>BPLQ01002709.1:0-374298 GCA_021605075.1 Caerostris darwini
CACCCAATTTTGAAAAACAATCTGTGTGGACCCTCATCAGACAAGCTGGCAGATCACACCCATCACAGGTAATATGAGGACTGGAATGGAAATGAAACATCATGTACTGGAATCGAATAATACCACTTGCATTATTTTTACCAAAATTTTTATAGTCCTTTAGAAACGAATAAAAACACATAAGCAGCGCTGAAATATTAATTTAGATGCGAAATAAAGACATATTGGCTGCTGCTGCATTACTACCATTAAAAATTTTATTCACAAATTTTTATAATAACACTCCAAACAATCCAAATCCTTTAGTTAAAAGAATACCTGAAGATTACCTCTCTGAACATACTTAATAAATAAAAATTTTATTCAGCTCTCTCTATGTGTTGATTCTATTTCCCCTATTTTATTTTTCATTTTTATTTTTATTGTACTTCATTTACTGAGCAAGCCATTTCTCTCATTTCTGATTTACCTCCAAAGGAACCATCAAGATAGAGGTATATGGAGGCTAACGCTGCCAAAAGGCCTTAATAATGTCAAACTGTCTATCTGAAGTATTAATTCAAAAAGCTGCTGGCGGTGAATATCTGTTTAATGAGTAGAGTTTTAGTATAAATCTGTTCTTTGAAATAAACTGTATTTTTTTTCTCATGCAGCTCACAATACAGAGATAGTTATGTGTATGCCATAAATAAGGGCTGCACCGACGTTACTCATTTAGCACTACCCAGGGGGCACGTGTAACTCGAAGATATGCTACGGATGCGAATGATACTACCCTCACAACGCTCTACGATCCTATTAGACCGGGACCTACGGTTTAAAGTGGATTCCGAACCACTACAAACATCCACGGCAAGGCCAGGATTCGAACCTGATTCTTGTGAAATCGAGCTCCATAGCATTATACACTCGCCCATCAGGTCCTATTAAACTGTAATTTATTTTAATAAAAAAATGTATACATGAAGAAATCACACCAGGCGTGAATTATCATAAATTTCGTAAAACTATTTTGCATATCGAGTTATTTTACATGAATTCAATTTTAAATCACATTTACAGTTCAGTTATTGTTCTTAAATTTTTTGTGTTGTTGTTTTGTCTAATCCTGTGTCCGGCAGCGTGGAACGGACATCCCATGAGTAGTCTAGTCATGGATGGAGAGAAAGTAGAGGCATGGATGTTGGGATGGAGCACCCATAGGTAGAAGTCTGACTTGGCTGCTTGGCGCTGAAAAAGGAGGACAGTGCTTTCCCGGGGGACTTTTATGAACTATCCCGCATTTGTGTATCGTATGGGAGAAACCTCGGAAAACTCTCACCAGGTAATCTGATTAACGAAGCAAAATGCTGAACATCACAAACACAATCGAGTCTCTTCGTTTTTGAAATAGTGTGTACAACAATGCCGCCAGCGGATTGAACCTCATCCCTAATGCTCTGACAACGCTCTGGCACACGGTGTCGCAGGTTTCCAGTTCGAGTCCCGGCTATGCCATGCATGGCCTACGGATGTTTGTAGTGGTTTGGAATCCACTTTGAGCCATAGGTCCCGGTCTCATGACTGTAAGAGCGTCAAGAAACTGAGTTAGACTTCTCTCTCACCTACATCATTCCCAAATTCTAAAGAGACAACTCAGCTCTAGACATAGGTGATGTGGTGTATTAATAGTGCTCACCAGAGGCGCATTGAACCATAAGTCGGGGTCTTAAATTTCTTCTAAAAACTATTTAAAGATTCAGTTAAAAATATTAGCGAAATAAATATGACTATTTGAAAATGTGGGAAGGACTGTATTTTTAATACCAACATAAAAATTAAAAAAAAAAAAAAAGATTACTGTATAGTTTAATTATAAAAAATACAAGAAAGATAAATTTTGCTATCAGAAAAAAAAAACATTTTGCAATAAAATTCATGATGAAAAGTAATTGCAGAAAATTAAACGAACATAATCCGAAACAAATTTTATTCATTTAAAATTGAATTGCATCAAAAAACGAATAAAACTTTAGATATGAAGTAAAAATAACTATCGTAAATTTCCTAAAAGAAAATAACTTCACATAATCTTCAAGAGATAAACGATAAAATGTCTTAAGTCTTAAAATACACAACAATATCACAGTCAATAATTACTTTATCAATTCCCCATGGGTTCAGCCGTTTTCTATCTTTCTAAACACAAAATATTTACTTTTCCCAGAAAATTGTGCATTAATAAAGTTCTAAGAAATTCGCTGTCATTAAATCTCTTCTTAGAACAGCAAGTTCCAAGTAAAAATATTTTCCCTACCTTCTAAAACAGCCTCAGGCAATGAGAAAAGTTAATGAATGCAAAAGAAAAGGTTTCAGAGGAATGTTTAAAGGGATAACTCGTTCATTTCTTATCTAGGTTTGAGTCACTCGAGTTAAATAAACAGTTCTTAATGATGCGGTAAGTAATTGAACGAGATAAACTGAACGGGAATTGGAAAATTAAAACCTTTCCTTCGCCAATAAGTGGTTTAACTCCCCATTTACTGGTGCATAATGAAGTGCTCATTTATTTTCCTTAAGAAACGTTACAGAAATATTTTTATTGAATTGTTTCAAGGATTTTTGATTGTTTGTTTCGAAACTGTGTTATTTATTTAATATTCATACACAATTCAACTAAGCTTAAGTAATGTGTTGAAATAGAAAGAAAACCTTTAAATCGTAAAATATTTATTTGTAAAACTAATTTTCTTATAAATTATATTAATTTCTTATATATTAATATTATTTTCATTAAGAAACGTTACAGAAATATTTTTATTGAATTGTTTCAAAGATTTTTGACTGTTTGTTTTGAAACTAAGATATTAAACTCATGTTTGTGAAAATTGCAACACCATGAAGGAATCGTCACAATTGAATGAAATTTAATACACAGTTGAGTGGTAGTGGTACAAATAAATGATTAAATGCTCAAAGCAAACAAACAATAACAAGAGATCGGAATCAGTATTTTCTGTAGCCACCACGCGCCGCAATAAGTGCTACTACAAGACGTGGCATGGAGTCAAACAAATTTTGAATGTCTGCCTGAGGAAGAGCATTCCATATTGTTTGTATGCGCACCCAAAGTTCGTCTGCAGAAGCAACAGGACGAGGATCATGAGCGAGACGGCGACCAACGAAATCCCACACATGTTCAATCGGCGACACATCCGGGGAATATGCAGGCCAAGGAAGAAGCTGTACCTGCCGCGTTGCAAAGAAGGATTGAACAGTCCTAGCGATATGTGGGCGGGCATTGTCCTGTTGAAATACAGCGCCTGGCAAGCTTTGAAGGAAGGGAACAGCTTGGAGCTGTAGAACTTCACTGATGTACCGGTTGCTGTTCAGATTGCCCACAATTCTTAGCAATTGAGATCGTCCATGATATGCTATGGCACCCCAGACCATAACTCCGGGTGTTCGTTCACTGTGGCGTTCGATAATGCCCTCCGGAAGGTGGCGTTCACCGGCATAGCGTCTGACACGAATGCGGCCATCATGGTACCACAAATTAAAGCGGGATTCGTCAGAAAACACGACATGCTGCCAATCAGCACGCCAGTCTCTATGCTGAGCGGCCCATTGTAGCCGCAGGCGGCGATGATTTAGCGGGAGAGAGATCCTGTATAAAGGAGTCCTTGCGGGCAGTCCACGCTGCAGCAGACGTCTACGAATTGATGAAGCATACAATGAAACACCTGTAACTATTGACCACTGTGCTGCCAATTGTCTAGAGGAAGCTGTACGGTCCGTCAGCGCCATGCGGACGAGGTATCTATCATCGCGATCTGACGTCACATTTCGGGGTCCACTCTCGGATTTCCGAGTTGTCCGACACTCGTCCGTCCACTGCTTCCAAAGACGCATCACTGTGCTGCTGTTACGCTGCACAAGAGAGGGCTACTACACGATAAGACAAACGAGCTTCACGAAGGCCGATGATTCTCCCCCGTTCAAACTCTGTAAGTTGTTCAAATCTCGCTCTCTTTCATCGAAGAGGCATAAGTAACGAGTGATCTAAAGTTTACCACTAGCAGATAACCACCGATAACCATACACGCCTCGCTACAGCCGTCTATTTATTCGGATCCATCCGCCGTTCAGAAGGCGCTGCTCAGCATATTCATGCGCTACGGATTTGAAATTCTAATCATTTGCATATCATGCGCTAATTTGCATTTCCTGAAAATTTCAGCTCACTCGCGTAAGTCCTTCATGGTGTTGCAATTTTCACAAACATGAGTATAATTTAATATTTAAGCATAATTCAACTAAGCTTAAATAATGTGTTAAAATAAAAATAAAATATTTAAATTGTAGATTGTATTTCTTTGTAAAAATAATTTATTTATAAATTATATTAATTTTAACTGCGATTCACAATGAAGATAATTATATTAATTATTGCTATTATATTATATTATTACATTAATTTTAACAAGAAGATAGATTTTATTAAATAAATTTATATAAAATTCTGTTTAATATTTCTTTGGTTCACTTAAAATATTATACATATTTATATATTATGCTGTAATGTTATCTATACAATGAAGATAAATCTTGAAATATAAAATTAATTTATTGTTATTTTTATTAATAAAATATAATTTCCTGTATATTTAAAGTGTAGAACATTTGTATTACAGTATTTTATTTATATATAATACATTATATATAAATTACGGGCCCTAAAGGGAGAGTGACTAGCGCTTTGGGTGTCGGTGCCGCAGGTGTCGGACTCAAATTCCAATAGTGCCATGGATGTTTGTAGTGGTTCTGAATCCCCTTTAAACCGCAGGTCCCAGTCTAATAGCGTTAGTCGTTAGACTGAAAACCGTTCACCGTAAAAAGAAAACATCCCCTGTCTCGAAATCTGCCAGTAGGCAGACGGCATTGGCTCACTATGGGGCTGTTGCGCCGTTGATGACGATGATGATGAATATTATCTATACAATGAAGATATATATTGAAATATAAAATTAATTTATTGTTATTTCCATCAATAATATTATAAATTTTTGTACATTTCAGGTTTAGAACGTTTATATTGCAGTATATATAAGTGGCCTGATGGCCGAGTGACTAACGCTCGGTGCCACAGGTTTCACGTTCGAGGCTCAGATATGCCATGGATGTTTGTAGTGGTTAGGAATCTATCTTAAATCGTAGGACCCAGTCTAATATGACTGTTGGTCGTAGGGATGACAACCCTACCCCGTAAAAAGAAAACATATTGTCTCTCGAAACCTACCAGTAGGCAGAAGGCCTTGGTTCTCTGTTGTGCCAATGAAGTAGAATATATTAATTATATCGGTTTACCGTGAGATATATTTTTGTTTATGACGGTTTTCTTAATTTCATATTTAGTAAGAGGTAAAAATAATATATAAATTATAAATTCCTCTTAAGGAGAAAAATAAAAATTATAACTCTTATTTTTATAGGTGAATACGCCCTTTTGGCCTATTTGTTTATTATTTTCGTAGATTGGTTTTATTTTACAAGCACTTTACACCATCTTATAGGTATAGAAATAATTTAAGTTAATCGAATTATATATTATCTGTACATTCTATTCACATGCTATGCCAACCAACCCCCAATAATGTTACATAAATCTTGATTTGACTTTATTGGTGAACACTAGCTAAAGTTTAATGCTTAAGTGTAATGCATTGTTTTGTTATAACGAGGCTTATATATATATATATATATATATATATATATACAAGGATTAGTATGTATATTAGAATTCAAATATTGACTTCTAGTTGACCTTTGAATAAATTTTAAATACCCGATGGATTAAGTAAACTGCCTCACTGACGGATTAGTGATTTCTCCTGACTGCAAGTCGGCTCTGGAAGCAATTAAAAAGATACTAACATCACTTCTGCGATAAATGTTCTGCTCGAGACTCTACACTGTAGAGGCAAATAGTGTCATCTTCAATGATTCCTGCACAGGTCAACATTGAGGGCAACGAATGTGCTGATTCTTTAGCCAAAGAAGCCAAGGACTACCATCACACTTGCAGATGCCAAAAGGCGACTAATTCCTCGTAACTGTATGACGCCACTAATCACGGACTTCAACTGCTCTAGGAAGTTGCCATCAGTCATTAGCAGACTCAGAGCCAATCATTACAGAGGGATGAAGATTCTCCCAGACAAGACCAGGGAATGCATCCCTTGCAGAAATTGCCCCAACGCTTTCCTAACACCTAAGCACATTCTGGAAGGCCCAGCACTCCCTCCCCATATTTTGCAATTGGGTATGGTGCCAGTCGAGGCTAACTTACGGGAAGTCCTGTATAGTGAAGCGGCGTCAATGATATCGGCCGCTATCGTGAAGACTTTTGACTTGGTCTAACTATGATTGTAATATTTTAAATCCATGGACACGATACAACTAACATGAAGTAAACTGATGATGATTTACATAATTGCATGGTCAGGGCAATGACTGCAACGCATATCATTATGACCCGAAGAGATGCGAAAGATTAAAATAAATGATATCTTTATATCAATGCTCCAAAATTCGTATAAGGATATTTACATAAACTACACATTAATTGCTAGATATTTGAATCGAAGTATTGATTTCAAGTTGCCTTGAGAATATATTTGTAATATCAAAGGGATGGAGAATTTACTTACTTCAAAGGACATGACCGTGAGTGCATATCACGGCTATCATGAATAGCTGAGAAAAAAACAATCAATTCGATAAGATCTTTACATCAGTATTCCAAGCCTGGTATAAAGATATTTATATATATTTAATATTAAGACCTAGAGTTTTGGATTAAAATATTGGCATCTAGTTAGCTTGACAGTAGATTTGAAGTGTTAGATCAGGGATGGGCCAACTCCGGCCCACTAGAAGGTTTAATCCAGCCCGCGGATAGAATTTTAATTTGCCGGTCCGAGACAAATTAAAAGAAATATATATTTAGATATTATACATCCATCTACTTTGATTAAATATTATTTTTTTTTATTAAAAAAATTATTATTTTTATCTCATTTTCCGAGGTTAAATTCAATACCCTCAGTAAATGAAGAGAAGCTTAAGACTTATGAAGATAGCTTGAAAAAACTGTATTTTACGCAGATTTCAAGATTTCAGAGCCATTCAAACAGAATTGGATATTTTTACCATGCCTTCCAACGTAAATTGTAAAGCAGTGAGATCAGATTTTCAGGTTGAATTAATTGAGTTGCAATCTAACAATCATCTCACGCAGTTATTTCTAAATATGCCAAAGTTAGAGTTTTACTAATCATTTGTTTTAAACAGTTTTACAGTAAGTTTCCCAAACTTAATATCTCACGGCCAGAAAATGAGTGCTATGTTTGCTTCATCTCACATATGTGAACAAGTGTTTTCAACTATGAACCTTAGAAAGAATTATTTCAAAGGTAGGCTGCCAGATGAGTATTTATACCCTTAGACTCAGTACATCTCACTTCGAACCTCAATATAAGGAATTTTTAAAAATGAAATCGCAATTTCATTCATCTCATTAACATATTTAAATTGTAATACTTGTATATTGCTTTTAAAATTTTAGAAAAATTTATCTTGCCCGCCAAACTATTATTTATTTTTTTTTTTTTTTGTCCCGCGACCGAAAAAGTTTGCCCATCTCTGCACTAGACGGATGGTTTGCTTAACACTGAAGTCTGCTAAAATGGTGTATAAGGTTTGATGATGTGTTGCATCAAGCCAATTTATGTTGAATTGGCCTTTACATTAGCCAATACATTTCCTTTTTTAACTTCATCGGCTAAGCAACTAATTTTTTTTACATTTAATTTTAGTAAAGCACAATATAAAATTCTGTATGTTTCCCAAAATAATAATAAAAAAAAGTAGTTCAATTTCATGTATTAAAACCTCAGTCATTTAGTTCATTCATTTTTGTAGTAGTGGCATTCTAAACTACAATAAAATGCATTAATTTTTTTCATTTTATATATATTTCAGCTTACATTCAGAGTTATCTGATCATGTAGAGAATTTGCATAAAATTTTTCGAAAATGATCTCGAGAAGTGATGTGCGAAATACATTGACCATATTTGTTTTGGTAAATTTAAATAGTCACAATTTTGCTGAATACCAAACCAGTTTGCAGTGGGATGGGGTTAATGAAGCGATGATGAAGTTTTTGCTTACTTGCGTGGGCAGGACTATGAGCGCGACGCATATCATGACGACCATGAAGAGCTGCGAGGGCCAGACGTCCGGCCGGTAATCTCCGTATCCCACCGTCGAGAATGTCACCACCACGAAGTACAGGCTCTTGAACAAGTCCACTTCGTGGTTGCCGGACCTCTGGAAGTGCTGAAAACCGCAAACGCTGTCCGGTTGAAAGAAAAAGAAAAATAGTTCAGTTCAGAGCCGATCAAAGATAATAACCGATCATTTAAGCATCAAATATCAAGCATTTTTAATTAAAAATGATACATGATTCACATAGAGGTTTATGTTAGTATATTGGCCTCAAATTTGGCGAAATAGTAGCATTGTGATATAGCTAAGCGATTTTTTGATATTTTTCGAGGCATTTTAACCTTTTTCATTATAAACCGAAAAATAATTTTAATTCTAAACATTGATAAGGATTACAATCCAAATAAAACTAATGATACATTGCATACACACAAAACAAGTTGCACCATTATTATTTACGCCATCAGGTTGCACCATTATTGTAATATAATGTAGCGATTACTTGACATTTTTCTTGGTATTTTAGCATTTTTCATTATAAAAAGTAAAATAATTTCAATTCTAAACATTAATAAGGATTACAGTTCGAATAAAACTAATGATACATTAAAATAATTTCAATTCTAAACATTAATAAGGATTACATTTTTCTTGGTATTTTAGCATTTTTCAAATAAAAAGTAAAAACTAATGATTACAATACATTGCATACACACAAAACAAGTTGCACCATTATTATTTACGCCATCAGGTTGCACCATTATTGTAATATAATGTAGCGATTACTTGACATTTTTCTTGGTATTTTAGCATTTTTCATTATAAAAAGTAAAATAATTTCAATTCTAAACATTAATAAGGATTACAATCCAAATAAAACTAATGATACATTGCATACACACAAAACAAGTTGCACCATTATTATTTACGCCATCAGGTTGCACCATTATTGTAATATAATGTAGCGATTACTTGACATTTTTCTTGGTATTTTAGCATTTTTCATTGTAAAAAGTAAAATAATTTCAATTCTAAACATTAATAAGGATTACAATCCAAATAAAACTAATGATACATTGCATACACACAAAACAAGTTGCACCATTATTATTTACGCCATCAGGTTGCACCATTATTGTAATATAATGTAGCGATTACTTGACATTTTTCTTGGTATTTTAGCATTTTTCATTGTAAAAGTAAAATAATTATAAACAAAAAGTAAAATACACACAAAACAATTTTATTATTACGCCATCAAACATTAATATGTAGGATTATTGACACTTGGTATTTTAGCATTTTTCATTATAAAAAGTAAAATAATTTCAATTCTAAACATTAATAAGGATTACAGTTCGAATAAAACTAATGATACATTGCACTTATACATACCCCATTATTGTTTAATTTAATTTTTTAAAACAGATTGCACCATTATAAAAAATTAAAATGTAAAACTGCATATTCTGTCAACAGTTATATTTATGCTGGGATATAAATTTAAATTGTTTATAACACAAATGTGACTTATAGTATCTTTATTTAATTATAAAATCCTTTAGATAATTAATAAAACTTGAAAGTTATTTCACGTGAAGGTATAATTCATTAAAGATTCATTAAAGATGCATAAATTCACTTAAGATAAGTTAATTTATAGTTTAAAACTGGAACTTTGAAGTATGACAAAGACATGAAAAATAAGAATTTAATTTCTCTTTCAGCACCTGATCCCTTTATAATGAGATTTTCATGTGTTAAACAATGTGCAACACAACAATTTGAAAAGTCTATTAATTAAATAATTATATAGAATTTTGTACTTAAATAATTTGATGAGATACACAATTTTTTCTTATTTTATGTTGCTTTTAGTTCAGCGTTCTGTAAATATTTTACTACTGCTTAGATTGTTAGCAGATTTTTAAAGTTTTCAAATTAAAGTTTTGATGTTATTTATTGGTTTATCATGTTACTTTTTTATATCATAACTTAATTTATGTTGACAGATTACAAGCTGATAATTAATAATATTTAGTTGTTGATTTAAATTATTAATTAACTTAAAAATAGTTTAATGTTAATTTAGATTAAAAATAATTTTAAAAATATCTTTACTTAGAAAAAATGTACAAGGAAATTTATGGCGATTGAGCAGAATGTAAACAAATTCTTTTTATTTATATACATATACCATAAAAAGTCTGCGTACAGTGAAAATTACGTTTATATTTAAGCTAAAAAATCCCATATCGAATCATTATATGCCGATTTTTTAAATGTATTAACATTTGAATAATACAAATATAACAGTTGGTGGCCCAATTGTTTGCAATTGAAATGTAAAATATTTCAAACAGTAATTCAAATGAATGAGCAATTTTAATTAAGTAAATTAATTAACTAAATTAATTAAGCATGAGTGCTTACCTCGTGAAGATGAGGCACAGAAGTGTTGCTGAGAGGACCATGAGTCTTTGGGAAAGGGCGGATTGAGACCTCTGCATGGCCCGGTGAAGGTCGTTCTGAAAGGGAAATTAGGATAATTGATTAAACAAGAAATAATTCGGATGAAATGAACAAACTGATCTGAAGGAAATA
Source organism: Caerostris darwini (assembly GCA_021605075.1). Taxonomy (NCBI): domain Eukaryota; kingdom Metazoa; phylum Arthropoda; class Arachnida; order Araneae; family Araneidae; genus Caerostris; species Caerostris darwini. The sequence goes on from BPLQ01002709.1 coordinate 10,875, forward strand.
ATGGGCACCTTTTTCGATCTTTAAGAAGCCTTATTGGATCACATTTTAAGGGAAATAAACACTTATCTACAGCTTATAAAATATTACAAACATATGCTTGTACAGAAACAAGTAATATATAAAAAAATTTTTAAAGTCAATTCCTACATTTTTTTCACTCTATTGCAGAAAAGTCCTTTATAAATAATTTTCATTCATTTTTTTAAGTTTATCTGGCGCCTATTGGTAGATACATGCAACTTAAATCTAAAAAAAACCTAAAATTAATGAATTAAATTTAATTACTGAATTAATCTTTGAAAAAACTGTATTGTCATCCACTACAAGTTAAAAAAAAGTATTTGAACTTGAGTGGATGAATAAAAAGTACTTTATGAACGATTGGAAATTTGAACAAGATACATATAGAGAGAGTGTGAGCTAATAGAAGGAATTGAATAATTTCAATTCTAAACATTAATAAAGATTACAGTTCAAATAAAACTAATGATACATTGTATATACACAAAACAGGTTGCACCATTATAAAAATCTGGCGCCATCTATTGTTAGATATATGCGACTAAATCTGAAAAAAAATAAAATTAATGAATTAAATTTAATGAATGAGTTAATATTTGAAAAAACTGTATTAACATCAAGTGTCATCCACTACAAGTTTAAAAAAAATGTATTTTGAACTGGAGTGGATGAATAAAAAGTATTTTATGAACGATTGAAAATTTGAACAAGATATATATAGGGAGAGCGTGAACTAATAGAAGGAATTGAAAAAGTTGACCAAATGCATAATTTAAGATATTCACTATTACAAATAAGATTTGGTTTGGTTTGTCGCTCTACGGTCATCTTGTGCACACTTTAGGCTAACAGACCGGGACCTACGGTTTAAAGTGGATTCCGAACCACTACAAACATCCATGACACCGCCGGGACTCGAACCCGAAACCTGTCATACCGAGCGCTAGCCACTCTGCCATTCAGGCCCATTTTTAATACGTTTACAAATAAGAAGAGTGTTGTAGAAATTTTTTTTTTAAATACAGAGCAGGTCAAAAAGTTTTAATCATCGAAATAAGACACATATTTCAAAATTCATGTATTTAAAATGTATCTTTTTCATGTATTTAAAATGTATCTTTTTCATGTATTTTTATCATGTATTTAAATGTATCTTTTTCATGTATTTTTATCATGTATTTTAAAAAATGTATCTTTTTCATGTATTTTATCATGTATTTAATATGTATCTCTTTCATGTATTTTTATCATGTATTTAAAATGTATCTTTTTCATGTATTTTTATCATGTATTTAAAATGTATCTTCTTCATGTATTTTTATCATGTATTTAATATGTATCTTTTTCATGTATTTTTATCATGTATTTAAAATGTATTTTTTTCATGTATTTTATCATGTATTTAAAATGTATCTTTTTCATGTATTTAATATGTATCTTTTTCATGTATTTTATCATGTATTTAATATGTATCTTTTTCATGTATTTTTATCATGTATTTAAAATGTATCTTTTTTCATGTATTTTTATCATGTATTTAATATGTATCTTTTTCATGTATTTTTATCATGTATTTAAAATGTATCTTTTTCATGTATTTTATCATGCATTTAATATGTATCTTTTTCATGTATTTTTATCATGTATTTAAAATGTATCTTTTTCATGTATTTTTATCATGTATTTAAAATGTATCTTTTTCATGTATTTTTATCATGTATTTAATATGTATCTTTTTCATGTATTTTTATCATGTATTTAAAATTTCAAAAGATAAATAAAGTTTATTTATTGGAGCCATTTAAAAATAAAGTGAAAAATAAAAAAAAATATCATGCATGAATTTAAAGAATAACTACTTTTTTAGAAAAATAGTTCATATAATTAGATAATTGATTTTTAAAGTTGTCTAAGATCACATACACAAGTCCGGTTTTAGACTCTGCAAACAAATCTACATTTGGAAATTGTTCTAAGACGTGAAAATAAAGTACTTCGAATGATTACAAATTCACCCTGGTACTTCAGAAAGTGATGATATTAGGAACTCTCTTGACCTTCCCATTATTAGACAATTCATCTTTATTAACTCTAAAACGATTTATGACTCTGGCCCTTTTACTGGTAATCCTTATCTTTTTTCTTCCGAATTTATGACATTACTCCATTTGAAAATAGAAAGCCTCCTAGAACTGTTCTCAATATCTTCAGTTAGTGTTCTCTAATCTTCTCTTTGTGAAGTGTCAGACAGCAAGCCCTACTTGTTGGCAGTTCAATCATGTTATGATATTCTTTTTTTTGCAATGTATCGATTAAAATTAATATTTTTCCCTTTTGCATATATGCTCCTATTCGTCTTACATAAAATTTATTTAACAAGTAATATAAATTTTTTTTTTTAAAGTCAATTCCTACTTTTTTTTCACTCTATTGCAGAAAGTCCTTTATAAATAATTTTCATTCATTTTTTTAAGTTTATCTGGCGCCATCTATTGGTAGATATATGCAACTTAAATTTAAAATAACTGAAATTAATTGAATAAATTTAATTACTGAATTAATATTTGAAAAAACTGCATTAACATCCAGTGTCATCCACTACAAGTTTAAAAAAAAATGTATTTGAACTTGAGTGGATGAATAAAAAGTATTTCATGAACGATTGAAAATTTGAACAAGATATATATAGGGAGAGTGTGAGCTAATAGAAGGAACTGAAAAAGAAATAAGGTATAACAATTCGATGGGCACAGACCAAAAGCAATAATTTCAATAATCCAGGACAGTAAACGTGTGGCTGATTCGTAGCCAAGAGCTTCGTTCATTCTTCAATTGATCAAGTTGTCTAAATATTGATATTGAGAGGGAAAATAAGTCTGTTTGACAAACCCATTATTCCCCCAAATCTCAATGTCGATGTATACAAAATCAGCTAATTACAAAATCAAAATATCGTTAATCCTAAATGCAACTGATGTCTTTAGATCGTCAAATGTTGTAAGGAAAGCAATAACAAAAAATTACCATATATAGACAAAAAAAATTTCTTTGACGTCATTGTGACAAATTTTCCTTATATATAGATTACGATTTATTCTATTTTATGACAAGTACAAATCTCAATAATCAAATCATGACATGGATTACCGTTAGGGACTGATGCACAAACAAACCTGTCAATCGTTGAGCATTAAAGAGAATAAACAAATTTATCTTTTGGATACAATGGAGGGTCTGAGAGATTTCCACAAATGAGCTATGGTTATGAATAGATTGAATGAATAAATATAAAGAAGATTACATAAAGAAATGCTTCATAAAAAAATAGTATAAATTCCTAATTCATGGTACGTTATTGACGATTTGGTTTTTTTATGTCGCCAAATGAAAGAATTGATAATTTTTTTCTTTTTTTTTCTCGCCAAACGAAAGCATTAACAAACAAAAATGGGTGATCCATTTTCCTTGCAGATCTGGTCATGCAAAAATATTCGAAACCTTTAAAATTGGCAGAACTGTGAATTTAAAATGCGGATCAGAACTAAACCTATATTTACACCTAAATCAAGTGCGTTGTTGACGATCGGAGTCTTTTTTATGTCTCCAACCGAAGGAATATGCCAATTTTTTTGTTTTTTTCTTGCCAAACGAAAACGTTAGCAAACAAAAAAGTGTGTTGAATTTTTCTTGGAGATTTGCTCATGCGAAAATAATCGAATTAAAATTCAGATTAGAATTAATTCTATATAATTAAATCGATATTCATAGGTAAAAATAAATGACTAAGAGAAGGACCTTAACGACACAGGAGCGAGGACCCATATCGTGAAGCAAATAGCAAACCAAACGAAGTAGGAGAGAAGATACAGGTTTGGTTTGTCGCTCTACAATCATCTTGTGCACACTTTAGGCTAAACAGACCGGGACCTACAGCTTAATGTGGATTCCGAACCTCCAACAAGCATCCATGCCACCGCCAGGATTCGAACCTGAAGTTTTCGGAACAAAATGCCAGAGCCCTAGCCAGTTGGCCATCAGGCCGCAGAAGATACAGGACTAAAGTGACATAGAATATATAATATGTTACCGGAAAAATCAATGATTGTTAAACATTCTTTGATGTTTTTTGTAGCTACGATATTAATTTAGTTTAAGGATTATATTTAACTAATTCATCAAACTGAATAAATTGGCGTTCGATATTACGAATTTTTCTGCGTTATCTGTTTATCTAGTGTGTAACAAAGCTGTAATTGATATTTGTTTTGATTAGGATTTACTGGAACAAGCTGCTTGTTTGGCGCCATTTTTTTAATTGGCGAAATTTCTGTCCCAAAATAGGACCATGAATATTACCTAGACTTTAACTGATACTGTGCTTTTAGAAGTAAATTGTGGCTTTACTTTCTTAAACGGTTTATTGGTAAAGAACAAAAGCAGGTTTAATATATTAATTACTTTCCAAGAAAATCAAAAAATTCAAACTGATAATAAAACATTGTTTTCATATTGTCATTATGATAATAAATCATTGTTTTCTGAGTGAAGAAACTTTTTTTTAAAATAAGTTTTTATACTTCTTTTTAAATAAGCTTTAAAGAAATATTTTTCATATAATATGTCCGATAAATGCTTCACTTGCAATGCCAGTGGGACATAGATTAATAATGGATATTAAACAATGAAATTAATTGTGTAACTTGAAATCCTGTTTATGAACAGTAATTAGATGAGGTGAACAATAACCATTTAAAACTGCCATAATGGTTAATTAAATCTTGATTAATGGCGTTTAATTACAAAATTTGCAAGGTTTAATATAATAGGTATTATATGACGTTTGAAATGAAATATTGCTGATTGAATGGAATTCAATAATGGTAACAGCTCATTTAAACTCAAATTAATTTAGATAAAATAATTAGATGTATTGCTTGAAGGCATTTTCTGTAAAATTTCAAAACACTTGTATTGCAGTATTGTATTACTTATTACTATTTTTTTCAAACTAATGCATTATTTTTATATAAATGATTTTTACAAAAAACTTATTATTATGATTATGAATAACGTGTTATATATACAATTTATTTTTGAAAGTCCTTGAATTAAAATATCTAATGCGTTTGATTTCATTTATTTAAAATTGCATTTCTAAAATTTCCAGGATAAAAGAATGCAAAATGATGCCATATAATGATGCCATATAAGACGCCATATAGTGATAAAAGAATACGAATTAGAAGAATGCAAAAATTACTATTCTATTATAAGACACTAAATCCAAACTAAAAATAGACATTAAATAATTCCATTTATAAGACAAAGAGATACGATATATTATTTTACTGGGAGAAAAATATATATATATGTATTTTTTTTCTTATAACAATATATGAATGTATATATATCTTCTTCAATGGCGCAACAGCCCCATGGTGAGCCACGGTCTTAATTTATGTCTTAATTAATGTGTCTTAATGTGATGTCTTAATTTTTGTAGGTTAATGTTGTCAGCCCTATGCTCTACAATTATATTAGACCAGGATATACGGTTTAAAGTAGATTCCGAACCATTACAAGCATTCATAGAACCGCCTTGTTTCGAATCCGAAACCTCCGTCATGAAGCTGTAATCTCTATGCCATTAGGCCTATTATAGCCCCAATTTATTATATATCTATTGTAACGTCTCGGCCCATATCACACAACAACAGCTTCAAGAAGAGGGCCACTTTCAGGTTCGTAGGAACACTTTAAATTTTATTTTCAAGTCCTATATACATATATACAGAACTCTATTTATAAAAAAATGAAAATTAAAGATAATTTGATTCACAAGTGCAGTTCACTCCAAGGTCGGGTATTTTCAGAGTTCTCGAGTCTACGACGAATCTAATACAATGGTTTGCGGCAGATCTTAATTATCACACGGAGTGATATACGAAACCACAAGGGGCTCACTTTGTATACAGGCAGAAAACTCCGGCCTGTTCTGTCACTTAGAGAGAAAAAGAAAAACAACACTTCTGGTCGACCCGACGCAGAACTCTCTCTTCACAAAAAAAACAACAACCTCCATTTAAGATAATCCGGCAAGATAGGGGGTCAACTTCCCTTACTTCTCAGACATTTCTTATCTCATGGTCTATCATCCATCACGATGGAACAACTCATAATACAGTTCATATCCATTCTGTAGTTGTTTTGACCTATGAAGGTCACACCGACATTCGCTAATTTCTTCATTATACATGATACCTAATATCTGCTATCAGATTTGAGTGACAGGTCGTTCTCATTAGTAGAAAACATTAATTGCATGGAATATAACTATCCACAATATAATAAATCTTATCTGCTGTCAAATTTGTGTGATGGGTTGTTATTATGTACTTTCAAATAACATACATTCCTCTCTCCTGGGAATGGAATGCCAAAATTCTTCTCGTTAGAAAAAAAAATGCTACAATATATATATATTAAGGTCCCAAACTATTATACGTATATATATATTAAGTCGGTGACGATTTCTTATTATTTTAAGAGATCATGTTCTTTCTTCATAAGTAACTGTTTCGAAATTCGAGTTCAAATTCAATTCAAAAAATAGCTAAAGCATTCAAAATCTAACTGCATAACGCACAACCGTTTACTTCTAGAATATTTTAACACTGCATGTAACAAGCAATTGCATCTTGGGAGGGCAAGTGAAAATACATAGGACAATTGAAAATTGAAATTGAAATAGAAAACAATTGAAACACATGGGAAAATTGAAAAAAACTAAAAAATGAATAGTTAATTTTGGCAGAGTCAGCTTAAAAATGCTTTTACTTTCCCGCAGATTTTATAATTGACACAAAAATGTATTAAATTATTTTTAAAAAATTGAACCCTATCTTAAAAAGATAAAACGTCTTTGTCATTGTGAGTTTGTGTTTGTCTACAAAAAATAACCCCTTCCTACAAAAATAAAGTGAAATGGAAGTTAATTAATTTGTCGAACATATATATTTCTTTGTATAGAATAATTAAAAAAAATACCCTTTTCAATTGAACCAATGATAATTATATTTTCTTGTAAGAACAATAAAATTTTAATTACGTAAGAAACAGCTACTCAAGTTTAGAAAAAGACGTCTTAAGAATAGTTCTCCTTCGTATTCTTACACAAGTCTCTTGTTCGTTTCTTAATTAATTTTCTGAATAAATTCACTACAAAGAGTTTAATATTCATTTTCTCGTGAATGTGTGCCTTTATTATTCCATTATTGTTTACATTAGAATGGTGGAATGAATTAGGCTAATTTTAAAAAAAAAATTCACAACCGAAAAATTCTTTAAAAAGATTAATTTAATTAGAAATTCCTTTTTGCAAAGCTTTGACAAAAAATATATTCTGAAATAGAAAACGGTCGGTAATTTACTTTTAAAATCAGTTGCAATAAATTCTAAAATCAAAATGAATATTAAGTTTATAATGCTTTTCTCTATCCTGGTATAAATATTTCTTTAAAATAATAGACTACTACTACTACTACTACTACTACTACACCACACCACCTCACTGTAGCTAGAGCTGAGTTGCCCCTTTACAGTTTGGGTGAGAAGAAGTCTGATTGAACTCTGTGACGCTCTACGGTCATTTGAGACCGGGATCTACGGCTTAAAGAGGATTCCGAACCACTACAAACATCCATGGTACCGATGGAACTCGAATCCTAAACCTGTAGTATCGAGCCCCACTCAGCCATCAGGCACCTAAAATAATAGACTAAAATCGCTACCAACAAGATAGCTTCGACTTCCCTTTTCCCTCGTGCGCAGATCACGTTTATCAAACAATTTAAGGTGGTCTAATGGCCAATTGGCTAGCTCTCTGGCCTTTGGTACCACAAGGCTTCAGGTTCGAATTCTGGCGGTGGCGGATTGTTAGTGGTTCGGAATGCACGTTAAACTGTAGGCCCTTGTCTGTTTAGCCTAATGTGTGCACAAAATGTCCGTTGAATGACAAACCAAACCAAACCATACAAATTAAGAGTTTTTTTTCTATCCAAAGACACTCCCAACTTTTCTCAGCAGCGATATTATTATATCGGATTTTTTTTATCTCCTTAAATTTGGTCTTGATGAATAATTTACATTTTCTTAAGGGGTTTGGTTTGTCGCTCTACGATAATTTTTTGCACACTTTGAGCTAATTGGACCGGGACATACTTTCTTAAGGGGAGGAAAGAATGGTGTTGTGACAAGAACAAGGCCAACTTTACCAGCGCATCCACCTCTTCATAAAGAAGACTTCCAAAATGACTTGAGATCAATTGGAGAAGAAATTTACTCCTACTTTCGATAAGATGACTAATAGTTTTTTTAAGGGAGGGGTGGGGGAAGGAGGGCAGTTGCCTACACAGGGTGCCCTCTGTTCTCGATATACGACTTCGTTCTTCGCTTTCTTCTTGATGTTCTTTTTGAGATTTGATTTGGTTTGTCGTTTTACGGCCATTTTTTACACACTTTAGGCTAATTAGACTGGCAACTACAGCTTAACATGGATACCGAACCACTAACAGACATCCATGCCACCGCCAAAGAGCTATCCAATTGGCCATCAAGCCGCTGTTCATCTTACGAGTCCAATTCTATCATTAAATATATACAAAAAAAGGCCATTCTAAGAGTCTGGACAATTGGATTTCCAATCCCAGATTTAAAGTTCTGTTTTGGAACCCGGATGGACAGTATAAAATTTAAATCCAACAAAATTAATTCCATAAAATCAAATTTTTTCAATTCACGTCTTAAAAGTAGGTGGTTATTTATGTGCCAACAGTTTCAATTAATGCAACATATACATGTGGATAAAGATTCTGTTGAATTCACTGCTACGAATTTGGTGATTCCAAAATTGATATCATTCCAATAGCTGATAAAAAAGCAACTACTGAATGAAAAAACTGAAATCCAGTTACGAATTTGAATTTATTTTGTGTAATCAGACGGAAATGAATAAGGAAAATTAGTGGTTGTACGCCCGTTTATAAAATCCCAAATTAAATTGATAAACTTATTGAGAATATAACAGCAGTAATTAGACTTGTTATTATGCATAAGTACATGTTGATTCTTAAACTAGGAAGTAAAAGATAGCAACCATATTACGCGAATATCAACCAGATTCCAAAGTTGAGGAATATAATGTTAAATAACAAGCCAATTCTTGGCCAACAGATAATATACAAGCCAATACTTCTTCATTGGCGTAACAGCCCCATGGTGGGCCAAGGCCATCTGCCTACTGACAGGTTTCGAGACACAGAAGATGCTTTCTTTTTACTGGGTAGGGGTGTCAGTCCTACGTCCAATGCTCTATAGTCATATTAGATCAGGGGTTTGATAGCCAAGTGGCTAGCGCTCTGGCGCTCTGTACCACAAGTTTCGAGTTCGAGTTCCGGCGGTGCCATGCATATTTGTAGTGGTTCGAAATCACTTTAAGCTGTAGGTCCCGGTCTCATATGACAGTAGAGCATTACAAAGCCCAATCAGATTTCTCACCCACATCATTCTCAAACTGTAAAGCTTCTAGGCACAGTGATGTGGTGCGGTGTTGTAGTAGTAATCATATTAAACCAGGACTTATGGTTTAAAGTGGATTCCGAACCACAACAAACATCTATGGCACCGAGCCGCCAGAGCGCTAGTCACACAGACATCAGGCCCTAAACAAGCCAATCTATAAGTAGAAATAAGTTGTGTAATTAATTACATTACACAAAATTGATCACCATAAGATTATTAAAATCACCTACAAAATTGGAATATAGTCCCTATTTTCCATTAAATGAGATCTTATTTATGACATTTAATAAACATTTTAGCTAATTCCTCTACAAAATAGATGTTTAATAATAGATTCCTCTATAAAATAAAATGTTTCTTACGGAATACTTATTTTATTACTGTACTTTTTTTTTTACTTCACTTGATAAATTTCTTCAAAATATTTGACTTCATTATATTTAATATTGTAACTTCTCCTTTATTTTAGAATTTCAGAAAAAAAGACTTTCACCCACGGATTTATTTTATACATCACATTTTTTATGCCATCACATGTCCTACAGTAGGAAAACCAACAACAACTCGAATGATAAGAAAAAAAAATCTTGCGTTGTTAAAAAAAATAAAATGTTGCTTGTAAACAAGTGCATGAGTGGAAATAGCTCTAGGCATTGTCCCCATTTAAGAACAAAATAGCTATTATTATTTTAATTTGGAGTTTCACTCAGCCGATGACACATGTTTAGAATAGAATTTCATTGATTATTTTAAAGAAAGAACAGAAGTGCAGAACTGATGAAAGCAGGAAAAACTTAAAAAATAATAAATCAAGAAGAGAAAATCGAATGCTCCTTTATAATAACGTAAAATATAATTATTTCGACTTAATTAAAACTGTGAATCCTTTACAGATAGTTATTGGAATAGTAATAATGATAATAGTATTTAAAAAAGCATAAGATGTTATAATGGTAAAGTCACATTGCCAGAAATAAACAGAACTCCAAAATTATTGAATATATATATATATATATATATATATATATATATATTTGTAACTGGGCTTCCTCCTACGCAGTGACAGAGCCCCACTTGTGGCGTTCAGGAGAAATGGTCAGAAGGCCTCGAGACTCTCATCCGAAAGGAAGAACAGCGCACCCACCCACTCCAGCTGAGAAACTTTTAGCTTACACATGTTTAGAATAGACTTATCCCAAAGGAAACTTATCCCAAGAGGAAATAGATTTGCTTATCAGTTGGCCTACAGACTCTCACCCGGAGAGGAAATATATTTCGCGTATACGCATATTTCGTATACCCCTCGCGTACCTAAGTATCGGGGTTTGGGTTTTTTTAGAAGTATACCCTTCCACGAATCTAAAATTATATGTCTTTAAATGTGTTAAAAATTGTCTGTCTTTAATTGTACGTGTGTGGTGTTTATGCGTGTATAAATAAAGCTGAGAGTTCTCAAACCTGAGTTTCAGGACTCAACCCAACCACACCCAGTTACAATCCAGTTGCACAACCTGTACACTACATTATATATTTTTATACATTTAAAAAAAAATCAATACAGCAGCTTATATGTTCTATATAGATTGGGTTCCCTATATATATTTAAATTGCTGATTTAATTTTAAAATATTCAGGAAACAATAAAATAACTATGAGTTTAATAACTAATATTTCTGTAAATATATTTTTACTTTCAATTCAGTTGCTAAAAAATTTCTTCACAAGATTGTGTAAATAATATGAAAAATTGCAATTGTATTATTAAAACTATACATTATTTTATAACAAAAATTTAATAACTAAATTGAATCTAATTAAATATTTTGAATAAGTCTTCGAAAAAATATAGCTCATATTAAAACTCCAATTCTAAAATTAATCGTGTATTAGTACAAGTTTTGCTTGAAGAAATTTATTCTATAAATATATTTAATTAAATCTGTTTCTTTTATATTAAATCTGCTAGTTTAATATTAAAGAATTTTTTGGAATAAATTTTATGTTAGCAAAAATTATAATGCATAATTAAAGATAATAAATAATTTTTTTTTGATTTTGCTTAAGATTATAAAACAATTACCAAAATATATTACTCTCTTGTAGTGTGCAGATTGTGCTGGATGTGGTTGGATTGAAACTTGGGGTTCAGTTTTGAGAACTCAAAGCTTTATTTGCACACGAGCAAACACCACACACATGTAATTAACGACAGACAATATTTAATATGTTTAAAGACAGATCAATATAGATTCGTAAAAAGATTCCACTTTTAAGAAGAAAACTCGACATTAAGCTACGCGCAGGGTGCACGAAATATACTTTCTCTCTGAGTGAGAATAATCTGTAGGCCAACTTATACGCGGGTTGCATTAAATATATTTCTTCTCGGGGATGAAAGTCTATAAACAAAGCATTTCTCAACAGAAGCCTGTGGATGCTTTGTATTTCTTCTCGGGGGAGAGTCTGGAGGCCTACTGACGCCACAGGGGGCACTCTTGCAGTGCGTAGGAGGACGCAAGGTTATATTCTTATATGCTTCATTCATATTTTTTTTAATAATTTTTATAATCAAACTAAATTCTGGCACTTTATAATACAAGGGCAACGGGCGTACCTATTTCGGAGTTCCTAGGTGGCTTTAAGAGCCACAATACCTCCACATCTTAATTTAATTAAAACATTAGCCCAAAATGGGGTTGCTTAAAATTACTGGTTTAGTATATTTTTAAAAATAATTTATAATACAATTATTTTTAAAAATATACTATCATGAATTTATTTTTGAAATTTTCTGTTTTTAATTGTCCTATTTATTAAATAATAAATTTTTGTACTTGATCCAGAAGTAATTTTTAAAGACTATGAATATATTTCAAAATTAAAATATGTTTTAATTTGAGAAACAGAAAATTTGTTTGATATTTTGGCGCTATAAATAAATTATTGAGTTAATACTTTTTTTAAACTTCAGTTAAAAGAACTTCTCTTTGATAACCAGCTTTGATATTTATTCTATGAAAATGAAATTGTACCAATGTAAAAGGAATTTTAAAATCATTTTAGCGTAATGCTGTATCTAGATAATAGAAAATAATTGAAAACATGCATAAGAGATTTCAACGTATCTTTTCTATTCCTTTAACATAAAAAAACTTAAATACTTTCACATATCATTTAAAAAATCATTCTTAAAATTATTTTATTATTCCAAGAAAGATTTAAAATATAAAATAAAAATTTAATGAATAGAATTTAGAATTCAGATAATTTAGAAAGTTGTCTAATAAAGTATTTAAAAGGATAATGTTTAAGATAAATGATTTGAAAGGATAAGGTTTTTTAGTTTTAACATCTGGAAAAAAAACCCCATGAATATTCAATACTATTTTAAGGCACTCAATTTTTTATGAATTTATTTTATTTAATTGTTCCATTCCTTTTGATTTCTATCCTTTAATATATCATATCGAATTTTTAAGGATTTGCTTGTAAATTAAATTAAATTAAATTTTATTTTCCTTTATAATATTATTAAATAAATAAATTATTAACGTAAGCTAAATACATTTAAAAAGGTTCTTCCAAATAATATAAAATGATTTCAATAAATTAATAGTCTTGTGCAATAATATAAAAATTAAAACAATATAAAATATTGAATTAATTACACGTCGAACAGTATCGAAAGTATTCAAATGTATTAATACATAGCAAAAGTAAAACAGTCAGTAAGTAAATATTGTTGTATGAATGCTCATTTATATTAATAAATTAATAAAATAAATAATTTATTATTATATACATTCTAAAAATTAGATATATAAATAACTATTGAAAATTAAATATTCTATTTATTATTATGAACCAGTGCACATTTTAAACTCAATTGAAAATTTTATAAAGCTTATTAGAGTTTACTAAAAATTACTAAGAATTTCCTAAAGACTATATATACTCCATGGAATTTTTTAAACGTAATAGACTTTGATAAAATACTCAGTAATTATAATTAGTTTAATCTGTTAATATTTAAGAAAATTTTTAATTACTGAAATCTCTAAAAATAATGTAATACAGGAAAAAGATAATTACAGGAACAAAATGAGGAGAAATATCTTTTGTAAAAAAATAATGCCTTAAAAAATTTAAAAAAAAATTGAATACAATAATTGAAAAAGCCAACATTATTCATAAACAAAATTTATTCAATTAATGTCATTTATACATAAATATACGCGTTTAAAATTTATCATCGTTATTGTCAGTGAAATAAAGTGTTTTTTTTTCATTACGTCATTTATATTTATTTAAGCCAACGGCCATACCATGCTGAATAGACCGGTTCTCGTTAGATCACCGAAGTGAAGCATCATTGGGCGCGGTCAGTACTTGGGTGGGTGACCACCTGGGAACACCGCGTGCCGTTGGCAAATTTGGGACCTGAATGGCCGAGTGTCTAGCGCTCTGGCGCTCGGTGCCACAGGTTTCGGGTTCGAATCCCGGCGGTGCCATGGATGTTTTGTAGTGGTTCGGAATCCACTTTAAGCCGTAGGTCCCGGTCTCCTATGACTGTAAGAGCGTCACGGAGCAAAAGTCAGGCTTCTACCTACGGGTGCTCCATCACAACAGAAGCTGCTTCCTTCCCCTTCAATCATGAGCACGTATGGGCTCGTGGGCTTGGCCAACCAAGTGGGATAAGAAACAACAACAACATATTCATTTAAAAAAGTTTTATTTATGCTGAATGACTTTTTAAAACAAATTTTGTTTTAATTAATTAAAAAAAACGGTTAAAATCTAGGAACTTGTACCCCCCGAAGTTGGCGCCAATCTTACAACCTGGAATGTTTCGGCAATTTCTTTAGGGTTATAATAGATATATACACAGTCCAGTCACATTAATGTGACCACCTGTCAAAAGGCAGAATATACACTCCTGTATATTCTGGCTTTAAGTGGAGTGTGGAATGTGATATTAAGTGGAATTCCTTATATACACTCCACTGCAATGTGCTGCCTTTTGTGATTGGTTATTTCACGTTGACGTCGAAAGTAGGTGGTGGTCACATTAATGTGACTGGACTGTAGTAGTTTAATTAGAGGAATTCATTATTTCGCTTTTTTTCAAACATTATAATGAGTGCTTTTATGTTCATTTCATTGTTATTTGCAAAAGTAAATATACATATATATATATATTTAAATGATTATTCCGAGATAGATATAACAGTATGTCGACCATTGATATACAATGTATATTATCATTCGATTTTGGTATCGTAAACAGCATCTAAAATTTTGGCGTAATAATAAATTTTATTGTTAAATATTTTCACATAAGTTATAGCGATGCATTTTGTTGATTTAGTATTAAATTTACGCATAATAATGATAGAATGTGGTTTTAAAGCGATAAAATTTAGCTTAATGGTAATTTAGCAATAAATATTGGCGTAATAGCTATTTGGCACTCATTGTTGACGTAATAGCGATTTAGTAATTATTTTTTAGCGAATTAGCATGGAATAAGATATTTTCAGTATACTATTTTTTTAAGCGATCCCTATCCCCCCCCACAAAAACAGGTTTGAGTGTACTTTTGTTAAAGAAGAACTGTAAAAACAGTGACATTAATTTTTCAGTACATCGTGACAGTTGCTAGTCTAACATTGACATCGGATAGTAATCAAATAATTTATTTATTTGCTTAAAAATTTAATGGATATAAAAATTCTATTTTCAAGAATCACTGTTCATTTCCAGAAATTTGAATCCATTTAGAGTAGGCCTGATTGTGCATTTCTATTGGCACCGCTATGTCAACTTTGACAAATCAGATTAGTGATCGAGGAGGATTTCAATAGAATAAATGAATCACAACTGTCAATCATTCTAGATCGTTAATCTAAAACGTGAAAGTTGACATCGCGTTGCCAATGGAAACGCATGCTGAACGAGACGTTAATGGTGGCACATTTCTGAACATAAAGCGATAGCACTCTGACGAAAATTTTGATTTCTCACATTTTCTCTTACAGGAAATGGGTCGACGCAATGAGTATAATCTTTTGTGAAAAGAAAAACTACTAATCATAGCTCAATTTCAGAGTATCATAAGTTTTGGCGACTTTTTGTATAACAACTGGGCGATAAATCGCCAAATGTGGTACCCGGTAACTGTGCCTATTGTACTGTTTGCCATTCACTTCACTTATAGTATAATCGCAACCCATTACTTGGCGTACTTTGGCGAAAAGAATTTTTGACGTTAAAGCCCAGCTTCCCCTATTCTGTGATTTTACCGCCATTTCTTTATATTTTAAATACAATATTGGCTTCAATCTTTAAACATCTTCGCAATTTAAAATTTTCTATTATTCATTTTCCTACATTTGATTTTAAACCGGTAAATTACTATAATGTGGTACAGCGGTTATTAATAGTGAAGTGACTATTTGAGTAGCGTAGTTGAGTAAACATTTTGTCTCTGAAGAGGTTGGTAAGGTAAAGAAAAATTAAAACTATATGAATAGAGTGGAAAAACACAATAGAAATAAAAAAGTAACAGTTCATTTTTATAAGCAAATGAATAAAAAACGTCAAATGATAAAAATTAAAACGATTCTAATTCAAAAACTTTGTTCTGGAATATACATCTTGGATAAATAAGAACAGAATAACATGAACGCAAAATAATGAAACAAACTATAATGAAAATGAATGCATGAGCTCTGGGTTTTGTGATTTCTGTCTAATTCTGAAAGTATATAAGCTGGTGCCTTGGAATGAAAAAACTACTACCATTTGTAGTAATAATAATAAACTTCCGTACTTACAAACATATTTTCTAGTGCGTGCTTTGCTAGCCAGCAGTTGAGAAAACCAGGAATAAACAGATTTCTAAGGGGAGCCCAAAAGAGCTAAAAATAAAAGAAGAAGAATTTATTAAAGTAACATGGGAAATATGTTTTATTATGAATATTGTTTCTTGCCAGATCTAATTAACTTATGTAAGATACATATAACAGATACATAAATAAGACATTTATAACACATGGATACATACATAAGATACATATAAGAGATACATAAATAAGACATTTATAACACACGGATACATACATAAGATACATATAAGAGATACATAAATAAGACATTTATAACACACGGATACATACATAAGATACATATAACATATACATAAACAAGACAGATATAACAGAAACATACACATACATACATAAGAAACATATAACAAACGCATACACATACATGCACATACATATATAAGAACATAACAGACGCATACACGGATACATTTAACAGATACATACAAGACACAAATACATACGTATACAAAAATACATACAATAATAATACAATACATACAAAAATAATACATACAATACATACAAAAATAATACAATAATACATACATATATATGTATCTATACAAATACATACATATATATGTATCTATACAAATACATACATATATATAAGATACATATACATTCATACTCAGATACATACCGACACATACATAAAATACACAGATGCATACCGATACATACATAAGACACATAGATACATACTTAAGACACATAAATACATACATAAGATACACAGATACATACCGACAC
Source organism: Caerostris darwini (assembly GCA_021605075.1). Lineage (NCBI taxonomy): Eukaryota > Metazoa > Arthropoda > Arachnida > Araneae > Araneidae > Caerostris > Caerostris darwini. Next base: position 28,118 of record BPLQ01002709.1, read on the forward strand.
ATACTTAATATACATCGATACATACTTAAGATACAGATACATACATACAAAAATACATACCGACACATACATAAGATACACATATACATACCGATACATACATAAGATACACAGATACATACACACTCAAATACATACATAAGATACATAAGATACACACAGATACATACATAAGATACATATACACACCGATACATACATAAGATACACATATACACACCGATACATACATAAAATACATACAGATACATACATACACAGATACATACCGATACATACATACACAGATACATACCGATACATAGATACACAGATACATACCGATACATACATAAGATACATACATGCACAGATTAACTTTATTATAACGATCATCTAATCTTTTCTTAATATTGTATTTAAATTACGGAATATTTAAAAAACAACTAAACTCTGAATTAATACTTTCAGTCTTCAGAAATACCATAGACACATTTCCTAATGGTTTCGTTCTAATAAAGTGTTAAATGTATTGATAACTTCATAAAAAAGCGTAGGAAAATATATTTTAATGTAATTCTTTCCTTAATGAAGAAAAAAAAAATATTTGAAATTCATTTTTTTTGTTGATCAGATTCATTTAAATAATGTCATCCTATCAGAATAAATTTCTCTGATGTCATAAATCTTTCCAGTTAAATGGGTTTTTGATGCCGACCGAAATAATCGTCTCGGTATCAAAAATATTTTCTGAATATTAAGATGACAATCGTAAATAGATGTGACGTGTTTACAGTAAAAGAAAAATTCGTAAATGACATTTCTTGCAGTAATGTCTTCTTTAAATACATTGAGTTATATTTTTTTCTCTTTGCAATAAAAATAAAAATAATGAAATTTAAGATTCAAAAGGTGACATTTACTTGCACAGAGTGACAAATGGAATATATTTTCATTTCGAAAACTTTGAAATTAGATAGTTTTAGAATAAATAATTCGGACTGATAAATGCACGATGTAAAATAAATTTTATCATAAAAAAATGTAATGAAGATAATAAATAACAGAAATAAAATTTAAACAAAGTTTTAACTAAAATCCAATTCTTAATTTATTCAAAATATAAAATAAATGAAAAAAACATTTTTTTTCCTTTTTTTATTTTTCATGCAGGAGAAAAGCTTTAGTATAAAAGTCAATAATAACGTTAATAAATAATAAAAATAATAAAATAATAAATAATAATAATACAATAAATAATATTTAAATTAAGCGTTTTTTACTTTATTAACATATATATTTCGAGTATATACATATACACTCAAGAGCCCAAACATTATGGCCACCTGTCAATGACGAGTTGGCCCACCTTTGGCGCGCAACGCAATTTCAACCCGCCTTGGCATGGATTATTACCACCACTTAATACCAGTTAAATACCACTTCCACCTGATCACGTGTCTTCCACGTCATCCAGGCAAGTTCATTGCAAAATGTTGGGGTGGTCATAATGTTTTGGCTCTTGAGTGTATATGCTACATACAGTTTAAAAAATATTTGAAGCTATTCAAATATATAAAATTCGTAATAAAACGGTTATTCTTATGGTTCATATTTGCTTTTGAGTGCTGAGATTTTTGAAATTTACTTAGAAAACATATCTATTAAATAATAGAAAATGAAATAATTTGTGAATTTTATAATTTTTTCAATTTAAAACATAATTGTAAAAGAAAAACATTAAAAAATTTACTACTGTGAATCTACTACTGTGTCCAAAGAGTAAGCGCAATTTTCAATTTAAAATTACCGGGGCTTATGGAATTAAAATTTTTTTTCTTTTTTAGCTTGCTGGCACTATTCTTGACATCTGTGTGAAATTTGATGTCAAAATATTCGTTAGTGTTTGAGTTACTCTTGGCTTTGTGAGACGCTAAAACTTTCATTTGTGACAAAAAGTCACAAATGAAAATCAAAAATGAAACCCATATCGTTCCACAACCCCGCATTCACACCGTGCGACTTCTGGCTGTTCCCTAAACTCAAAAGACCACTCCGGGGACACCATTTTGAGTCGATTGAAGAGATTCAGCGTAAATCGGCGCGCGCTTTGAAGGCCATCCCTGCCGATGACTTTTTAGCATGCATCGAGGATTGGAAAAAAAGTTGGCATAAGTGCATTGTGCCCGGAGGGGATTACTTTGAAGACAATGAAATAATTGTTAATAAATAATAAATAATTAAATTGCTTTTTGATTTTGCTTTTTAACGTAATGCAGTTGCATGCTTATATTACACCTGTATAAATTATTTTAAAAACAATATTTAAAGATTCAGATATAAATAATTTATTTATCCATTTTTAGGATTTCTGTGCATTGTAGATATTTAAAGAAAAACCTTTCCATTATGAAAATGAAACATTGTTTTCAATGTAGACTTTTGCGGTGTATGGTATGGTAATTAAACTGTTATGGTAATTAACTAGTTATGGTAATTAAACTGACACAATTCTTTCTATTTCGAAGGTTGATGAAACGGTTTAGTATTGCATCCATGGGAATAGAACGTTACATGTTTAGTCTTTCTCGCGAGCACCGGTGATTATATTGTTGACTATGCCTTCAGCTTTGTGTCATTTTTGATGTTACCATTTTCTTATAGTAAGATTAAAACATCATATCGATAGACTTAGAATTTTTAGTAATGAAACTAAAAATGTTCAGTGATATAGTAGAATTTTTAGATGAACGATTATTCTAAAAATAATTTCCAAAAAAATGTTGTTGGAAGTTTGTGATTTCTCTGTTTAAGTATCCGGAAATAATAATAATAATAAATTTGTATATTTTTAAACTCTGTCAGGAGGACTCTTTCAATTAGGACTTATTGTAAAAAGGGTCTTTAATAACTCACGAATACACTCACGTTGTCATTGAGCCACGAGTTGGGCAAAAAATATATTTATATTACATTTAACACTTGCTTGTGCATTATTTTGACAGAATGGAGAATTTACTACTGAAGGTTTAGAATAAGACTGATTTAATTTTGAAATTTATGGTCTTAATTTAAAACTGGCATTTTCTTATAGAAGGATAGATCACTTCCTTTTTTTGAACCAGCATAAAATATTTTATGCGGTTCAAAAAAAATTTAAATTCAATTGTTAATATAAATATTAATTCAAATATTAAAAAAAAATCGAAAGATTATTCATAAACTATGGAAATGTATTGTAATCATTCGTGAATGAAAATGAATGTGATTAATGAAAAGCTAGTATGCCACAAAAGAATTTCAGCATTGTATAAAAATAACGTATTTGAAAAAGACGTATATAGTTGTATTAAAAGACGTAAACGGTTAATGTTTTACAGATAATTAGAATCAGAAAGAAGTTTAAAATTGCTACGCAAATTATCTGAAAACAGACGCATTATTACAGCGAGAAAATAATCAAATTTATAAATAAATAATAAATTAAAAATAATAAATTTACCAATCAAAGTGGTTAATTTGCGTAACGAAAAATGGCAAACATTCTTCTATTGAAGCAATTGTGTATTGACACTGCATTCTATTGGAACAATTGTGTCAGAAGCATTGAACTTCGAGAACAAAGGAAACAATTAAATCCTAAGTCGTCTCTTAGAAGATTTGAATTAAATTCTGTTTCAAATATTCCTGTCTTTAAATTCTAAACAGCTTTATTCTTTGAGAGGTACGCGTTAATTTTAAATGGAAGATTTCCATGGAATTGTACCATGTCTTCAAGTCAACATTACTTCCTACCATTCTTCCGATGCCGAATGATTTACATTCCAGAGCCCAATTGTTATCGATCAAAGCTGTTTAACTATTGACTAGAATAATTACACAATTAGAAATTGATCGCTTAATTTGTACCCCAATTAGATAATTACGTGGCTTGCAAAATTAACCCGGGTATCTTCAAAGTAATCCACTTCTCTAAGTGCCGTTTCTTTTCTTTTCTTTTTGTTTTTTTGTTTACCTCTCGAAGACTAGTCGTAGATATCGAGCAAGTCATTAGAAGGGGGAAAGTGACTTTTATTCTGGTTTTAAGAAAGGTTAATTGCTAAGTAGAGGATTAATTACCTTAACTAACAACGATCGGTTGCAGACTTTGTATTCCATCTTTGAAATCGCGTATTGATCGGGAGAATTTGAAATGAGGTATGTTTTTAAAAATAAAAAGCACATATAATTATTCGGAGGTGGAGAGAATATAATCATTTTTTATAACAAATAATGAATAGGCTTCATACACATGTATCATTTGTGTCTTTTTTTCTAATATAGCTGAGTTATAATTATGTCATAAGCAAGATCTGCACCCCTGTTGCTCATTTAGCACTACCCAGGGGACTTATAATACTGTATAACTTACTGCATAACTTGATATATTATACTTACTGTATAACTTGAAGATATGCTACGGACGCGAGTAACATTACCCTCACAAAGCTCTACAATCATATTACACAAGGACCTACGGTTTAAAGTGTCTTCAGAACCTCTACAAATATCCATGGCACCGCCTGGACTTAAACCTGAAACCTGTGGTACCAAGCGCCAGCCACCCGGCCACTAGGTCCCTTATTGTGGTATCTAATCTTCAGTTTCGTGCAGTACGGGACGGACATTCCATGAGTATTCTAATGGAGGAATGGAAAGGATCAGCTTTTGCTGTGTTGGAGCACCCATAGGTGAAAGTCTGACTTGGCTCCTTGTCGTTAAAGAAGGGTGCCTTGATTTTAGGGAGAACTACTCTGCATTTGCTTATCGTATGAGATAAAACCAGCAAAACTCCCATGAGGTAGTCCGAGTAACGAGGCAGATATGCTACGGATGCGATTAACACTACACTCACAAAGCTCTCTGATCATATTATTTACTGAACATCACAAACTCCATAGAGTTTGAACACCACGTTTTTTGAAACAGAGTCACAACAAGGCAGTGAGCGAATTAAACTTCAGGCCTAATGTTCATCTGCGACACACGTTACTAGGCCATCAGGCCTCTTTGTGGTATCTAGTAAATGAAAAATAAATTTGTGATGTAGTTAATAATATTATAATTCAATAGTACAATCAATATTTTCAAGCTTTCTTTTGCACTAACTCTAACAACTTATGAAAAATGTTTATTTCAGCTAGAGAAAATGCCTAATTTTAATGTTTGAAAATAATGCTAAGTGAAATGGATTCCCAGAACATATTATGTTTAGTTTTAAATGTAAATTATGTACCCAACAATGCGATAATACATAAATTAATAATTTTTGCATGTCAGCAATGCAAAGAGAATTTTCTAACAGAGAGATGAGATCAGAGAATTTTCACGGACTTTGATGAGATTAGTTAGCGGTCATTTTGAAACTGAAAGAGTTGGTCTGGCGTGCATATCATGCATATCGCAATAGGGTATTGTAATTCTAAAACTCAATTAGGTAGTATCTTATTAAAATTAAAATAGCATAAAAGAAATATATATTAACAATTTTGAATAGGATACTGTTGAAATATTGTTATTGAAGATAGAAGCTGACCTAGTCTGAAGATTTAAAATATTTTCTTTACTGATGCAACTAATGATTTTGTTACCAATACTTGGAGACTGTGCTATCTTTAAATATGGTAAGTAATAAAAAAGACTTTCTTTAATGATGCATCTAAAGATTTTGATACCAATACTTGGACACTGTGCTATCTTTAAATATGGTAAGTAATAAAAAAGACTTTCTTTAATGATGCATCTAAAGATTTTGTTACCAATACTTGGACACTGTGCTATCTTTAAATATGGTAAGTAATAAAAAAGACTTTCTTTAATGATGCATCTAAAGATTTTGTTACCAATACTTGGACACTGTGCTATCTTTAAATATGGTAAGTAATAAAAAAAGACTTTCTTTAATGATGCATCTAAAGATTTTGTTACCAATACTTGGACACTGTGCTATCTTTAAATATGGTAAGTAATAAAAAAGACTTTCTTTAATGATGCATCTAAAGATTTTGTTACCAATACTTGGACACTGTGCTATCTTTAAATATGGTAAGTAATAAAAAGACTTTCTTTAATGATGCATCTAAAGATTTTGTTACCAATACTTGGACACTGTGCTATCTTTAAATATGGTAAGTAATAAAAAAGACTTTCTTTAATGATGCATCTAAAGATTTTGTTACCAATACTTGGACACTGTGCTATCTTTAAATATGGTAAGTAATAAAAAGACTTTCTTTAATGATGCATCTAAAGATTTTGTTACCAATACTTGGACACTGTGCTATCTTTAAATATGGTAAGTAATAAAAAAGACTTTCTTTAATGATGCATCTAAAGATTTTGTTACCAATACTTGGACACTGTGCTATCTTTAAATATGGTAAGTAATAAAAAAGACTTTCTTTAATGATGCATCTAAAGATTTTGTTACCAATACTTGGACACTGTGCTATCTTTAAATATGGTAAGTAATAAAAAGACTTTCTTTAATGATGCATCTAAAGATTTTGTTACCAATACTTGGACACTGTGCTATCTTTAAATATGGTAAGTAATAAAAAAGACTTTCTTTAATGATGCATCTAAAGATTTTGTTACCAATACTTGGACACTGTGCTATCTTTAAATATGGTAAGTAATAAAAAAGACTTTCTTTAATGATGCATCTAAAGATTTTGTTACCAATACTTGGACACTGTGCTATCTTTAAATATGGTAAGTAATAAAAAAGACTTTCTTTAATGATGCATCTAAAGATTTTGTTACCAATACTTGGACACTGTGCTATCTTTAAATATGGTAAGTAATAAAAAGACTTTCTTTAATGATGCATCTAAAGATTTTGTTACCAATACTTGGACACTGTGCTATCTTTAAATATGGTAAGTAATAAAAAAAGACTTTCTTTAATGATGCATCTAAAGATTTTGTTACCAATACTTGGACACTGTGCTATCTTTAAATATGGTAAGTAATAAAAAAGACTTTCTTTAATGATGCATCTAAAGATTTTGTTACCAATACTTGGACACTGTGCTATCTTTAAATATGGTAAGTAATAAAAGACTTTCTTTAATGATGCATCTAAAGATTTTGTTACCAATACTTGGACACTGTGCTATCTTTAAATATGGTAAGTAATAAAAAAGACTTTCTTTAATGATGCATCTAAAGATTTTGTTACCAATACTTGGACACTGTGCTATCTTTAAATATGGTAAGTAATAAAAAAAGACTTTCTTTAATGATGCATCTAAAGATTTTGTTACCAATACTTGGACACTGTGCTATCTTTAAATATGGTAAGTAATAAAAAAGACTTTCTTTAATGATGCATCTAAAGATTTTGTTACCAATACTTGGACACTGTGCTATCTTTAAATATGGTAAGTAATAAAAAGACTTTCTTTAATGATGCATCTAAAGATTTTGTTACCAATACTTGGACACTGTGCTATCTTTAAATATGGTAAGTAATAAAAAGACTTTCTTTAATGATGCATCTAAAGATTTTGTTACCAATACTTGGACACTGTGCTATCTTTAAATATGGTAAGTAATAAAAAAGACTTTCTTTAATGATGCATCTAAAGATTTTGTTACCAATACTTGGACACTGTGCTATCTTTAAATATGGTAAGTAATAAAAAAGACTTTCTTTAATGATGCATCTAAAGATTTTGTTACCAATACTTGGACACTGTGCTATCTTTAAATATGGTAAGTAATAAAAAAGACTTTCTTTAATGATGCATCTAAAGATTTTGTTACCAATACTTGGACACTGTGCTATCTTTAAATATGGTAAGTAATAAAAAAGACTTTCTTTAATGATGCATCTAAAGATTTTGTTACCAATACTTGGACACTGTGCTATCTTTAAATATGGTAAGTAATAAAAAAGACTTTCTTTAATGATGCATCTAAAGATTTTGTTACCAATACTTGGACACTGTGCTATCTTTAAATATGGTAAGTAATAGAAAAGACTTTCTTTAATGATTCTTTAGAAAAGACTTTCTTTAATGATTCATTAAAGAAAGATTTCTTTAAAGACTTTCTTTAATGATATGGTAAGTAAAGAAAGTCTTTTCTATTACTTACCAATGTTTGGGCACTGTGCTATCTTTAAATATGTAACAAAATCATTATATGCATGATTTTGTTACCAATACTTAGACACTGTACGATATTTAAATATGGTAAGTACTAGAAAAGACTTTATTTAATGATGCATCTAGTGATGTTACCAGTGCTTGGACACTGTTATATTTAAATATGGTATGTAATATGGCTAAGTGTAAGTTATAGATTGTAATCTCTTAGAAATTCCTTTTTAATGAATTGAATATACTGGAATATTGGTTTATAAAAAGGATTTAATCTTGTTTACAAATTTAAAAGGGCAAAGGGTTTTCAGTAGCCCATTGTTCCTTGGATGTTATGTGTGCGTGCAGGAGGTAGGTAATGGCTTTTAGATGGATTAAAAATTAAGGGATTAAAAGATGGATTAAATTAATCCTTTTAAATGGATTATTTTTAGCAGTTTCTATTTCACATTTCCTTATTGTATTAGGGAATACCCTGAAAATCTATATAAAATGACAATCGGATTTTAGATTATGTGGGATAAATTCTGGGGTGTGGGGTTAGGGGGTGATATTGAGGTATGGGACGCATTTAATATACAGTCAGATTTTAAATACAGGAAATAAAATAAGATCTGCTAGTGGAATTCAAACTTTCACCATTTTAGTTTATAAACTGTTAAGTTTAATGACTACTTTAACTTCTTCAGGTGCAATTTTTTTATGGTGATAAAAAAATTACTTAATTTTTTTGTTTCATTACGATTTATTCAATTTATATTAATAGGAATTCGAAAAGGCGGAAAAAAATGAGGAAAACAATAAAAATGCACAAAAACAAACAAACAAAGAAACATAACGTTCGCATTTGTGGCCGCTGAGCGTTAATAGTAATTTATAAGTGAAATGATTTCATTCATTCCGAGTATAAATTGTTCATTGATATTCATAGTTTTAATTATTAAAACTAAATATATTTAATCTGGTATTATTTTTTATCAAATATTAACGATTTGTACAAATAATTCAACACCCCTGACTGTCGAAATATGCTATTTTCATATTCCCAACTGTACACCGTAAATACCATTATCAGTGCAGCCAAACCATAACATTTGAATTTTTCTTGTTGAGAGATTCTGTAGTGAATAATTTATTATTAAATTTTTGTTCTTTTTATCTCATGACAGTGATTATAAAAAACTAAATGTCCACAAGAGAGAAGACTGCCAAGAGGTTAAATGAGCAAAACCTTTTCGATGAGCCAACATTTTTTCTTTAGGTGGTATATTTGTATTGGAGGAGATAAGGTAATGACTTTCAGCTGGATTTTTTAAGAGTTATTATCGAATAGTACAATCTAATAATTTTGAATTTAAGTAATTAAATGAATTATATATCTGGCCAAATCACAAAATAGGGGTGGTTGGGATTTTGCGTTTTTGTCTCGCCAATTAAGCGATAAGTCGCCAAATCTAGCAATCCGGATTTCTTGTACAGTTTGCAATTCATTTCACTTTCAATCGCAACCCTTTCGCCAGCGCACTTTGACGAAATAATTTCTTCACGCCAAATCCCTGCGGCCCCTATTCTGCGATTATTTGGCCAGTTATCTTTTTAAAAAAATATTGTTCATCGTTTTTATTGTAAAATAAGGCTTCTTTTTAAATGTAAAATATAAATGTTTTCTATTTTATTGATTTCATACTGATTTTATTTCATGAATACATTTTATTCCTAATTTAATTTCTTTTAAAAATAAATTACAATTAAAAATATTTTTCCAAATAATATTAAATTATAAAATACTAGAAAATAATTTACATAAAACTCAGACAATATTTTTTATTGTAAAATGGTCAACAACATAATATAAAAAATGTCGTTTTTTTTCTCACACACAGTCTATGTATCAGAGAACACATGAACACTTTTATTACATAACTAGTGGCAGTAAGTAATAATATGAAAATAAAGTAAGTTAATAAAATTAGAAGTTAAAACTGATATTCTTTTAAAAATCCAAAATACTTACTGTTACAACAAATGGTACGTTATTCACTATCTCCAGAATGAAATTGGATGATAAAAACTGTTGCCAAACATTTCCCTGAAAAATAATTTAAAAAAAAATCAGCATAAACATTTTATTAAGATTGGTTTTTTTAATAAAAATAAAATTCTTGCAGATGTTTTATAATAAATTTAGGTGTGTTTCTTAAAAATAAATTTCGTAAATTACTTATCCAGGAATTTGAATGATCAAATTTGAAACTTGCATAGTTCAAAATTACTTTAAATTAAGTATAATTTATAGATCAATATTCAAAACAATGTATACCATCAAATAAATATTTATATATAAATACTTTTACATGCTATATTTATAAATACTATACATTTATAAATATTTTGCATACTACATTTATAAATACTATACATTTTTAAATATTTTTACATACTATATTTATAAATATTATACATTTATAAATATTTTAAAATAATAATTATAACAATAATTAACATTTATAAATATTTTAAGATAATTTTTATCGAACCCTGTTTTGAACTATGAAATAACAGAATTTGAAATAAAAACACCAATTATTTTTAATTTTAAGACTCCATTTAAAAAAATTTAGCGCATTGATTTTTAATGTTATGTCATATAAAATTAATAAATTAGAGTAGTTTCTTTTGGGAATTGTATAAATACTAAATACATGTGTATTTTAGTTATAATGAATCTCTATTATAAACTTCTTACCTTGTATCCTAAATAAGCAATTAGTAAGGCCTCTATTAGACAAATTACAGCTAATGACACCTGAAAAATAAGGAAATTTTTATTAAAAATTTTATAAAAATAACATAATTAAATTATAACTATGCAAATAAGAAAAAAAATTTAAATTGATAGAATACAAATATTATTTTTTTATACTTTACCCCCTTTTTTTAAAATTTTATTATTACATTCTTAAAATACATAAAATGATGTTTAATTGTATTTGATACATTACTTTTAGCTGCCGACCATTTTTATAACATTTAAAAAAGAACAATTATCAAATGACACCTCTTGAAAAAAAGTAAATTTTTTTCTAATTATGAATTATGAATGAAAAAAAAAATGATAAAAAATACTAACTTGACAAAATCCTGTACTCATTTATGCTTTAAAAAAAATTCCATTTATAAAAAAAAATCGTTTGAAGCTAACGAACGATATTCCTGTATAATATATAGTTTTAACGCTAATATATAGTTTGAACGATATTCATATATTAGGTTGGGGAAAAAAGAAATCCATTATTTTTATATGAACTTCAGGACTTTATTTAACATGCTTCGGATTGTCCGATTTGGGTCAAATATGCACCGTTTTGTTGTATGATTTGTTGCCATTTTAAAGGTAACTTCATAATGCCTCTCTCATAGAAGTCCTGGTCTCTATTTGCAAAAAACTCTAGTAGTCGATTTTCACAATCCTCCCTAGATGCCAATTTTTTATCATTAAAGAAATTTTGCAATGCAAGAAAAAGATGATAATCGCTTGGTGCCAAGTCCGGACTGTATGGCGGATGCATTAAAACTTCCCAACCAAGCTCCCGAAGTTTCTGGCGAGTCACTGTAGATGTGTGTGGCCTAGCGTTGTCCTGGTGGAACACGACACCTCTCCTGTTGGCCAATTCTGGCCGTTTCTGGTCAATCGCTATCTTCAAACGGTCCAGTTGTTGACAGTAGAGATCAGAATTTAGCGTTTGGCCATATGGAAGCAACTCAATAAATAATCCCCTTCCAGTCCTACCAAATGCATAACAGAACCTTCATGGCCGTTAGTCCTGGTTTGGCCACCGTTTGAGGTGCTTCACCGCTCTTTGACCACGATCGTTTTCGCACAGGGTTATCGTATGTGATCCATTTCTCATCTCCAGTCACCATCAGTTTAAAAAATGGGTCTATCTCATTCCGTTTGGCCAAGGCTTCGCAGATGGAAATTCGATCCATCATGTTTTTTTCTGTTATTTGGTGTGGCACCCAAACATCGAGCTTCTTTTTGAATCCAGATTTGTGTAAATGGTTTAAAACTGTTTTATGGTCGATTTTTAGCTCCTGGGCGATGTTACGACTGCTAACATGCCGGTCAACTACGATCATTTCTCCGATTTTATCGACATTTTCGACGACCGGCCTACCTGTGCGAGGTGCGTCTTTAACATCAAAAATTCCTGAACGGAATCTACGAAACCAAAATTGCACTTAATTGGCTGTTACAGTATCGGAACCATAAACACCATTCACAATTTTAGCCGCCTGGCTTGCATTTTCGCCTTTGTCAAAGAAAAACTGTAAAATGTACCGAATTTTCTCTTTGTTCACTTCCATTTTTAACACCCTGTAACTCCCAACTGAATGGACCAAACAAAAAACAGAAAAAGAATTATTTTAGTACGAAGTGCCACCTTTCTAACGAGCATAAATCTGAAATTGTTTAATTGTTACTTTACGTGATATCGATCACTACAGCCATCTATCGAAAAAATAATGGATTTCTTTTTCCCCAACCTAATATAATATAATATATAGTTTTGAACAATATTCAAATACCGCCATTTGTTAAAATGTGAATTATTAACTTTTTGTTATTATAAGATAAATATTTAAAATTTTACTGTTTATTTTGTGATGCGATAAACAACAAAACAATAAAAAAAATAACATTATGGATCATAGTAAAAAATTCTACTGTAATAAAAATGGGCTGCATACAAAGCGAAATCTTGATTCATGGAAGAATAAATTTGTATAATGATATATTTACAAGAATTTTTCGAAGCAATTGCTCTAACCCTATGTTTATTTACAGAAGTAACTGTAAGAGAAGGAATAAAATTTTATAAATGCATAAATACATAAGAAAAATTCAAACGATCTACTAAAGAAAGGAATTTTAAATCCTTAGCCATCCTTTATAGCAAAAAAGGAAGAAGTCCCCGATTTAAATATATATATCACTCTGTCAGCGGAATAGAGCACACATGTATTTAGCACATAGCTGAAGAAACGATGTTGATTCTGTTGACAAGTTCTATATGAGATTTAGGTGAGTGATACAAATGACATTCATCTTATGTTCCCATAAACAGAAGCTGAAAAAAAGATTGGTAGAGCGTATAAATCAACCATTGGAGCCACAGCACCTAATTCATCGTCGATAAAATAAGGATTTATGTACCTCTGCACTTAGTTTAAAATAGGTTGACTTTCTATAGACTGGAAACCCATAGGCCATAATTTAATTCAAGTAAGAAATGCTTTCAGAAAAATACGACGTATTATTTTTTGGTGTATCATAAATAACTGATTATGGATGATATTCGCCATTCAACCTTAGTTAGTTGTAATGCTGCATTGGTGTGCACATTTATTGTGTCTCATACATGCATATTCTGCGGATATCACAAAATTCCACTAATACGTTCTCCTAACACACCAGCGAGGAAATTCTTATTCGGCATAAAAAACAACAATGCACTATTATGTATGATAATTGCCATTCAACCTTTACTTGTTGCAATGCTGCATTGATGTGCGCATATTTACGGTGACCCATATACTTGTATTCTGCGGATGACACGAAATCCAATTAATGCATTTCCATTAACACACCAAAGAGGAAATTCTTATCCGACATAAAAACAATGTACTTTATCTCAAAATAGGTTGACTTTTCATCGGCTGGAACCACATTGACCATAACGTAACTCGGGTTAAACTTTTCAGAAAAATACGACATATTAATTTCCGGTGCGGTCCAAATAAATTATCATGGATGAGTTTCGCCATTCAGCCTTTACTTACATTGGTGTGTGCACATTTACGGTGACCCATACACTCGCATTCTACGGATGGCACAAAATTCAATTAGTGATCATGCATGATAATTGCCATTCAACCTTTACTTGTTGCAATCTGCATTGTGGCATAAATAAGTGATTATGGATGATATTCATCATTCAACCTTAGTTAGTTGCAATGCTGCATTGGTGTGCACATTTACTGTGTCTCATACATGAATATTCTGCGGATATCACAAAATTCAACTAATACATTCTCCTAACAAACCAGCGAGGAAATTCTTATCCGACATAAGAAAATGTGCATATTTACGGTGACCCATATACTTGTATTCTGCGGATGGCACGAAATTCAATTAATACATTTCCATTAACACACCAACAAGGAAATTATACAAAAAATGCACTTTAGGTTTAAAATAGGTTGATTTTTACATCGGCTGGAACCACAGAGACCATAAAGTAATCAGGTAAGACCTCTTTCAGAAAAAATACGATGCATTATTTTTTGGTGAGGTCCAAATGAGTGGTCATGGAAGATATTCGTCACTCAACCTTTGCTTGTCGCAATGCTACATTGGTGTGTGTACATTTATGGTGACCCATACACATGTATTCTGCCGATGGTTCAAAATTCAATTAATACAATCCACTGATACACCAACGAGGAGATTCTTATCTGAGATAAGGAGGATTACTTTGAAATTGGTAGGAGTCTAAATGTTATTTATGCTAACAACAATCATAACCTATTACAATTCAAACTAAATATTAAAGCTTTATTTATTCAAATTATCTTCCATCATACTTTTGATGGTTTCTCTCGTATTGGAGAAGTGTATCATTCGTGAAGGACTTTATCATACCTAGGAAGAAATTGAGCAAATAGAATTAAGGAAGATTTTTTTCCCTTTATAATGCAGCTGGCAAATTGACCGTGATCTTTTTATGCCATAAGGGTTGCACCGATGTTAGTCACTTTGCATTACTGAGGGGGAGCGTGTAACTTGATGGTAAGCCACGGAACGCTGAGTAACAATGCCCCCGCAACGCTCTACGATCCTATTAGGACCGGGACCAACTGTTTAAAGTGGATTCCGAACCACTACAAACACCCATGGCAACGCCGGGATTTGAACCCGATACCTGTGGGTACCGAGCGCCAGAGCGCTAGACACTCGGCCATCAGGCCCTTGGAATTCAGGAAGAAAGAAGAATTTTTAACTGCAATTGATCTAGTGATTAACATTTGTGAAGAAACTATCAAGTTTTATTTTGCTGCTATTTATAGCTCTTCATAAGAAATGAATATTATAAGATTATATTATTACGTATATATAATATGAATATTATATAAAATATATTATTGCATTATATTCAAAATTGAAGAAAAGGATAAACAAATTGGTTCATATTTTACGCTTAACTGATAATTAAAATTGAACACTATTCGAATATGAACTGTAAAATTTATGCTTATTTTGAAATTGATTTCAAATGAGTTTGTTCTAAATTTTATAATTTATATAGTATAATTTTTAAATTTATTTCACGTACTTATATATAATGTGTATAAAGTACATGTACTGACGACTACTTAACTACTTTTAAGTGCTGCCACAGGAACATGTAAAACCTAATTATACAAAGTATTCATCAAAATTTCAACAGCTCGCAAGTACATTCCCTATTTGCTATAATTAAAACCATTTTATTTTGTTTCCTATTTTTCGTGATTAATGTGTTAACGATGACTAACACAGATTTATGCAACATTGACACAAAAATAGAATCGAAAGACGATTAGTTTTTCAGCACCACTCCGTTTCGCTACGAACCACACCCACGAATAATTATGAGTTTGACAATAATCATTTTCGACACACAATCAGTGGCTAATTATTATTCATGAATTCAATACACAATCAGGAAAAATATGGCGCGTGTGGGCCATTTTCAAAATCTCTTCCAATGAAGTTTTTTAGCCATCTAAAATTGCTTTAATTCTATTATTATTAAAGTTAATTTCATAACTGAATTCCTTCATTATTACGTTTAACACGAAAGCCTAAAATATAATTAGGATGTAACTGTTTTATAGGTTCTAATTTTGATACAAAATTTAGAACATATAAAACCAATAGGTTCGAAATTTGGTTTGATACTTATTTGTTACCAAAACAACTTCATCTTCAATTGAATAAACCAATGGCCTACCCTTAATGTATTTGTATTATTAAACGTAATTCCTTAACTGAATTCCTTCATTATTACGTCTAACACGAAAGACTAAAATAAAATTAGGATGTAACTGTTCTCTAGGTTCTAATTTTGATACAAAATTTAAAACTTATAAAAAGGTTCTAAATTTGGTTTGATAATTATTCGTTATCAAAACAGCTTCATCATCAATTGAATAAACCAATGGCCTACCCTTAATGTATTTGTATTATTAAACGTAATTCCTTAATTGAATTCCTTCATTATTACGTCTAACACGAAAGACTAAAATAAAATTAGGATGTAACTGTTTTATAGGTTATAATTTTGATACAAAATTTAGAACCTATAAAAAGGTTCTAAATTTGGTTTGATAATTATTCGTTATCAAAACAGCTTCGTCTTCAGTCGAATAAACCGTCTGCCTTTAGATAATTTGTACTTACTTCACTGTTTTTATTAGGAATTCATAGACATCTGACGTTGACACACACACACACACACACATACACACATATAAATATATATACATACACATGCACACATATACACACACATCATATATATATATACCACAAGTTTCCACAGTTCTACAGGTTTCTTCGATACCACAGGTTTCGGATTCGAGTCCCAGCGGTGCCATGGATGTTTGTAGTGGTTTGGAATCCTCTTTAAGCCGTAGGTCGAGGTCTAATATGACGAGCGTTGGGCGTAGGGGGCTGACAAACCTACCCCGTAAAAAGATATCATCTCATGTCTCGAAGTCTCCTATTAGGCAAACGGTCTTGGCAAACCATGGGGCTGTTGCACCGATGATGATAATGACACACACACACACACACATATATATATGTGCGTGTGCGTGTAGCCTGATGGCCGAGTGGCTAGCGCTGCTCTGCTGATTGACAAAACGGTTTTCTGTCTCGAGTATTTTTATTAGGAATACATAGACATCTGACTTTTATGACACACACATACGCGCGCCTAATAACAACCATTTTACTGTTCTTGAATTTCCAACCTATAATTAACAGATTCAGTTGTTCAACTAACCCCTATAAAACTTTGTCCCGAATTATCTGGCAACAAACACTTTTAACTGCTTTACTTCAATAATTTAACGCCATCTTATGACTCCCAGCTCTCTCACTAAAAGGTATTAACCAGATTACTTTTAGGAATTTGTTCGTGAATTTATTCAGCGCTGATTGGCAGAAGCTTCAAAACTTTCACAGATAATGGACGGGGCCTTTTGCTTTTCCTTCGTTTCCCGGAACTGGTATCCAGCTCTTTAAATATCCTAATTATTTAATTATCTTATATCTTTATGAATATCTTATATATAGTATAAATAGACTTGCTATTTGTCAGGTTGTGTGTCTCAGGGAGGATTTATCTATGTTCATGCCAGTAGTCAAATAAAGCGTAAAATAAAATGTGTCTTTAATTCACTAATTATCACAATAGCAAAAGAGTTTGTCGCTCTACGTTCATTTTGTGCACACCTTGGGATTATGAGACTGGGACCTAAAATTTAACGTGAATTCCGAACTACTAGCAAACAGTCATACCGCCGCCAGGATTCGAACCTGAAGCCTGTGGTTAGGGCTAGGCTTTCCCAACACCTAAGCACATTCTGGAGTTCCCAGCATTCGCTCCCCATGTATTGCAATTGGGTATGGTGCCAATCGAGGCCAATTTAAGCGAAGTCCTGTATAGAGAAGCGGCGCCGTTGCTAGCGGCCGCTATCGTGAAGACTTTTGACTTGATCTAACTTTAATAATAATATTTTAAATCCATGGACACGATAACAACAACAAATGTTTATTTTCTAAAACTAAAATAGCACTATGTTACATGTTTTAATAAGGCATTAATATTTATGTCTTTTATAAAATTTCCTACCATGTGACTATTTACAGTAAAACTAACATACTTAAATATTAATGACCAAAATTATCCATCGTTTCTTCCAGCGCCATGTCTCATTATAGGTCAGTTATACATAAAGTAATATAATGAATTAAAAGAAATATTTTCAGATTTTCTTGAATTAAAATAGCATACATTATTCAACTTCATTTTAATAAAAAATAAACTTTTAACTGTAAGAAAAATCTTTTATTCAGTGCTTTCTACTTTATTACGAATTTGAAATTCTGACCTTTCATGTTAGCATGGATGCAAAGTCCTTATCTACGATATTTTTTTTAAATGATATTTATTACCAAAAGTACGTTCTCTCTTAAAATTGCCTTCAGAAAAAGCAGTTATGGTTGTTGCTAGCTAAAGCTGAAATGCCCATTTCTGTTTGGGTAAACAAATGTTTGTAAAAAAGTTTTAAGCATGCATGTAAGAAAATGTACGAATAGAAACCATTTAAATAATTGCTTTTGCGATTGATTTGTCACTACAAAAATACAGCCAAATACTTTGTAAATCATAATTGCGGTTAATGTAGTCGAGTGATGTGTTTTTTTACAAACATGGAAATTTATCGACAGTAAAATTTTTCTTTAAAGAGAAATATGTTTGTAAAAGCTTTAGGCATAAATGTAAAAAATGTAGGAATAAAAAACAGTTGACTAATTGCTTTTGCGATTGGTCTTTCTAGCTCTCTGGCCTTTGGTACCTCAGTTTTCTGGTTCGAATCTTGGCAGTGACACGGATATTTGTGAATGTTTCGGAATCCACGTTAAACTGTAGGTTCCGGTTCAATTAGCCTAACGTGTGAAAAAAACTACCGTAGTGCGATAAAAAAAAAAACAATTTACGATTGGTCACTACAAAAATTAAGCCAAATGCTGTGTACATCGTAATTACATTAAATGTACTAAGGTGGTCAGTTTTTTTACAAACTGGGAAATTCAGAGACAGTAAAAGTTTTCTTTAAAGAGAAATATGTTTGTAAAAGTTTTAAGTATGCATGTAAAAAATAGGTATGAATAAAAACCATTTGACTGATTGCTTTTGCGATATATTTTCTTTCTAATGCAGCTGGCAAACACTTAGACAGCTTGGTCTTGGATGCTTTAAAGCAAGCGCTGCACAGACGTTACTCACTTTGCATTACCCAGGGGGCGCGTGTAACTTGAAGATAAGCCACGGACGCGGAGTAACAAAGCCCCCGCAACGCTCTACGAGCCTATTAGGACCGGGACCTACGGTTTAAAGTGGATTCCGAACCACTACAAACACCCATGGCACCGCTGGGATTCGAACCCGAAATCTATGGTACCAAGCGCCAGCCACTCGGCCATTCAGGCCCGCTTTTGCGATATATTGGTCACTACAAAAATTGAGCCAAATACTGTGTATCTCATAGTTACTTTAAATGTAGTCAGGTTGTTTGTTTTTTATACAAAAATGGAAATTCAGAGACAGTAACATTTTCTTTAAAGAGAAATATGTTTGTGGGCATCTGACCTTATTAAATTTAAAACTATAGGGATTGTTGATAGGGAATAATAGGGATTTCACCTGAATCTATTTTTTTTACCAGATGCGTTGCTAACTATCATGGAATGTTTAAAATGTTTAATAAATATTTTTAAATTAAATAAAAAAACATAATTTTTTTTTATAGTTCCTTTGAAGTATGACTTGTTTTTATTAATATTTGTTTAAAATTTACGAAAAAAATAAAAATGACTCAAATAATAAATAAATTAGGGATTATAGGGATTATTAATAGGAATAATAGGGATTTTCCCTGAATCCATTTTTTTTAAATTTTTAAATTAAAATTTTTTTTTATAGTTTCCTTAGAGAATCGTTTGCTTTCATTAGTATTTGTTTAAAATTTACCAGAAATAAAAACAAATATATCATTTAGAGCAATCATAACATAAAAACTAAAATATTGAGAGGTATAATTATTTTTAGAATTTTTATTTTTTCATTCGATGCGTAGTTGAAAATAAAAAAATCTATTTTAATTAGTTCTATATAATTAAACAGAATAAGAATTTTTTTATTGCAAATTAATGATAAAAATAAGATAAAAATACCTCAATTTTCAAAGGTTCATTTAACCAACTTTTATTTTTTTAATGCAGTAAATAATTTTTAAATATTTGAATAGAAGAAATTAATAGTTGATTTTAAATTTAAAAAAAAATTTCTTGGAGTGAAAATATTTGAAGTTTTTGTGTTTGTATTTTTTTCTCTAATGTCTTTTTTGTTCGTATCAAATGTTACAATTTTTTATATTGCTTTATTTTGCCATACCGGAAGAAATATAACATTTATGTGCATTTCGAATGAATAGTTTTACATAAATATCTTATTTTAGAGTAAAATACATTAATGCTAAACAATTTATCTTCACGACTCATTAAATTTTATTATTCTATAACATTTTGTGAAATATTTTGGCATTGTTTGTCGATATTTTTCCTAAAAAAATTTATCAAATTAAAAAGAAAAACCATACATTTTTGAAGAATTTCTTCATCAGTATTTATTTAAAATTTACAAAAAATAAAAATAATAAATAAATTATTTATAGCAATCATAACCTAAAAAACTAAAATAATGAGAGGTACAATTATTTTTAGGATTTTTGTTTTTTTCATTAGATGCGTAGTTAAAAATAAATTGGTCCTATTTAATTAAACAGAATAAGAATTTTTTTTATTGTAAATTAGTAATAGAAATAATACTAAAATCTCTGAATCTTCAGAGTTTCTTTTAACCAACTTTTATTTTTACTAATGTAATAAATAATTTGCAAATATTTGAAAAGAAGAGATTATAAGTTTTTTAAATTTCTTGTTTTTTTTTTGTTTGTATTCTTTCTCATATATTTTTTTTGTTCGTTTCAAATGTTACACTTTTTTATATTGCTTTATTTTACCATAACATTTATATCGTAGCATTTTTTTTTCTCACGAGAAGAGTTTTGCCATTTGATTTCCAAGAACGAGGATTGTATTCTATTTGAAAAATATATAATAAACCTCTCACTCAAATTTGACAGCAGACGAGCTTTATTGCGGGTAGTTACAATACATACAATTAGAGTTTTGTACTAATGTGAACAAATCTGATAGCAGATCAAAAATCTGATAGCAGATATTCGATGTGTAAAATGAGGAAATTAGCGAATGTCTGTGTCACCTTCACAGGTCGAAACAACTACAGATTGAATATGATATACTATCAGTTGTTCCAACGTGATGGGTGATAGATCACGAGCTGAGAAATGTCTACTCCAATGAGAAGTGAGGGAAGATGGCCCCCCCCTCTTGGCGGATTGTCTTAAAAGTATTTTTTTTGGAGATTAAGCGGGAGAGTTCTGCGATGAGTCGACTAGAAGTATTGTTTATTTCTTTTTTCTCTGAAGGGACTGAATAGGCTGGAATTTTCTCCTTTTTTTTTAAAATGAGTCCCTTGTGGTATCGTTATATGCATATATATATATAACTTGTCACTCAAATCTGATAGCAGATATTCGATGTGTAAAATGAAGAAATTAGCGAATGTCTGTGTCACCTTCATATAATGCTTGTAATGCTTGTAAATAAAAGTTAAATTGTTCCCATGGACCTGACAGTGGCCTTCTTCTGGAAGTCGTTATAAGTATAGTATAGGCCGAGACAATACAATATGTATCTTAAATGAAAAATAATAGAATAATACAAGATATTCATTTTAATTCCACTATTTTCACAGGTTAGTTTCAGATCTTATAAAACATTTGCTAAAACAAATTACCTGAACAATCCATAACAGAAACGGACGGTCAACCCACAGAATAGCTTTCCTGTAATAAAAAAAATATTAATTATATATGCAATGGTAAAATTTGTAAAATAATTAACAAATACATAATACAAAACTATTTGCATAATAAAAATAAGTATGGTGTTATAATACGTTTAACATGATTTAAATATATTTTGGCTTTTAAAGAAATAAACTAAATCACATATGTAATCATATGTAAGATGTGCGTCATATATAAAATAAACTGAATGAAATATCGAAATAAATATGTATTTTAATAATGAAAAAGGTACAATTCAGGAAATTCACTAGTTAAGAGCAAGTGTAAAAATATTAAGTTTGAATACCACCACATTGAAAAAAATGCATTTATAAAAACCAAAATTGGTTGAAAGATATGATCTTATAAATTGTTTTGAACACTGACAAAACTGAAGCTACTATCTCTATGCGCAAGAGTAATATTACTTCTCTTAACATCACCACTGTCAACTGGTCTTCGCAAATTAAACACTTGGGTGTTACCCTTGACAAATCCCACAATTATCATATGCATATTAGTAACCTAAGAGAAAATTACAGCCCAATCTAATTTAGAAATAGTTCAAAGACTGGAAAATGAAGTTCTTTGAATGATTACAAATTCACCTTGGTACTTCAGAAATGAGGATATTAGAAACTCTCCTGACCTTCCCATTATCATCTTTAATGTCTAAGTTTTATGATTCTATCCCTTCACTGGTAACTCTATTCTTATATCCCTCTCAATTTATGACATTTCTCTATTTGAAATCAGACAGCGACCTAGAACTGTTCTCAATATCCTCAATTAGTGTTTTCGCCCTAATCTTCTCTTTCTGAAGTGCCGAAAAGCAAGCTACACTTGGTGGCATCTTTCTCAATGTATTGATTATAATTTCCTATTTTCACCTTTGGAAAATAGGAAAACCTTAATTACAAAAGGTTTTATGACTCTATCCCTTTTACTGGTAATTCTGTTTTTAGATCCCTCCTAATTTACGACCTTACTCTGTTTGAAAATAGAAAGCGTCATATTACTTAAAGAATAGAGGAATAGAAGCGTCCTGTGCTCCATATCCTCAGTTAGTGTTCTCTCCCTAATCTCCTCTTACTGAAATATCACATAGTAGCTGCTTGTTGGCAGCTCAATCATCTTTTTCGATGTATTAATTATAGTTTATTATTTTCCCTTTTGAATTTATTCGTAGATGTTCCTTTTCTCATTCTTTCTTTAAAATTTTTATATTAATATTAATATTAAAAAAATTAGGCATACCAATTCGACGGGCATAGACCAAAAGCAATGCTTTCAATAGTCAAGAACAGTAAGCGTGTGGCTACTCCAAAGCCAAGACCTTCGTTCATCCTTTAATTGAACGCTACCTTATGCGAGCGTGGTAACCATACATATCGATTTCAGTATTTTCAATTTGTTGGTATACTCGTCATCAAATCCACCAAATTTGATGACAATCAAATCCTCAATGCATGTTAAAAAGCCATAGGCAGGGATGGCCTTCAAAGCGCCTCCTATTCACATTGAATCCCTTCACTAGACTCAGCTGTTCACACAGCTGTCAAGGACAGTGGTACACTAGATTTGATGATGGTGGTGGATTTTGGATTTGATGATTTGATGATTTGATGATCATGGCACACTAGACTTGATGAACGTTTTCCATATTTGGTTCCTTAACAAGTTCAAGTTCTTGTTGCTTCGCAGCCAAGAGATTCGTTCATTCTTCAATTGATCCTCCTTGATATGAGCTTATAAAGTATTTTTTAAATACAAACAAAATCAGTTTACAGTTACTCCTTTGCCAACAGCGAAGGTGAGAATTACTACATAAATATACAATTATATTTAGAAAATAACAAGAAAGAATTTAATCCCAATTAACACAACCAATCGAAACGTACAACAAAGTGTACACTGATAAAACCCAGTACAAGTCACAAAGATAATAACTGCCATGATGAAATGAAACGATATCTTACTGATTGAAATCTCTTATTTGTAGGTACTTTCTCCAACATTCTAAATGTCTTTCCATTATACATATTTGCCTATAAACTTTATTCAATATTGTAAATATCATTTTTTTATAATATCGTCATGTGTGATTTGACACATTTGGCGCCAAATTCGTAAAATTCATCTGTGAAATTATGCCAAGATTTCGCCAAAACTGTGATATTTTACCATTGTGATATATCACAAATTTTAGATAGGGTATATAGAAATAAGTGAATTTTTGTATCAAATCAAATTCCTTAATAATTTAAAATGTAAAAAAATAAAGATGTTTATTAACTAGTATTTTTAATAATTTATAAATTAAAAATATAACTTTGCATACTACTGTACCCAAAAGTAAGCCCAATTTTTATTTTTCTCAAGGACGCTTTATTTATTCTTCCAAATTTCCTTCATCGCCATCAAAGTAATTCCCTCCCCACACAATGCACATATGCTAACGTTTTTTTTCAAATCCTCAATGCATGTTAAAAAGCCATCGGCAGGAATGGCCTTCAAAGCGCCTCCTATTCACATTGAATCTCTTCAATAGACTCAGCTGTTCACACAGCTGTCAAGGACAGTGCCAGCAAACGTAAAAGAAGAAAAAAAATTGAAATTCTTTACTTTTTGGGGATAGTAGTATACACATTACGCACATTAAAATTTATCCAAAAGAAATTAATGTAGTGCTAACATTTATATATGTATATATATATGTATGAAGAAAATATGCACATAAGAACCAGGTCAGAACATGCAGTGAGTTATACCATTTTGGATGCCAATAATTACAACCGGTACACACACACATATTGTATAACAAAACCACCATAGCATTCTCAATAAACTATGTCTTCTATTCTGACTTCTCCAAAAAATACATATAAAAGGTAATTGGCTGCCCTGATATGCAGGTTACCCATACAATTTAGAATTTAATGTAAGAACAAAACGCATAACAGCAATCTTAAAAGAACCCTGTAGTATTCCAAACGATTTTTTTTCTTGAAAAATCTCATTTTCACATTGAAATAAAATTGTCTTTGCTTTCACAAGACGGTATTTCAGAACAATTTTACATTATTTAATTATACAATTATTAGCTCCAGAAAGTTTAAATATTTATTTAACTATTTAATTATATATTTATTAGATTTTGATAGAAATTAAAAAAAAAAAAGCTCATGAAAGAAATAATAATAAAAAAAGCCAGTGAAAGAAATTAAAAAAATATTCGATGTAAGCTACTGCAACGTAAGTGAAAATTATCAAAATCCAAAGTTTATGTTTATCCAAACGTAATATGTATGCGTGCGATATTAACTCTACGAATATAATATTTGCAATTGTTATAAAACCAATCCAATATTGCATTTTAGAAAACAATCTTTAAAAAAATGTTGTTTCTAAGTGGTATTAGATTTAAATTTTTGCTGTTTCCCTTTACATTTAAAATGTTAATTTCAGTTTCATATAAATGCAGCTATTTAAGTGACAAATGCATAACAAAGATATTTAAACTAAGATACATTTAGAAACACAAATTAACTAGTGTATAGTATGCAGTTTTTTAAGTCTAAAAAATGAACGAAGTAAAATAAAAATACTTCTAATGTACATAATATTAATTTATAAATATGTTTAGAAAAACAAATTAAATAGTGTACGTACAATTTGTTCAAACTAAAAAATTGAACCAAGTAAAATAAAAAATACTTTTAATACACATAATATTAATTTAAAAGTATATTTAGAAACAGAAATTAAATAATGTGTATACAGTTTCTTTAACCTAAAAAAATAAACGAAGTAAAATAAAAGTTCTTCTAATATAAGTAACATTAATTAAAACATTTATTTAGAAATACAAATTAAATAGTGTGTATACAGATTGCTAAACCTAAAATAATGAAAGAAGTAAAATAAAAATACTTTTAATGTGCATAACAGTAATTTAAAAATATATTTAGGAACACAAATTAAATAGTGGGTATACAGTTTGCTAAACCTAAAAAAATGAACGAAGTAAAATAAAAAATATTTCTAATACACATTAATTAAAAAAGTTATCGAGTGTGATTGTTATATCTATTATACAAAGACCGTTTAAATCATAACAAAAAAGTCCTTAGAAATAGACATCAGTAAATAAGCAAGTCGTCAAAAGTTTCAATAACTATTGTGCTTGAAGAACTTCGACATTTTCCAATAATATATTTCCTGTTATCGAAAAGAAGTAAACGAAATCTGCTGAGTTAATGCTTCTTTTCCGAATGCAATAAGGGGTATCCGATATTTGATTTTCAGAGAATTTTAGCGTGACTGGCTATAGGAGGATCGAAGTTGCATTTAAACAATTTTTACTGCAGTCCTAATCGTCGAATTGAAATGGATGCTAACCTAATGATGGCGGAAGGACAACTTCCTAAAATGGCGTGATTGACAAATGGAAGCAGTCATGCACGAAGTGTGGATAAATTGGAGCAATCCAATCTCGCATTTTCATCTGCAGACTTTATTCCTTTATTCGTCACAATGAAAATTTCATTTATTCTTATTTGAAAAAGCAAATAAAACAATCTTCTGATCATTTGTTGATTTTCTTTTGATTTGAGTTTGTTGCAAAACTCATTTTGTACAATGCAGACATTTGAAAACTGAACATCGCATTTGTTGTACTGAGCATGTTGGATAAAATTAAAATGGCAAACTTTCAACATTGCACTTTGAAAATTTAGCAAACATTGTAATGGATTGTAATAAATATATAGTTCGCTTTGATAAAATTATTTCATTTTAATGTAAGAACAAAACGTATAACGGCAATCTCAAAAAGAATAAAAAGAAACTATGGAATTCCATACGATTTTCTTTTCTTGAAAATCTCATTTACACTTTGAAATCAAATTGTCTTTGCTTCCCCAGACGTTCCTTTTATAATTATTTTATATTATTTAATTGTATAATTATTGGTTCAGGAAAGAAATATAAAAAAAGATCGTGAAAGAAATGGAAGAAACTGAAAACGTATATTAAGTTCGTTATACCTAAAAAAATGAACAAAGTAAAATAAAAAATAATACTAATACACATATTATTAATTAAAAAGTTAACGAAAATTATTGTTATGTCTAATATACAATCTTAACTGTTTAACCATAAAAAAGAAGACCTTAGAAGAACCTTAGACCTTAGACCTTGGAAGAACCTTAGAAGTAAGCAAGTCGTAAAAGTTTCAATAATTATTGTGCCTGAAGAACTTCGACATTTTCCAATAATATATTTCCTGTCTATACGAAATCTGCTGAGCTAATGCTTATTTTCCGAATGCAATAAGGGGTATGCGATATTTGATTTTCAGAAGATTTTAGCGTGACTGACAACATGAGGATCGAAGTTGCTTTTAAACAATTTATACTGCTGTCCTAATTGAGGAATTGAAATGGATGCTAACTTAATGAACGCGGAATGACAACTTCCCAAAAGGACGTGATTGACAAATGGAAGGAGTCATGCCCAAATTCTGGATAAGTTGGAGCCATCTAATCCCGCTTTCTGATCTGCAGACTTTATTCCTTTATACGTCCCAATGAAAATTTCACTTATTCTTATTTGAAAAACGATGCACAAAAGAAAATAATATAATCTTGCCATTTGTTGATATTCTTTTGATTTGAGTTCATTGCAAAACACACTTTTGGCAATGCAGACATTTAAAAATGAACGTCGTATTTGTTGTACTGAGCATGTCGGATAAAATTAAGCTGGCAAACTTTGAATCTCTCCAACAAATTTCTTTTTTTGTGAGACAAGAAGTTATTATTTTGACATTAATACTATCGATGAAAATTGTTTAGATATTGTATGTTTCAAAGATTAGTCCTCAAAGTGAATATTAATAAATTTTGTAATACACTGTAATAAACATTTAGTTTGCTTCATAAAATTATTAAATCTAGACGCATATTTATGTTTCGATTAACGAATTTATTGCAAAACGAGAAACTATTGCTGTACTGACTAAAATACAAAAACAAACCAAATTAATTTTGCGAGGTTGCAAGATTTCCACCCCAGTAGAACTTCCAAAAAATATATCTGCATATTTTAACGGATATTAAAATAATACAGTTATATATATATATATATATATTGATTGAGCAAAGAACTTGTATTAAAATTTGTTTGTGGAAACGTATAGAATGTTGCAAAAGGCATTCGGTGAGCATTCCTATATCGAAAAGAAATGTTTACAAGTGGTATTAACAGTTCAAAGAAGGCACAGAACGCGTTGAAGACGAAGAACCCTCTGGTCGACAACCAACCGCAACCGACAAAGCCCGCATCGAAAAAATTAAAGATTTGGTGCTTGCAAACCGTCGATTTACTATTAGAGACCTTACTGATGATATTGGAATTTCAAAAAGATCGGTCAATTCCATTTTGGGCCTCAAACGCGTCAAATCTCGATTGATACTGAAAACACTGAATGCACCAGTTCACATTGTATTGATTCTTTGTGACTTTTTCGCCAAAAATGAAATCCATATCGTTCCACAATCACCGTATTCACACCGTGCGACTTCTGGCTATTCCCTAAACTCAAAAGACCACTCTCGTCGACTGAGTAGATTCAACGTGAATCGCCGCGCGCTTTAAATCCATCTCTGCCGATGACTTTTTAACCCACAACGAGGATTGGAAAAAGAGTTGGCATAAGTGCATTGTGTCCGGAGGGGATTACTCTGAAGGCGATGAAATAAATTTGGAAGATTAAATAAAGAGGTTTTGAAAAAAAAGTAATTGGTCTTACTTTTTGGGCACGGTAGTATATATATATATATATATATATAATTTTTTTGCAGACTTTCATATTTTTCTAATTCCACTTTAGCCCGAATAGAATAAATCTGATTCTACCGTACTAATATAGATCGAAAAACATAAAAAACAATATGAACTGCTGAAGCAAATATCATCCCAAACATTCATTACACTAAACCAGTAAATCGTTCGAAGTTGCGGGCAATCCCCTGGAATTGAACTGATAGGATTTCTATCAATTCCCTGAGGATTTAATAGATTTATCGTGGTTTTAATCGAGGAATGCATCTTAAATCAGATAAAAGCAGATGTTTTCTGCGGTCATAATCAATTACGATGATGAATCTTGATTTCGATGCAGATAATCGATTTTACAGACCTGCTTGATTTATTAGGAAATTCATATCGATTATCCAAAGGAAACGAAGAGATTTTAGAAGATAAGTCAGACATTGGAATATAAATGTTTTATATTTTATTTTACATTGAAAAAGTACAGTTGTTAATAATTCCAATAAATTTTGTTGTATCGTAATATTTATTATTAGTTTACAGAGTTTAGTAATAAACTGATACAAGTTTTGAAGAATTTTTTTTAATCATAATTAAATCAAAATAATTTTGTCTTCGGATACATGAATTCATTTTTTTCCCACCTGCTTCTCAATTCAGTTTATCGTAGATAATAAATTAGCATTTTTTTGTTTGCAGCCACAAGGAAGTTGTTTCTTGTTTAAATAATTTACAATGACGAACAGGAAATATAATACATATAAATAAATTCCTTTTTCTTTTTCTGCTACTCAATTCTTTTTATCATGATGTATAAATTGGCATTTTTTTGTTGCAGCCACATGTTAGAAAAGAAATAATTTTTTTTTAAAAATCGTTTGCATTGACCAACATATATTATTTATTTTCAAATCCTTCTATTATTCTCTCCCTATATATATCTTGTTCAAATTTTCAATCGTTCATAAAATACTTTTCATTCGTCCACTCAAGTTCAAATACATTTTTTTGAACTTGTAGTAGATGACACTGGATGTTAATACAGTTTTTTCGAATGTTAATTCAGTTATTAAATTAAATTAATTAATTTTAGTTTTTTTTAGATTGAACTTGCATATATCTATCAATAGATGGCCCCAAATAAACTTAAAAAAAAATGAATGAAAATTATTTATAAAGGATTTTCTGCAATAGAGTAAAAAAAAAGTAGGAATTGACTTAAATTTTTTTTTTTTTAATATTACTTGTTATTTAAATAATTTATATTGACAAATAGGAAATATATTGCGTATAGATAAATTTCTTTTTCTTTTTCTACTTCTCAATTCTTTTTATCATGATTTATAAATTGGCACTTTTTTTGTTGTTGCCACAAGTTAGCAAACAAATCTTTTTTTTTTTAAATCGTTTGCATTGACCAACATGTATAATTTAGTTTTGATAATTTACTTTTCTATAGATTGCATGTTTCATGGTCACGAGAGGCACAAAAAATAATAATAAATAAATAAATTTAAGAATAAAAATAAAAACTGTGAATTATTTATTAAATATACATTCCATTTCTTCAAATATAATAAAAATAAACAATATAACATAATGCAAAAAAAAAATAAAAAAAATAAGGATTTTGATGCTTGATTATTTTTATAAATTTTAATAAATAACTGTTTATTTAGCACGATTTTTTTAGTAATCAAAAGATTAATCAAATGGATTTTAATAATTAAATAGATGGATAAAAAATACAAATTATTCAATAAATATATGCATTACAGTTTTTTCAAATATAATAAAAAAAAAATAATGTACTTAGTGAAAAAAAGAATTTGATGCTAATCCTATTTTAGTCGTAATCAAATAATTAATCAAATGTATTTTATTTATCGATTTTTTTTTAATATTCCTTCTTAAAAATGTTTGTCTATAAATATGTATTGATTGAAACGGGCTTACTTATTTTAATGTATTATTTAACAACAACTAAATCTACTTTGTCTAGAGCTTTGTTTAAAATGGAAAATATATATTGTTGGAAATAAATGTGGCAAAAATAAAAAATACTACATATAAAAAAAAAGCATCCAATCTTATATTTTCTATTTTATTGCAAACAATGCAATAAAATAGAAAATATACTATACTATTCAGTAGATTTTATAGTTCATTTAATTTTTAAGATAAATTTTAAAACATAAGATCATCATTTTCACGTTTAAAATATTCCGAGCGAAAGGAAAGAGAAAATTCAAACAATAAATCATAAGACAATAAGATTATAAGTCGTTGAGAAGAAAATCAGATGAAGTCGCCAGCATAAGGCGAAAAATATGACGCCAAATTAAAGACGATTTCGCCAAGTAGTAGACTGTGACGCCAATTAATAATATCCGTATATCATAAAGAGTTGATTGCTTTAAATTTCATAGGCATTTTTCACATTTCCACAATTTTCTTTATATAACGTTTAAAAACACAAATTAATATGCACGTGGAAGTCAGCAATTTTAAAATTGGAAAAGATTTAAAAGAAGCTAAAATGTAAAAGGCCATTTGTGTTGCCCCTTAAGTAACGCTGAATCTTCTGCCTTTTTTACTGTTTACACAAAATATTTAAAAAAGCATAACAAATATCTCGTCTTAAAAACCCTAAGGCTAGAATTTTTGTAAGTTAATATTAGGATGAAACGATATTTTCAACATTGAAAATTAAAGGCATCTAATTCGTGGCCCAGCATGTAGGAGGACTCAGGTTCGAAGTCACTAGTGGCGTCCGTTGCAGCCATTAAGAGACTCAATGGTGATTATGACAATGTATGTAAAGCATCTCGCATCTATTGTCAAACTGTTTGGTGGGAGTTTTACAGGTTTTCTTTCACCATCTCGCAAATTCGGGGTAGTGATTCCTAAAAATCTTGTTGTTTTTATCCCACTTGGTAGACAACAACATCTAGATCAAGTCCAAGAACACATGTAGTCTCCTGGAAGGAGGGAAAGGGAGGAGAGAATCTTCTGTTGTGATGGTGCACATGTAGGTAGAAATCTGACTGCGCACCGTGGCACCGACTTTTTAGGGGTAGGATTGTCTGCTCTAAGCCCAACAGTCATATTAGACAGGGACTTACGGTTTAAAGTGGATTCCGAACCACTAGAAACATCCATGACATCGCCGGGAGTCAAACCCCAAACCTGTGGCACTGAGTGCCAGAGCGCTAGTCACTTGGCCATCCGGTTCTTAAAACTTTGAATACCAACGTACACACTGTGTTTCTAAGTGGTCACCCTCCCAAGTACTGACCACGTCCCGATGATGCTTAACTTCGGTAATCGAATGGGAACTGGTATATTCAGCATAGTATGGCTGTTAGCTTAGAAAACTTTTAGAAATGCAATATAGAGGTTTTGCATAACGTTTTTTTATTGTCCGATATTTTTTTCTTCCTAGCGCGCATGCTCATAGGAATATCTCAGTAGTGCAATATTACAGATACGCATGCGCAATAGGTACAATGTTTCCTATGAGCATGCGCGCTGGGAAGAAAAAAATATCGGACGATAAAAAACGTTATGCAAAAACTCTTTATTATCTTTCCGTTACCGCTCGCCAGATGATCCATACCTGTATACTTTTCCTGGTGCATTATCAGTGATCTATGAGTTGGGTACTAATTTACTTTGCCAGAAACGTATACTCTAGTACCACCAAGTACATAGCTCACAATATTTGGGAAATTACAAGAATTCATTACAGATTTTGACGATTTCGTTACAAATTGTTATATATTAAGATTGTCTCTCAATTTACTGTATACAAAACCTAATTTTTCTCAATTAGTAGTGAATAATGTTGTTGTTGTTGTTGTGCCCCTCATGGAAGGAAGGTGCAGCTTCTGTTCTGATGGAGCACCTGTAGGTAGAAGTCTGACTTCTGCTCCGTGACGCTCTTACAGTCATATGAGACCGGGACCTACGGTTTAAAGTGGATTCCGAACCACTACAAACAGCCAGGGCACCGCCAGGACTCGAATCCAAAACCTGTGGCACCGAGCGCCAGAGCGCTAGACATTCGGGCATTCAGGCCCAGTGAATAATGTCTTATGATGGAATGATGGCGAAAACCTGGGCCCAACCAGGGTTCTTTTCCTGATACATTATATACCCTACTACCACCAAGTACATAGCTTACAATATTTGTGGAATTACAAGAATTCATTACAGATCTTGACGATTTCTTTACAAACTGTTATTTTTTAATCTTGCCTCTTGATTTTATTTATACAAAATCTTAATTTTACCAATTAATAGTGACCTGTATTATGGAATAAGGGCAAAAAACGAGAAATTTAGTGAGAATCAATTCTTGTGAAAGATCTAGAAAATATTCATACTAAATTAATTAATCTCGTTTAGAATAACAAACTGTGAGAATGAAATTCTCTAGAAAAAAGGCCAACATATTTATTTTTAATTTAGTTATCTGTGTTATAAGCCGGCTAAGTTTAATAACGATATTTTTTTTTTACATATATGAAACAATTTCGTCTTGTTCCTTCAGAAAAAGAATAATAAAAACATGGACCATAAGTTTTAAACAGCATGAATTTAAAAAATCTTCACCTACTTGATAAGAATAATAGTAAGGCATAGAATATTATTTTTAGAGCTCGAGTGCTTATAAAAAAAACCCAAATAGATTTAAAGCATATAAAAACTCATTTATTATTAACTTCGGCCAATCTTTTATGCATTACTCCCTTTTTGATTGCAGAACTGAAAAAATAAAAATTAACTTTTGTTATACCTAACTGTATTTTAATATAATTCTGAAATGATAAAGTTGTTGGTGTATGCATTAACTATGACGAAAAATAAATAAACAATTAAATGAAAAATGAAATTAAAAAATTCACAGGGAAATGTAGGGATTTTAGGGAAATTTATTAACATAATAAATGCGAATAATTGTTTAAATACCCAAAATTTTAGAAAAGAAATGTTTAATATTTTAGGCATTTCTATTAAAATTCTTGTTAGCACTTGTGGACATAATATATTATGGAAAAAATGCAAATTAAATTTTTATAAACATCGAAGACCATTTAGGTAAAAAAGAAATAAATTAATTAATTAAAAGAAAAACCATATTTATTTAGAAATTTTATGTTAATTATATTAAAAGAAAAATAATTAAATGATTTAGAAAATTAATTAATATTTATTTAGAAAATTAATTATAATTAAATGCTCAATATACATTAAAAGAAAAACGAGATTTATTTAGAAATTTAATTAATGTTAGTAATTACAGCCTGGACATTTTATTTTATGTTTTCCTTATGTTAGATTTCTAACTTGACTTGACTTGACTAAGAGGTTTGAGATTCACATTTTTATTAACGCTGCAATTGATGATAAACGTTTTAAACCTTTTTTAAGATTTTTTTTAACTTTTTTTATTTGAGTTAAGGAATTGTTTCATTTGGTTTTATTAAAAATTTGTCAGTGTTACAAAAAAATCTGAGAAATTACAGAAACAAATTTTTAGCTAATTTAATTTTTAACTACACATGCAGAAAACGGGAATTGGACAAGGATTGGAGCTATTTGAAAAACAGCGATTTGTATTTTTGAACTATGGTGTTGAGTTCGAAATCTGATTAGAGAAAAAACAAGTAATATAAAAAATTTTTTTTTAAAGTCAATTCCTACTTTTTGTTTCACTCTATTGCAGAAAGTCCTTTATAAATAATTAATTAATTCATTTTTTTTTCAGTTGATCTGGCGCCATCTATTGGTAGATACATGCAACTTAAATCTAAGAAAAACTAAAATTAATGAATTAAATTTAATGAATATTTGAAAAAACTGTATTAACATCCAGTGTCATCCACTGCAAGTTAAAAAAAAATGCATTTGAATTTGAGTGGATGAATAAAAAGCACTTTATGAACGATTGAAAATTTGAACAAGATATATAGAGGGAGAGTGTGAGCTAATAGAAGGAATTGAAAAAGAACCAAGTATCACATCAGGGATGGGCAAGTTAAATCCAGAGTTCAGAAATATTTCCATTAGACACGTCTTTGAGCGGTGGAGGGATCGAATTCCCAGATTGAGAATCCAAGATGTGAGCTTAAAGTTGCAGTGGTGAGGATGCAAATTCCAACAGTATAATGCAGTGCAGTGGGACCTCTATTGACTGTACGCTGCCATTCCTCAAAAATATAAAATCTTAGGTAAAAAAAATTCAAAACAATCTTATTTCACTGTACGATATTTATTAAAAAAAGCATGTTACATTTTATAATGCGTCAGGCAAAGTAAATATTGTTGCTAAAATAGTTTTGATCTCAATTCTGGCTGGGAGTGTCCACTGAAGTTACTGCTTTGAAATAAAGAAATTTTAGAAATTGCTAGTTTGGCGTTTAAGTTGACTCATCAAGAGAGATTCCTAAGTTGGCACTTAGATTGACTCATCAAATTTCAAATTTCATGACACCGAGGTTGACTTTTCAAGAGATTTCTTGGTTGTCATCTAGGTTGACTCATTAAGAGATTTCTTGGTTGGCACGCAGGTTATCTCATCAAAAGATTTCTAGGTTGGCAGCTAGGTTGACTCCTCAAGAGATTTCTTGGCTGGTGCCCAGGTTGTCTCATCAAGAGATTTCTTGGCTGGCGCCTAGGTTGTCTCATCAAGAGATTTCAGGGCTGGCGCCTAGGTTGTCTCATCAAGAGATTTCTTGGCTAGCGCCTAGGTTGTCTCATCAAGAGATTTCTTGTTTGGCGCCTAGGTTGTCTCATCAAGAGATTTCTAGGATGGCGCCTTCCAAATTTTTTTCATTAATATACATTGAAAGTGGGCCTGAATGGCCTAGTGGCTAGCGCTCTGGCGCTCGGAACCACAGGTTTCGGGTCCGAGTTCCGGCGGTGCCATGGATGTTTGTAGTGGTTCGGAATCCACTTTAAACCGTAGGTCCGGGTCTAATAGGATCGTAGAGCTTTGCAGGGGCATTGTTACTCCGCGTCCGTGGTTTATCTTCAAGTTACACGCACCCCCGGGGTAATGCAAAGTGGGTAACGTCTGTGCAGCGCTTGCCTTAAGGCATCCAAGACCAAGTGCTATCTAAGTGTTTGCCAGCTGCATTGGAAAGAAAAAAAAAACATTGAAAGTTCACCTGGAAGTCCTTAAACTTTTATTTCTCTCTTGTAAGTCTACTCTGTGGTGTTATTTTGAATAAATCTTTATATATTGCAAATCTGTTGCTTAAAAGCCTAAGATCAAGTGCAAAGCATTGAATAAAAAATATTCTGGCTTCAATGAGTTATTTGAATTTGACCGAAAAAAAAACACAAAAGAAGAAAAAAAAAGTTTTTTAAGGCAGTAATAGTTTATTCTAACTAATAGGAAAGTCTGAATTTTGTTTACTAATAGGAAATTCTATCTACTAAACTGAATTACTTGTTTTGTTTCGCGATTAAATTTTCTATTTCATTTTGCAATAAGTATTCATTTTAGTTAAAACTTAATAAAATGTAAAAGTGAATTAATTAATTATGCAAAAAAGGATGAAATTAAATTTTTAATTAAAAAAATCATTCTTTCAGAAGATATTTATTCGATGAAAAATACTGCAATGCGTCGTTTGAAGCAACTGATATTATCAATATTATATTAAAGAAATGTAATAAAGGAAAATAAATAAGAATGATAAATAAATCTTAAATTGGGACAAAAATTTATTCCAACTATTGCAAACATTTTTCTGTAAGCCAGTGGATCAATATATATCATGAAATTTAATGGAAAAGATATATTGATGAGTTTGCAAAAGATTCACATCTTTGATTAAGAGTTTGAAAACAACTTTTTCTACGGATTAAAAAAATGCAGTTTTAAAGAATTATATGCACCTTAACAAAAAGAAAATTAAGAATAAAAATAAATACCTAAAAATCATGGCATGGTTTTTAATTTTAAAGAATTTATTTTTGAAAATTAAAAAAAAAGCAATTATTAAGTTTTATATAAATTCGTACTGATCAGAATTTTTTATAGTTAATACAGACAGCTGAAAGGCAATTACTGAAATTCTCGTAAATAAAATATTTCTTTTTTATATTATGATTCTCACGATGTTTTTGTTAAATTTTTCTATCGAAATAAAAATATATATGCACATTAGAAAACATAAATTACTTTTCCGATGCCATCTTTTTTTTACATTAGGCGATAATTAAATAAGACTTCATATTTTGCCAGTACTTGTAGATGATTGATCACAGCAAATTCAATTAATTTTCAATATTTTGTGAAAATATTTTCCATTGCATTTTGCTCTTCAAAAAATGCTGGCAAATTTTAAAAATTAAAAATGTGTTTTTTTAAGTGCTTCCGCAACAATAATAATTGAACAGCAAATACACAAATGCATATGCAGGGTGATTATAATTAAAGTCCCACTTTCAAAATGCTGTAAAAAAGAACCACTCGTCACAATGAGTTCAAATTGGAACTGAAGATACTTGAAGAAGGGGGAAACGGTATGGCCTAAAAAAAAGTTCCAAAAATGTTCCACCAATTTTTCCCATCCAATCTGGCGTGGTGGATGAGCTTTCCACTAACAGTGTCACCATTGTTGAATGACTTGGAAGTCATTTTTTCCGTCAAAAAACACCGCAACGATCAGGCACATTAAACACTACAGTTGGTTTAACGGGTAACTCATGCCAAATACGTTGTAATTTCGATTCAAAATATCACTGCAACCGACTTTCACTTTCTTTATGCCGCTTACAGCGCCATCTATTAATACACTTCAGAACTTTTTTGATGACGTACCATTTCCGCCTTCTTCAAGTATCTTTAGTTCAAATTTGAGCTCATTGTGACGAGTGGATTTTTTTACAGCAACTTGAAAGTGTGACTTAAATTATAATCACCCTCTACATATATAAATATTAGAATACAGTTTGTGCTTACCCCTATTTTATTTACAAAATTGTCACTAATAATAAAAATAATTCAAAACTTTTTCAAACAGAATCTCGTAAACTTTTCAATATAAAGTTTTATATATTTATATTGTAATATTTGCATTTCTTTTTATTACCGTTTTAAAATATTGCATGATATGTTTCTCATATTTTATTCAAACTCGAGAAATTTTTTTCTCATGCATTCATGTAAATGATTGAAATAAAATCCATAGCATCCTGAACTATTATACAACTCTTTCTCTGTATTTATTATATATATTTGTGTACATTGTAAATACAAATAAATAAATATATACGTTATATGTATTTATTTGTATTTACAATACATTTATTTATCAATAATATATAAAATATCTATTTGTATTTATTAAAACAAAAGAAATTAAAAAATGTATATATTCATCTGGTGCACAGTCAAAAAATCAGGATAAAATTCGTCTTAGTTATTTTATAATTAAAATAAAAATATTAATATTTTTATCTGAGAATCGCTTTTTTAAATTATTTACTTTAAAAATCGTCTGTAAGAAATGACGAATAGGAAATGACGTCATAGCAATGAATTTTTTTTTTATCTTTGTGGTAAATAATTTTAATGTTTTGAATAATAATTTATCAATAATATATAAGATATCAATTTGTATTTACTAAAACTACAGAAATTTCAATACGTACAAATTCATCTGGTGCACAGTAAAAAAATCCAGATAAAAATTTGTCTTAATTAGTTTTTTAATTAAAATAAAAACTTCAATATTTTTATCAGAGAATTGTTCTTTTAAATTATTTACTTCAAAAATCATCTACGAGAAATGACGTCATAGCTATGAATGGTTTTTCACTTTTGCGGTTCGTAATTTTAAATATTTTGATATTTATTTATTAATGATATATAAGATATTTATTTATATTTACTAAAACTACAGAAAGTACAAAACATAAAAATTCATCTGGTGCATAGTCAAAAAAAATCAAGATAAAGTTCGTCTTAGTTGGATTTTTAATTAAAATAAAAATTTTAATATTTTTATTGGAGAATTGCTCTTTTAAATTATGCACTTCAAAAATCGTCTGCAAGGAAATGAAGAATAGGAAATGGCGTCATCGCTACTAATTATTTTTTTTAACTTGGCGATTAATAATTAAAAAAAATTTTTTCATATATTTTAAACATTTTTAATAATTTTATTTTTTATCAGCTAGTTTTTTTTATAAAACAAAATATCTATCGCATATTTTAGTTAAACTTGAGGATTATTTTCTTATATATTCATCTATG
This sequence comes from Caerostris darwini, assembly GCA_021605075.1. Classification (NCBI taxonomy): domain Eukaryota; kingdom Metazoa; phylum Arthropoda; class Arachnida; order Araneae; family Araneidae; genus Caerostris; species Caerostris darwini. Next base: position 67,187 of record BPLQ01002709.1, read on the forward strand.
TGAATGGAAATACAATCCATAGCCTCTATAATTATCAAATGTATCTTTATCTTTATTCAAATAGCAAGATACTTATTTGTCATTACTAAAACTAAATAAATTATAAAACCTACAAATTCAATTATATTAATTTATCTGGTGCACAGTGAAAAAATCAGGATAAAATTCTCTATTTATGATTAAAATAAAAACCTGTTATTTATAATAATCTGTTATGTTTTAATTAAAATAAAAACTTTTTATTTATAATAATCTGCTATTTTTTAATTAAAATAAAAACCTTAATATTTTTATCGGAGAATTGCTCTTTTAAATAATTTACTTCAAAAATCGTCTGCAAGGAAAGGACGTCATAGCTGCGAATTTTTATTCACTTTTGGGTTCAATAATTTTAATTATTTTTTTCATATATTTTTAAAATTTTTAATAATTTTATTTTTATCAGCTATTTTTTTTTATAAAACAAAATATCGTCATTTATAAAATTTTATTTATAAAAACCTGTTATTTTTTGATTAAATAAAACTTTAATATTTTTATCCGAGACTTAAATTATTTTCTTCAAAAATCGTCTGCAAGGAAATGACGAATAGATATTCTTTTTCTCCTTTGAGGCTCATAATTTAAAATACTTAGTTCTTATAATTTATAAATTTTTAATAATTTTAATTTTTATCATCAATTTTTTTTTACAAATCAAAATATCGTGTGTGTTGTTTACTAATAGGTTTTTAATTGTTTTACTAATAAGTACAATTATTTTTTCTGAATGTATAATTTATTTTAATTGAAGAGTAATTAAAATTAGGAAAAAAAAAATTGTAATTAATTCTGTTTTAATTTGATAAAAATTCTCAGCAAATTTCGATACTCTAAAATAGTTTAGTACTTTAGAAATTTTCTGTTTGAATTTATAAATTGGCTAATATTGATAAAAAATAAAACAGTATGAGATTAAATTAGATTGATTATCAATCTATTGATTTTGATTGAAATATTTTTTGTTGAACAATTGACTATTCATTTTTTTTATGTAAGTTTTGTAGTTCCTAATCAATTCCACACTTTATATTTTTTATAAAATAAGTTGACTTAGTCAGAATTTCTAATTTGAAATATTTCTCATTTAAAGTATTTACTTACTTTTCACAGAAAGACTTGAAAAAATAAAATAATAAAATAATCTTGTATATTCGTCAAATTGATTTATTATATAAATTAAGCAGTTTTGTTTTTAGTCAAAATTATTCAGTATAAATTCATAAAATTTTAGTAAATATTTAGTATTGCTTATTATCAATAAATTAAAGTGATATCACAAAAAAGTCTAATTTTAGAAAGTAACTTTTTTGGAAAATGTATCATTTCGTTTATATTAATTAGCGAAGTTTAAAATACTTCACAAAAAATATAAAATTGTTTCAACAGCAGACAAAAAAAAAAAAAAAACATGACTAAGTCTACTTAATTAAAATCTTAAAAGTACACAGTATTATTTTTCTGAAAAAAATAAAAAATATTTTTTTATTAAGCCAGTTTTATTTTAGCTAGTTTTTTTTTTACTTTTCTCTAAGCCCATTTTTTAAAGAAAAAATCACAGTTTTATAATAAGACAAGGTGAAAGAAGAAAAACATAATATATTTTGAAAAATTGTACATTTTTTAATATGCATTGTATGACGTCATTCATTCTATATATTTATAAAAAAAGTAATGAAAGGTTATTTCAATTCCTTCTATTAGCTTACATTCTCCCTATATATATCTCGTTCAAATTTTCAATCGTTCATAAAACACTTTTTATTCATCCACTCAAGTTCAAATACATTTTTTGAGCTTGTAGTGGATGATACTGGTGGTAATACAGTTTTTTTCAAATATTAATTCAGTAATTAAATTTAATTAATTAATTTTAGTTTTTTTTAGATTTAATTTGCACATATCTACTAATAGATGGCGCCAGATAAACTTAAAAAAAGAAATGAAAATTATTTACAAAGGACTTTCTGCAATATAGTGAAAAAAGAGTAGGAATTGACTTAACAAATTTTTTTTTTATATTACTAGTTTTTATAACTGTTTCCTTTGATACAAATCAGAAAAATATGTTGCTTGTTTAATTTGTTTTCTTAAAACAATTTAGAGTAAATAAAAGCTACAGATAATTTAAAATAACTCTCCCAAGTATAGCATCTGGAAAATTAGAAATCCCCTCTTTCTCTCCTCTGTCTCAACAGAATAACTTTCTAGTTTAGGGATATATCGTAGGCAGGGCCGGATTTAGATGAAAAGAGGCCCTAGGCTATTCCACTTGTGAGGCCCTTTCACTTCCCATTTTTATGTTTGTAAATCCCATGAGAGATAATAAAATAGATCATTACTGTGATATACACTGAAGTGACAAAAGTCATGGGATAGCAATATGCAAATTTTCAGATGGCAGTAGCATCGCGTAGAATAGGTATAAATGCGCAGTGCTTTCGCAGAGCTTTCATTTCTGTTCAAGTTATTCATGTGAAGAGGTTTTGACGTGATGATGACCGCACGACGGGAATTAACAGACTTTGAACGCGGAATGTTAGTTGGAGCTAGACGCATGGGTCATGCCATTTCGGAAATCGTTAGGGAATTCAACATTCCCAGATCCACTGTGTCAAGAGTGTGCCGAGAGTATGAAATTTCAGGCATAACATCCCACCATGGACAGCGCAGTGGTCGACCACCTGCACTTAACGACGTCTTCGAAGAGTCGTAAATTCTAACAGACAAGCAACACTGCGTCAAATAACCGCAGCAATCAATGTGGGACGTACAAGGGACTTGTCTGTTAGAACTGTGCGGAGAAATTTGGCTTTCTTGGGCTATTCCAGCAGAAGACCGACTCGAGTGCCTTTACTGACAGAACGACATCGCTTGCAGCGACTCTCGTGGGCACGTGAGCATATTGGTTGGTCCCTAGATGAATGGAAAACCATGGCCTGGCCCGATGAGTCACGATTTCAGTTGGTAAGAGCTGATGGTAGGGTTCGAGTGTGGCGCAGACCCCACGAAGCCATGGACCCAAACTGTCAGCAAGGCACTGTTCAAGCTGGTGGTGGCTCCGTAATGGTGTGGGCTGTTTTTTGATGGCATGGACTTGGTCCTCTGGTGCGACTGGACCGAACATGGACTGGAAATGCTTAAGTTCAGCTACTTGGAAATCACTTGCAGCCATTCATGGACTTCATGTACCCAAACAACGATGGGATTTTAATGGATGACAATGCGCCATGTTACCGGGCCACAACTGTTCGCGATTTGTTTTAAGAACATTCTGGACAATTCCAACGAATGATCTGGCCACCTAGATCGCCCGACATGAATCCCTTCGAGCATTTATGGGACATCATCGAGAGGTCTGTTCGTGCCCAAAATGCTGCACCATCAACGCTTTCACAATTATGGACGTCTATCGAGACAACATGGCTCAATATTCCTGCGGAAGACTTCCAACGACTTGTTGAGTCCATGCCACGTCGAGTTGCTGCACTTCGCCGGGCGAAAGGAGGGCCGACACGATATTAAGAGGTATCCCATGACTTTTGTCACTTCAGTGTATATCAGTATGTTAAATGAAACATATTGTGATGGGTACTAATCTTTATAAAAAATGTGGAACGGATAATAAATAAAAAAGAAAGTCGAGAACACTTATTTGGACATTTATTCTCAGCACCCTATATAGTACTTGTAACAATAGCTAATCAAACATAACACGCAGCATTTACAAAGAAACCAATAAAAAATAATACATTTACAAAGAAACCAAATAATAAAAATCTTTGCCCACGAAAATAAAATATGCAATAAAATTATCATATTTTCTGTCAAATTAAATTAAATATATTCACGCCAATATTTGCCAATCGATATTTGGCGCGTCAATATTTGCCATAGCAATCAGTGAACGCATGAACTATACTTTCGTGCAATCTAGTATATACAAACAAACAGACCCAATGAGCCGAGCGCGTTGATTTTAACCAATACATTTTTATGTTTGTTTATTAGTCATATGTGTAGAAATTTCTTTCTATTTTCGATTCAGTGTTTTAGTGTTTACTGTTTTTAGAATAGTGTAATTCTAATTTCGCTAACAATTTGAATGTAGGCCCTCTTGATCTTGAGGCCCTAGGCGGAAGCCTTCTTAGCCTATAGGAAAACCCGGCCCTAATCGTAGGGGTAGTCAACCTTTTGTTACCTACTACCAACTTTTGTATCTCTGTTAGTAGTAGCCCCCACATCCACAGTAATAACAAAAAATTTGTAGTTATGGCTAATAAAGCTGGTTCTAAAGTTAGAAGTATTAAAGTAGAAGGACATATCTTTATAAATGATATTCCAAAATCTCCCGATATCAAAATTACTCTCTATGTTGACGACACTGCCTTCCTTTGCCAAAATAAAAATTCTTACTATATCTCTCATTTACTGCAAAATTACATCTTTCCTCAAAAAATCTGCATCATCTGCAAAATTAAATTAGATTTCTTTGAACACTGACAAAACTGAAGCTATTCTCTTAATATTACTTATCCTAACATCCTCATTTTTAATAACACCGTCAACTAGTCTTCGAAAACTAAATACTTTAGGTGTTACCCTTGACAGATCCCTCCCTTATCGTATGCATATTAATAATCTAAAAAAACTTTAAATCTTCTGGCCGTATTTTTTGCCCGCTCATTTGTCGAAAATCTAAGCTCTCTCTCCCGAATAAGATACTCATCTACATGTATTACATACGTCCCACGACCATATATGCAAGTCCGTTTTGGCCTCAGCAGCCAAATAAAATTTAGAAATTGTTCAAAGACTGGAAAATAAAGTTTGTGGAATGATTACAAATCGCCTTCGTACCTCAAAAATGATGATATTAGAAACACTCTTGATCATCACAGTATTAGACAATTCGTCTTTAATACCTTTAAAAAGTTGTATTACTCTATCCCATTCACTGGTAAGTCTGTTCTTAGATCTCTCCCAATTTATGACATTACTCTATTTGAAAACAGAAAGTGACTTAAAACTGTTCTCAGTATCCTCAGTTAGTGTTCTCTTCCTAATCTTCTCTTTCTGAAGTGTCAAAGGGCAAGCTCCACTTGTTGGCAGCTTAATCATCTTTTTCAATATATTGATTATAATTTATTATTTTCCCTTTTGCATATATTCGTATATGTTCCTATTCTACTTCTTATTTTAAAAATTTTATATTACACAACAACAAATTTGTATTTAACGGAGCTCCTTGGCTACAAGATAGCCGCAAGCCTCTATCAGGGAAAAAACACCAGATGAGGAGATAAATGCAGTGTATAAGATAGCAGCAAAGTAGAAAAGAAAATTGTTCTTTCTGGTGGCGATTTCTTTCTTGAGCATTGGTGAAAATTTTATATTAATGCTAATAAAAAAAATATAAAAAAAATAAGTCACAACAATTTAGTGGGCATCAGACCAAAGGCAATGCTTTCAATAACCCAGGACAATAAGCGTATGTCTGCTCTGCAGCCAAGTGTTTAATTAATCATTCAACTGATGAGCTCCACAATAATGGTGATTTAAAAGGTAGGGAAATAACTTTACTTAAGGTAGTAAGTAAATATAATTAAATAAGGAAATTACTTTACTTTGTAAGATATATAAAGCAAAACTACAGCAAGTTAAAGAAAGAAGGATGCAAGTTAAGAGGTAATTTTAATAATAATTGCTTACTAAATACTTTATGTTGGACTTTCACTAAATTTAACAGAATAAATCTTTTTAAAACAACTTACTGTAGTAGAATCTGTCTTTGCTGCTTGCGCAGCCAAGTTGCTCCGCAATATGCCAAATCAGAATGTTTTTTATTCATACTTTGCATGCATAGAAGCATATTGCTTGATGAAATTATATTTAATTAATTGAATTATTAATAAGAACCCTAAGGTTGATGCTGAGAAACTAAACATTGGGTTTCTGGCTCAGTGTTTGTACGGAACAATGTAAAGGTCTTCTCTTTCGGAAATATTCAGGCGGTGTTCCTTTCTTTGGTCATAATATGATTAACAACCCTAAAGCCTGATTCGATAAAATATGAGGTAGGGAAAGGTATCAATAAACTCAATAACATTTTCTACATATTTTGATATAGGATCATTTATTAAAAAAATTTGCCACAGGTTTTCATATACAACACCATCGAATTTATGTTTACTTTTTGTATTATTTTTAGAAGTTCTTCTTCAGCATTTTCCCCAATTTATGACATTACTCTATTTAAAAATATAAAGAGACCTAGAACTGTTCTTAATATTCTCAGTTAGTGTTTTCTCCCTAATCTTCTCTTTTTGAAGTGTCACAGAGCAAGCTTCTGTTTTTGGCAGCTGAAATATCTTTTTCAATATTTTTTTTTATTCTTACTAATGCAGCTGGCAAACACTTTGACAGCTTGGTCTTGGATGCCTTAAAGCAAGCGCTGCACAGACGTTACTCACTTTGCATTACCCAGGAGGAGCGTGCAACTTGAAGATACGGACGCTGAGTAACAATGCCCCCGCAACGCTCTACGATCCTATTAGACCGGGACCTACGGTTTAAAGTGGATTCCGAACCCCTACAAACCTCCATGGCACCGCCGGGACTCGAACCCGAAACCTGTGGTACCTAGCGCTAGCCACTCGGCCATTCAGGCCTCCTCTTTTTCAATATAATAATTATAATTTCCTATTTTTCCTTTTGGTGATAAAGTAAGTAATTAAATTGGTATAAAGTATTTAATTAATTGTGATAAAATAATTAAATAATAAAAAATAATTAATAAATTAATAAAATAATTAAAATAATTAATAAAATAATTAATAATTAGTATGTAAAAGTAATTAAATTGTTCTTATTTATTGATTTTGATATTCTTGTCTAAAACCAATTATTCATAAATATATCTCGATGCAAGCAAAATTTCAAATTCTAATGCATTATTTAGAAACAACATCTACTTTCTTGAGCGCAATTTTGAAATGGAATATGCTTTAAGCAATAAATATCTATAGAGATAAAAAAAATATCGTGGACAGGGATCCTGCGACTAGAATAGTGCAACGATTCTGATTTTCTAGATTGAAATAAACTGAATAAAGTATATTATTTTTTAAAATTTAAGTATGCATTTTTTAAAATATTAAACTGGATCATGTTCTCTAATCTTATTTATTGTCATTTTCTAATCTTATTTTTAGTACTCTATTCTTATTTTTAGACCTCTATCTGTTATGTCTTCTATTCTTATTTTTAGACCATGTTCTCCAATCTTATTTTTAGACTATGTTCTCTGATCTTATTTTCAGACCATGTTCTCTAATCTTATTTTTGGCTTGTGGTACCACAGGCTCCAAGTTTGAATCCTGGCGGTGGAATGGATGTTTATGAGGGATTCGAAATCCATTTTAAACTGTAGGCCCCGGTCTGTTTAGCCCTCTTGTGCACAAGGTGACCATAGAGCGACAAACCAAACCAAACCAAACGAAACTAATCTTATTTTTAGATCATATTCTCTAATCTTATTTTAAATTATGCTCTCTAATATTATTATTTATTAAGCTTCTTTTTAGATTATGTCCTCTAATTTTATTTTTAAATTATTTAGATTGTCATTTGAAAAAAATAATATTAACTTTTTAAAATAAATAAAATAAATATGGGCAAAGGGCAAAGGGGGCTATGTTATAAGAATCATTGATTTAAGAAAATTTTTAATGTTTCCCTATTTCCTCTATTTGTTCTCTGGATATTCTTACATAAGATAAAAGAAAAAGACCCTCAACATAGCGTACTTCCGCTAACGCTAAATGACATCAAGAAGCATATGTAGTAGGGGTAAATATAATTCCTATATGAAAACAAGCCCCTATATATTTTTTTCAACCGATAGGATATTTCACGATAGATTTATTGGTAGATGTCAAATACTTGTATCCGGAACTGATCTTCTAGTTTGCAATAAACTGAATAAAATATTTTCTTTTTAACATTTAAATTTACATTTTTTAAGCATTAAACTGGATCATGTTCTCTGATCTTATTTTTAGATCATGTTCACTAATCTTATTTTTTTGATCATGTTCTCTAATATTATTATTAGAGCATATTCTCTAATCTTATTTTTCTTTTTATCTTTATCTTTATCTTTTCTTATTTTTTTATTTTTATTTTTCTATATTCTTATTTTTAGACCATGTTCTCTAATCTTATTTTTAAATCTTGTACTCAATCTTATTTTTGGACCAAGTTCTCTAATCTTACTTTCAGATCATGTTCTCTAATATTGTTATTTATTAATCTTTCGTAAAAATATGCAAATCTTTTGAAAAAAATTATATATTAATTATTTGGGCTATGTTCCATGAAACATTCATTTAAGAAAACTTTTCATATTTCCCTATTTCCTCTATTTGTTCTCTGGATATTCTTACATAAGATAAAAGAAAAAGTCTCTCAACATAGCATACTTCCGCTAACGCTAAATGACATCAGGAAGCCTATGTAGTAGGGGTAAATATAATTCTGATACGAAAACAAACCCCTATATATATTTTTTTAACCGATAGCCTATTTCACGATAGATTTATTGGTAGATGTCAGATACTCATATCCGGAACTGATTTTTTAGTTTGCAATAAACTGAATAAATATTTTCTTTTTAACATTTAAATGTACATTGTTTTAAATATTTAAATAGATCATGCTCTCTAATTTTATTTTCAGATCATGTTCTCTAATCATATTTTTGGATCCTGTTCTCTAATCATATTTTTAGATTCTGTTCTCTAATCTTATTTTTAGGCAATGTTCACTAATTTTATTTTTAGATCAATATTCTCTAATGTTATTTTTAGATCATGTTCTCTAATCTTATTTTAAGATCATGTTCTCTAATCTTATTTTAAGATCATGTTCTCTAATCTTATTTTTAGATCGTTCTCTTACCTTTTTTCTAGACTATGTTCTCTATTCTTTTTAAATCATGTTCTCTAATTTTATTTTTAGACTATGTTCTCTAATCTTATTATTAAGATCATGTTCTCTAATATTATTATTTATTAATCTTTCATGAAAATATACAAATCTTTTGAAAAACTACATATTAATTTTTTTAAAGTAAATAAAATATATTTGGGCAATAATGGGAAAATGACAATATGGGCCATGTTTCAAAAATCATTGATTTAAGAAAACTTTTAATATTTCCCTATTTCCTCTATTTGTTCTCTGGATATTCTTACATAAGATAAAAGAAAAAGTCTCTCAACATAGCATACTTCCGCTAACGCTAAATGACATCAGGAAGCATATGTAGTAGGAGTAAATATAATTCTGATACGAAAACAAACCCCTATATATTTTTTTTAACCGATAGCCTATTTCACGATAGATTTATTGGTAGATGTCAGATACTCATATCCGGAAACTCTACCCAATGTTTTCTTAGAAATTCAATCTAGTCTAGGAAGTGTATTGACACCCATATGAGGAAAAAGGATAAAAAAAAAGAACCCAACGAAAGAATCTATCTTCTGGTAGATCTCTTCATTAACCATGTGGCAGAAAAGCCCGAGGTATCTTTTAATAAACAGGCGGTAGATAAAACTTTTGTTGTTGTTGTTATGACTCCAGGAAGTTTTGTTTATCCATTAGTCTCATCGCTGATGCAGCAGCCATTCCTTCCTGGTTGTTTATGGTGTGTGTAAAAGCACCTGCCAGAAGAGTTGAGTGGACGAGTGCTGACAAAACTGCCAACTAAATTCCAGTTTTTCTTTTCAACAAAAAACATAGGCATGAATTTGCGATAAAACTTACTTTGAAGCTTTCGTCATGTGTCGTAAACAAAAATGTCAAGTTCTCCGTTTTTGACAGTATATTAAAAAAATAATATTTAATATTTTATTAAATATTTTCTTTATATTACAATTTTATTAAACATAATTATTTTATAATGCACTGGTTACATTTTTATTAAGATTTAGCCTATCAATCCATTTTTGAATTGATTTATTATGGAGACTACTTAGGTGCTTAGCTTTAATCGGTAATTAACTTTGAATAAGTTGTGACTAGGAACAAAAAACATAGTTAAAGATCACAATTCTAAAATAGTCTTATCAATAAAACAAACTATAAGGAAGCCGGCTAAGAATTTTATTGTTATCTGAAATTAAAACCAACGATATTTTAAGCGAATGTTTTCTTCAGAAAAATCCAACACGTCTTGGATTTTTCTGAAGAAAACATTCGCTTAAAATATCGTTGGTTTTAATTTCAGATAGAATAAAATTCTTAGTCGGTTTCCTTAAAGTTTATTGTATTGATTAAGATTACTTTAAGAACTGTGACTTTTAACTGTGACCGTAGTCATAGCATATTCAGCAAGGAAAATAATATTTCTAATGGTATGAATGCGTGTTGTGAAGACAATTGTATTCAAAAATTACATGAAACTTCAAATTATTAGTGTAAAAGTGTTAAAATAATTGCACCAATGTCTTTCGGTTAAAACAGTAAGAAATATTTCTTTGTGTAATGCAGTTAGAAATTAGTAGATGCTCATTAAATATTCTGTATCTTGATTGCAATTGAATACTTTTCAATTAATAGATCCATTAGCTTCCGAATTCTTACAAAGTAGGTATTTTAGTGAAATTTGCCCATTCAAATATTTCTAATTCTCCAACAAAGTGATATATACTACTACAAATATTCTTTAATATTATTTTACAAAATTCAGCATCTATAGTTTCTCATATAATTTTTAATATCATTGTTTCCATTTTGCATCTGAAATTCGAGCGAGATTGCAAACTTCTAACAAACTGACATGTGTGTGACAAGTATTTCACATACCATCATGGCCATTACCGTACGAAGCGCTAAAGCTGTTTTATTTTTATTTTTAGAGCTTTTTTAAAAAAATAACTTATTACCGTGTCGTTGTACCTCACTTTCTGAAAATGAGACATATGGTCATATAATGAATTTTCTACAACAAACGTAGCGGCCTCATGGCCAATTGGATAGCACTCTTGCCTTTGGTACCACAGGCTTCATATTCGAATCTTGGAGGTATCAAGGATGTTTGTTAGTAGTTTGGAATGCACGTTAAACTGTAGATTTCGGTCTAATTATCCTAAAGTGTGAACAAAATGACCGTAGAGCGACAAACCAAACTACAACAAACGTAACTACTTAATGGCTAGCAATTTTAAAATGGAACATGATTCTGACAATCGCATAGAACGAATGATTAATTCATGTAAAAAAAAAAAAAAAAAACGTTTGCTAATGGAAATTCGTCGTTTTCATAATTGTTTGTAACATTTGGCGACATATCGCACATCAGAATTGTGATAAAGCGAGCATAAAATCACCAATGCCTCTATGAAAGAAAAGCACATCTGTTATTTTAATGAAACTAGTTTTTTGTAGTATTTGAAAAGTATAACATAATTAATAATAATAAATATTATTGAGAAGTTTTAAGATATATTTTGTTTAATCGCCTCAGAGTAAAATCAAAGAGAAAGAATTTCAATTTATCATGCGTGGGCCTATTCTTTTATTATTTCTAAAACAGAACTAAATATATATATAGGGTCAGGTTATAGATAAACTTTCTTTTGTCGAAATCGTCTTGTTCTTATGTAATGATTTGAAGACAAATTTATTGGTTTTTTTTATTTACAGTAAATGCCACAATAATAATACTAAAAATATTCATTCCATAATCCCATTGATATCGTGATATATCGATAATCGAGAGATTATCGATATTGATTATTGATGATTGAAAGATAAATCTATTGGTTTTTGTTATCGTTTACAGTAAATTCCACAATTATATTACAAAAATATTCATTCTATAATCCCATTGGTGTCGAGATTACTAAAAAAATTATATTATTCAACAATCCTGATCCCGAGGCAGAAATTTATTTTATTTGACTGAAATTTTTTTCTAAAAGTAATTGACGTTATGTAATAAATTTATAAGATAATTTTTTTATATAAAACAATTCCTAATACAAAGGTTTTTTTGTAATATTTTTATCAAAAAATAATTTTAATAATAATAATAAGTAACAAATTAATTTATATTTTTATGAGAATTTTTTTAAAGAACATTTAACATTAATTTCTTTGTTATTACGAATATTTTTGCAATATTTGTATTACAAAGTAATTTTAATAATAATAATACGTAACAAATTAATTTTTATTTTAAAGGTAATTTTTTATAAAAAACATTTAACATTAATTTCTTTGCTGATACGAATATTTTTGTAACTTGACCATTTTCGCTACCCAGTAAAAATCATTATCTTGCTCAGTCATGATAACAATTACGTATTTTTTTAATTCTTTTCTTCAAGGTCATCTCCAGAGTTTTTTAGGGATTGGATATCTCAATTTCCTTTGACTTATCGCGTTTCTTTCATTACTTTCTCTGTTTACGTGATATCCTCTTCAAGGTCGAGAAGAAGACCTTTAAACAGAACCCTCCAAACTAATGCTGTTGTTTTTCGTATAAATTTTATAAATAGACACAATTTCTATATAACGGAAATCATTTTGAATAATTTATTATAAAGTATTTTTTCCAAAAAATTTGTGAGAGACAGTTTGGCATCATCGAGGCATTTTGGCAGCGTTACCCTCCATATACCTCTATCTTGATGGTTCCTCTGGAGGTAAATGAAGTGAAATAAAAATAAAAATAAAAAATAAAATAGGGGGAATAAAATCAACATATAGAGAGAGCTGAATAAAATATTTATTTATTTAGTACGTTTAGAGAGGTGCGCGGACATTTGTTATTGATAGGTAGCGTTATGTCATATTCAGGACATGCTTATTCTTAGATGGTTGACTGGCTAAGCCATTTAGAAATAGGTAGAGTTTGTCTGCTGGATTGTTAGCAGTTTGTAGTTGGTTGAAAAGGTGATCGATATTGTTATTTCCTGCAAATATCTTTAAAAATTCTTTGAGAATATACATTATTTTAAAGATATCATGCGGAATAATTTCATCTAAATCTTGAATTAAAGTAGAAGAGTTGGATGAAGTTTTTGGATTGACTGAATTTTGAATAGCATTATTATTATTTCTGGTGACAATCTTAGCGAAAGAAAATTTGCCATTGACATTGTTAGAAGTAAATGTAATTTGGGTTCGAGTAGAATTTTCATCAGTGGTATTTTGAACTTGTGGATATTTGTAAAAATTTTGTATTTATACTTATATATATATATATATATATATATATTTTATAGAAATTTTTTAGTGATAAATAAGTATATAATAATAGATTTAATTTTTAAAGAGAAAATTAGATTTTTTTGTTGTTGTTTCTTATCCCACTTGGTAGACAGCAACATCTAATCAACCAATTCCGACACATCTAATCAACAACTCCATCACAACAGAATCTGCCCACCACTTCCCTTATACTGTTCTCATAGAATAAGGGAAGCGGTAGGCAGATTCTGTTGCGATGGCGCACCCGTAGGTAGAAGTCTGACTTTGCTCCGTGATGCTGACTTTTAACAGGTTGTCAACCCTTCTCAGTCCCCTTCACCCCCTTACAGTCATATTAGACCGGGACCTATAGCTTAAAGTGGATTCAGAAGCACTACAAACATCCATGGGACCACCGGTACTTGAACTCGAAATCTGTGGCACTAAGTGCCAGAGCGATAATCACTCCACAATCGATTTTTTAAAAAATATTTAAATGATTTACAACTACTTACATTACAATACGATTGTTGAAACATAAAGAAATGTACATTGGTTGATATTAAACAAATTAAATGTTTTTTTCGTAAGCATGTTGATTCGATTGGAAAAATATGTAGAATATTCAACATTACTCAGGGGGAAACTTTTGGGGTGGGGCTGTTAGATTTCGCACTTTCGTATGCTAATTTGGAATTAGCAACTTCAAAAGTGGTGTCTGGGGTTATCCGTTCTTCCTCTTGTCCAATAGAAGGATTTTCCACATAATGCTATAATTTTCCACTAATGCTACAAAATGTTTTTCCGCTAATGCTACAGAATGTTTCTCCACTAATGCTACAGATGCATCATGCTGATTATCGGCATACACATGGAAGCTTTCGCTTCTTAACACTTGTGTCGTTTCGAACGAAGTTCCCTTTGTTTAGATGACCAACCATCTATCTCCCATTTATGACTGTATCCCTTTTGCTGGTAATTCTGTTCTTATATCCCTTCCAATTTATGACATTACTCTATTTAAAAATAGAAAGCGTCCTAGAACTGTTCACATTATCCTCAGTTAGTATTCTTTCCCTAATATTCTAGAGGCCTGATGGCCAATTCACTAGCTCTCTGGCCATTGATACTTCACGTTCGAATCCTGGCGGTGGCATGGATATTTGTTAGTGGTTCAGAATCCACTTTAAACTGTAGGTCTCAATCTAATTATCCCAAAGTGTGCACAAAATGACCTTAATCTTCTCTTTCTGAAATGCCACCGAGCAAGCTCCGCTTGTTGGCAACTCAATCATCCTTTTCAATGTATTAATTATAATTCCTATTTGCCAACGGCAATACCATGCTATATATACCGGTTCTCGTTAGATCACCGAAGTCAAGCATTATTGGGCGCGGTCAGTACTTGGGTGGGTGACCACCTGGGAACACCGCGTGCCGTTGGCAAATTTGGGACCTGAATGGCCGAGTGTCTGGCGCTGTGGCGCTCGGTGCCACAGGTTTCGGGTTCGAATCCCGGCGGTGCCATGGATGTTTGTAGTGGTTCGGAATCCACTTTAAGCCGTAGGTCCCGGTCTCATATGACTGTAAGACCGTCCCGGAGCAAAAGTCAGGCTTCTACCTACGGGTGCTCCATCACAACAGAAGCTGCTTCCTTCCCCTTCAATCATGAGCACGTATGGGCTCGTCGGCTTGGCCAGCCAAGTGGGATAAGAAACAACAACAACATAATTCCTATTTTCCCTTTTGCATGCATTCGTATATGTTCCTTTTCTCCATCTTTGTTAAAAATTTTTATATTAATATTAATAAAAAAGAAAAACGATAATACATAACAATTCAATGTAATGTATAGACCAAAGGTAATGTTTTCAATAATAAAGGACAATAAGCGTGCGACTGATCAGCAGTCAAGAGTTTCGTTCATTCTTCAATTGATCATCTATCCACCAAAAAGCTTCTTTCTCTAATAAGTTTAATAATTGTAATCGAAACAAGTAATATAAAAAAAAATTTTAAAGTCAATTCCTACTTTTTTTTCACTCTATTGCAGAAAAGTCCTTTATAAATAATTTTGATTCATTTTTTTAAGTTCAATATTAAATACATGCAACTTAAATGTAAAAAAAGCTAAAATTAATTAATTGAATTTAATTACAGAATTAATATTTGAAAATTAATATATATATAGGGAGAGCGTGAGCTAATAGAAGGAATCGAAAAAAATTGCCTACAAAATAACAAAATCGTGTTAATTTATTAATTATTAAAAATAGGAGCAATTCATAATTAATTGTTTAATTAAATTTAATTTTTGAATTAATATTTGAAAAAACTGTATTAACATCCAATGTCATCCACTACAAGTTCAAAAAAATGCATTTGAACTTGAGTGGATGAATAAAAAGTATTTTATTAGCTATTGAAAATTTGAACAAGATATATATATAGGGAGAGTGTGAGCTAATAGAAGGAATTGAAAAAAATAGCCTACAAAATAACAAAATCATGTTAATTTATTAATTATTAAAAATAGGAACAATTCATAATTAATTGTTTATCAATCGAAAATAATACTTATCTATTTATTCAGGATTCTATGTACTTGACACAAACAAATAAATAATTCATTCTCTAATTAATTTTAGTTGAACATAACTTTGTTTGTTTTTGTTTAAGTAGTAGTACTTCCAGTGGGGGTATAAATTGTTTTTTCCGCTTAAAAGGAAGGCAATAAATGATGCAAGTTAAATGCATAACTTGCCCATTTTACTTTTCGTCGGCAATTACCATTACGCCACGCAAAAGCAAAAGTCAGTGCATTAAGTAATCTAATTGCTTAGCCATCATCAATTAAATAATACAGCTAATTAGGGATATGAAAGTACTTTATGTCTGAAGCTCCCATAAAATATTTTTTACTCACGTGCTGAACATATTTATCGCAACTTTACTACTGAGAAAATTTTTTTTCTTTTGAAATTTATTGTGCTTATTATAATCATAGTGATGTATTGTTAGTGATAAAACTTTACTACAATATTATGGAAAAGCCAAATATTTCAAAAAAAATGTATTAGATTTCCTTACAGGAAAAGCCTGAAAATAATATTCATAGCATAAACGCAAGAAGTATATTGTTTTAATAAACAAATTTAGTTAAAACAACATAAATTCAATATTTTATGGAAGGAATATTTTATTTTATTTTAATACTATTTTTTTCTCTTAATTTTTTTAATTGCTTGAGAAATGACAGATTATTATTTCTTTTTTCACTGGAAATTAAATATTTATGATTGATTGTTTTTATAAACAAATTTAGTTCAAACAACATAAATTTCATTTTTTACGGAAGATTTCTTTAATACCTTTTTTTTTTCTGTTATTTTTTTTTTACTTGTTTTAGCAATGATAGATTATTGTTTCTTTTTTCACTGGCCATTAAATAATAATGTTTTAGTAAACAAATTTAGTTTAAAAAAAAAAAAAAAAAAAAAAAAAAAAAAAAGAATCGATGGTTTTTTATACCAATTTTATTCTAATAATTTTCTTAATTGTTTTAGAAATGATGTAACCTGGCTTTCTCCTACGGACTGCAAGAGCGCCCCCTGTGGCGTTTAGAAGAAATGGTCAGTCGGCCCGAGAGGAAGAACAGCGCAATCACGCACTTCAGTTAAGAAACGTTTAGTTAACAATCTCTCATCCCGAGAGGAAAAATGTATATCACAATCCTGTGTATCAGTTGGCTTACAGATTCTCACCCGGAAAGGTAGTAAATTCAGCGCAAACCTAAATATCTTTATTTTTGGATTAGAAGTGGAATCCTTCCACGAATCAATATTTATAAGTCTTTAAATGTGATAAATATTGTCTATCTTTAATTGTATGTGTATGTCGTAATTGTGCGCTTGTAAATAAAGATGTGTGTTCTCAAATCTCAACCAAAATATTCTCAATTACAATCCAGCTGCACAAACAACAACACTACAATGATAGATTATTGTTCCTTTTTTCACTGGCCGTTACATAAAAGTATAACACATAATCATCATTCGACGAACGGAGTACCCTGGCCTATGATGCGGCCTTAAAACTCCTAAGCTTGTAAATAAAGTTCATGGGAAGAAAAACACATGGATAATACAGAAGGCAGTGAACTTGATTATGTCCTTGTTAGTAAGAAAAAGAAACGAAAAATAAAAAACAAAACGGAATGTAAATAAAAGAATGGCGCAATTAAAAAGTTAAAATTGAGTAATTAGCCACAAGCGCAATTAAATAATAAATTTACATAGTATTTGCATTTTTTCTAAAGGGTTAGTAGCTGTTCTAAATTGGGAGTAAATATTATCGAGACCTCCGAACATTGAAAAAAGAGTAGCCATTTCTGTTAGTACATACATCATCTTAGCAGCTGAGTCAGCATTAAGATTAGGAATAATAGGAGTATCATTATTTACAAAATGCGAAGGTTTCACAGAGACCGATGGTGCTGCGTGTAAATCTTTGGAGGTTCCTTGCAGGAAACTGGCATAGGATACGCCTTCTGAGACAGTGCGGCTGCTGAAGGCGGGTCTTGCAGGTGCTCGTCCCTGATTGGGAGGTGGGCCTGGCTTGGGGAACATCGGGCAGCCTCGCCATGCGGCAAGGTGCCCCATCTGGTGGCAGTTGATGCATGTCGGGTTTTCAATGCGTTCCTTGATGTGGCAATCTTTTAAATGATGCTCACCCCCGCACTTGAGACATCGTTTTTTATAGTTGCAGTTTTTTGAAGAATGATGGAATACATTACACGAAAAGCACTGAGATGCTCCCGGTCTTCTATTAAACTTCTCGACTTTAACCGATAAGTGGAGCAGTCTGGTCACCTCAAAAATCTTGGCATTCTCAGGAATTTTTCGGTAGATAATCTGCCACACCGGAATGGGGGCTAAAATTTATTTAAAAGACTTTAAACTCCACATTATTGCAATATTCTTAAATTTATACACAAATTCCTGTATGAGTTTATTTTTGTTTGGTAAATAGCAACCAAACGAGCAGCTATTTTATAAGAAAATACGAAAGGCAAAATCCATCTGCCAATAACAACAAGGCACCATAAATACTTTCCAATTTTCAAGGATGTTGTAGTGATCAATACAAATTCAAAATCATTCTACCACACGCAATCATGTAGTTTTTGAAAAACGCCATTCATAGATCTATATTATAGCAAGCATTCTCATAATATCAGATATAGTTGCTCGTGGAATGTAAAGAATTTGATTTTCTTCTATTCCATTTCTAATAAAATCAAAAAACAAGTAATAGAATAAATTTCGATAAATTTGTTCTGTGATACAAACATATATATATATATATATTGTGCAATCATAAATTTTTTTATTATATAAGTACTTATTCGATAGATTTTTAACCTGTTTTATTTGGAATATTTTTTTAAATAGCAGTTATTAGATGATGGCTTAGTATTACATCGTAATTTCTTTACAATTTTATTAATAATAGAATTTTAGTCAGTATAATATTTTACTTTATTTAACAGCTTTTCTGTACAGACGAGTAGAACATCGTTGTTGCGTTTTGAATCAAGTTTTATTAGTGCACAATAAAAAATATAATCGGTAGTGAATACTGTCAAATGAATACTGTAACCTTGCTTCCTCCTACGCAATGCAGCGGCCTGATAGCCAATTAGCTAGCTCTCTATCCTTTGGTACCACAGGTTCGAATCATGGCTGTTGCATGGATATGTGTTAATGGTGGTCCGGAAACCACATTAAACTGTAGTTTCCTGTCTGTTTAGCCCTCGTGTGCACAAGATGATAGTAGAGTGACAAACCAAACTAAGTTTACTCACTGCAAGAGCCCTCCTAGTGGCGCTGAAGAGAAATGATCAGTAGGCATCGCGACTCTCACCCAAGGGGACGTACGGCGCAACTGGCGCTCTCCTCCCGAGAGAAAATGAAATTATTTACAGCTTAGAAGTGGTATCCTTCCACGAATGTATATCTTTAAATGTGTTACATGTTGTGTGCTAAATATTGTTTGTAGTTAATTGTGGTGTTTACGTGCTGGCAAATAAAGCTGCGTGTTCTTAAACCTGTGTCTCACCCAGATCCAGTTGCATAAACAACCAAAAACACAATACTAGTATTCAAACAGAAAGTTTTCTCAGCGTGATAGGGGGGTTAAATAAAAGTCTGCACAACTTTTATTTCAATTTGTCCGTTTCTTACTGTTTCAAGATTTTCTTGTAATATTTTTTCTATTGTTTTAGTTTCAGTCTTCATTTTAGGTAAGTTATGTTGCATACATATATATTTTCTCTCCTATACACTCTACTTTGATTACAATTGAATAGTTTTCGTTTTGGTTCAATTTCCACTAGGTAGTAGTAGAAGTGTAGATGTAGACCAAGGAGGTCTACCATTTAGAGTGAAGTTGTGGTTACATCTTTATATAACCACTACTTCAAACTACAATATAATAGAGTACAACTTTAATGAATATGTTCGTTTCAAAGTACATCATGACATTTCAATAAATTTGCAGATTTATTGAAATTGAGTGAGTAACGTCGGTGCAAACATGACGCATGACGCAGGATCAAACATGACGCAGACGCAGCAAACATGACGCAGGATCTTTTTCTATAATCATGGAAGTTCCCAACATAATTATCCATAAAACTCATCCTAAAGTACTAAAACACAATTTATCGTCTAAAGCTACAGCTCTAAAATACATCGACTATATGAAAATAATCCACCAATCATTCGGACAGTATTAAAGAACTGGCAATTTTCTTTTGTTCTAACGCAGCTGCCAAACACTTAGACAATTGTCTTCGATCCCTTAAGGCAAGTGCTGCACCGACGTTACTCACTCATTAACCAGGAGGTGCGTGTAGCTTGAAGATAAGCTACGGACGCGGAGTAATAATACCTCCGGAACAGTATTATTATGTTAGACCGGGAACTAGTTTAAAGTGGATTCCGAACCACTACAAACATCCGTGGTACCGCCGTGACTCGTAGCCACTCGGCCATCAGCGCCCCCAAAAAAAAATTACAATATAATTGAATACAATTCTAATAAAGATCTTCTTTTCAAAGCTAATCATGATACTCCAACAGAATTGAAAAACGCATTCAATCATGAACGCATGGGAACGATCCTTAAAGTGTATGATAAAGTACAAAAACACAATTTATCCTCTAAGGTTTCTGCTCTAAAATACATCGACTATGTTCAAATCAATATCCATTATGACAACCCAATTTCGGCATCCCTTTACCCGGAAAAATCATAATCCGATTATACTCTATAATATCCCCACTGATATATCTCTCTAAGAACTCACGAAAATACTAAAAGAGGAGAAAAGCTTTGCAGTAGCAGACCTACACAGAATTTCGAGAAAACGAGCTACCTCCAGCCTATCTACACCTGTCTTAGTCACTATTTTGGAAACAATTTTATCAGAGCATGTCAGATTACGGCTTATGAGTCAGGAATTCTTCTTTTATTTTCATTAAGCCCGTCATGTTTTTTCTTTAAACATACAACAGTAGCGTCTAAAAATACTGTTGCATGTGAATTTTGTAGTGGCCGTCGTCATGTTCATCTAAAGTACCAAAATGTGCTTGTTGCTGCATGGAACATAAAATCATGGTCGATATCTTCTCTGCACAGCAAAAGAAGAATTTTTTAAATTCAATGGCGGCTCTTAATTATAGAAGGTTTGGTTTGTCGCTCTACGGTCATCTTGTTCACACTTTAGGTTAAACAGTCCGGGACATACAGTTTAAAGTGGATTCCGAACTACTACAAACACCCATCGTACCGCCGGGACTCGAACCCAAAACCTGTGGGGCCGAGCGCCAGAGCGCTTGCCACTCTGCCATTCAGGCCCCTAATTATAGAAGGCAAGAGACTATATTATATTCTAAAAGGTAATTTATTTTCATCCAAACTGAAAGCAAGCCTAACATAATTATCTAATTATTTCATCATTTTCTTATTCAGACAGAAAATGGCAGAAACTCAACAAATTATTAAATACATATGTCACGCGCAAGCTTTATCACTTTAAGAATCAATCAAAGCACTGACAGAGAATATAACTGCCTCTCTAACCTCCCACAGTCAAGTAATGAAGAAACTCTCTCTTTTCTTAGTGAAATTTTAATCACTACATTTAAAGACAAGAAAAAAGATAAAACTGGGTTTCGAATCTTGCACGAATTTGACAGCACCGTGGAAGGTTTTATAAAGATGACACTTAGTCTGATGCTCTCTCAACCGACATATGGGGCCTGGTGGCCGAGTGGCTAGCGCTCTGGCGCTGATTACCGCAAGTTTCGGGGTCGGGTCCCGGCGGTGCCTTGAATGTTTGTAGTGTTCGGAATCCACCTTAAACTGTAGGTCCCGGTCCTAACGTGTGCACAAGATGACCGTAGAGCGACAAACCACATCTCTAACGTCATATGACATAATAATCGAAAGATATCTTTTCTGTTGTAAAAGTTTATTGCACTTCCTTATTTTACTCACCAAGGAAGTGTTGGTTCATGAGAAATTCTATTATTTTCTTTATTATTACTTTAAGGTCATAATTATTTTTTCTTTTTGGAGAGGAAAGACTGTAAATCAGAATAAGATTCAAAAGTGCGTATAACATTCTGTTAAACACGAAGAAAAAGAAGATGTTTAGGCCACGTAATGGTCTGTTTGCGAGAGTTTTGATTATTATTTAGTTGAAAAGATAACATAATAAGAGCACTGAACAAGTCCTTTAGATTCTTCTTTTAGATTTTTTAAAACTTTTATCCGATCTCCTCTCAGTTTTTTTTCTATTCTACATGTTCTACCCTACGTTTAACATTTTAGCAGTATCAGAATCAAAACTTACTTTTTATTGAAATTTTTTCCTTCTGTTTAAGTTTTTGTAGTACAAGAAACATTTTTTTAATTTTGAAAATCAGTTTCCAGTTACCAGGCAAACTAATTTATATTATGGATCGACTTGCAATCATGCGAGGAGGAGGATTTTCGAGAGTTGTTAATTCTACTATTCTATGCAATATTTTCATTTTTCTTAATCTCACCCACTCAGAAAATGAAATACAGGCCATCACAATTCATCTTCTACAAAAAACTTCTACTATAGTTCACATTTATTTTGCCACAAGCCATTTCACCATTGATTAGCTGGATGCCCTATATAATCAACTCCCCTCTACTAACTTTATTTTTAACGATTTTAATTCTCATCTACCATACTTGGTTCAACCTCTTAAACCAATAGTTCAGAAACTTTGATTAATTGGATTACCAATAATAATATAAACGCTCTAAAAACCAGTTCACCAAGTCTTACTACTCCATATTCTTCGTTTCTTATTGATTTCTCCATTGCCAGTGTACATGTATACCCTAATTTATCTTTCAACCAGACTCTTTCAACAACGATTATTTACCGATTTAGTAATCATTTCAACTAAATAATAATAAAAAAAGCTTGCAAACAGACCATTCTGTGGCCTAAAGATCTTTTTTTGATGATCAACAGAATTTCATACTCACTTTTGAATCTTATTCTAATTTACAGTATTTCCTGGCCAAAAAATTAATTATGTTTTTTAAATAATAACAAGGAAAACAACAGAATCTCTCAAAAACCAATGTTTCCTTGGTTGTCAGTCAGTCAGTCTTTACAGTTTATTAGAGTACCTTGTGCCCAGGGGGCCTTAAACTCCTATCTGGTCAAAATGAGTACATGGCGATAAGTAGGAGAAACATGTTTGTAAAAAAACAGGAAATAAGTAGTTAAGGAAAATGTCCCCAAATTCAAAATTTTAAGAAGAAAATTAATAATATAAAACAGTAAAATAGCAAATTAAAAAGAGATTCCACAGGAGAATAGGGTAACCGCTGCTAGAAATGATGACGAAAGGACGAGTTGATCTAGGAACTTTGTAAATTGTAAAGACCCGCCCTGGGGCGTTTAGCATTTTCCGGCAGAGTAAAATCGTATCTCGGAAGATGACGAATTTCATCACTCGGATTTCCCTGGTTGAACACACAGTGAAATAAACATTTAAAACAGAAAAGACAACTTTTACATTGGTGCGCACTCACTTTCGGTTAATTACAAGATCATATTTGCTAGACATTGTCTTTTAATTTTACAGTTTAAAAAACTATTGGGATTCAGCTTGTTCTCCTACTGGCTATAATGACAAAATTTATAAAAACTATCACAGCTATTCACAATAGAAATAATATCAGTAATACTTATACTAATTTGGTAATCACAGATCCGATTCAACAAGCAAATCTTTTGCCATCCCATTTCAATAAACCCTCATTTCAGCAATTTAATCCCCTCTATCTTTCAGACGATCTTTATGAAATCTGTAATAAACCTTTTACTTTTAGCAAACTTCAAGATGCCATACTCGCCGTTCCAACATTCCCCTGGGAGTGACGGCATTCCAGCTAAATTAATTAAAATTCTTCCCTATCATTATCTTAAACAGCTGCTTCGCATTTTTAATAGCATTGGGCTCACTGGAAATATCCTAAATTAGTGGCTTACAACACAGATTGTTTCAATACCTGAACCAAACAAAGACAGCATTTCCATTATCTCATACCATCCAATTGCCTTAATTTTTGTTTATGCATTTAATAGGCTATTTCAAATCTGTAAATATTTTTTTCATTATTTTTTGAAATAATCATGTCTCAATTATAAATGTTATTTGAGAATCAGTCAATGTTTTAATCGCTATCAACATTTACAGTGTAACACACGATAAACGAAAACCAGGCTTCAAGTTTAATCATTTAATAATATGTAGTAAATATGTAGAGACATACATATTTGGTATATACGCTGGGTATACATTACATTTATATACATTTCTAGGAATACTTGAGTATTGTAGTAATTGCCTACATTTCTTCAGTACAAAATGTGTTGTATAATATTTATACATAAAGGGGCATAGACTTTTGTAATATTTTAAATTCCATGCACTGTTTTATTTACATATTTCTGATAACTTGTAATTATTGCATTAATAAATTTTCTAACAGAAACATACTATGCTAAATTAAACAAAGTATCATGCATGAAAATATCAGAAGAAGTTAATTAAAAATAACGTGTTATATACCGCGTCTCACTCGAGGTACTAAAAACGTCATTCACTAATTAAGCATTCACAAATCTGATTGCACTCAAATGCTAAGTATGTTCTGGAAATAAATCCCGCCACTCACGAAAGTCGAAAGCCAGTTTCTTTATTAAGAGCAGTGTCACGTAATAACATATCGCACACGCATCAAAGTTCAGACCATTAATCAAACAGTGACTGTGATAACATCATTAAGATCGCAGTTTTTACACCAGGGATACCAAAACCATTGATTTACAGATATCGATCAAATAATCGATGCACATTATAGTGAAAGCAATGTGCAATGACTGTCACAAAACGCTATTCTTTTCCGATAAATGGAGCAATATCGCTGAAATTGTTTGTAAGTGATGATGTGTTTTACACGCAATGTTTTGTTAGAGATTGTAGTTAGAAAATATTGGATAAAAGCATTACAATAATTGACAATGGGAGTCATTTTAGTGTTTAATCATTTTTGATAAATACTTGAAGTAAAATATTGACTCGACTTACGAACTTTTTACTTTATTCAGTTCCTTCTATTAGCTCACACTCTCCCTATATTTATCTTGTTCAAATTTTCAATCGTTCATAAAATACTTTTCATTCGTCCGCTCAAGTTCAAATACATTTGTTTTAACTTGTAGTGGATGACACTGGATGTTAATACAGTTTTTTCAAATATTAACTCATTAATTAAATTTAATTAATTAATTTTAGTTTTTTCCTACATTTAAGTTGCATGTATCTAATAACAGATGGCACCAGATGTAAAAGCAACTTTCAACTTTATTTGTAAGAGACTTTTCTGCAATATAGTAAGAAAAAAGTAGGAATTGACTTAAAAAATTATTTTTATATTACTTGTTTTACTCCCATCTTCCCCTTGTACCCAGGGCTTTGAAGCCCTCTCATCATCATCGTCATTGGTGCAATAGCCTCATGGTGGGCCAAGGCCGTCTGCCTACTGGCAGATTTCGAGACAGGAGATATTGCCACAAGTCCTGTTCAATTTTTTTTCAGGCGTTAATGGTTTCTTGGGATGATTAAAAGCTCATTTTCTTCTGTGAACTTCATTAATTTGAAATGATTTTCCGTCTGTTCAAACGACTACTGACGAACTTCTTTATACGACATAGTTGATAAGACATTTTTTTTTGTACATCGGTAAACCTCACACTTTAAGCATGTGATCATAGTGAACACCAATGGACGATTCGAAAGGATATTTAAGTATCGTATGGAAGGACATTCGGCAAACTCGTACGAGACAACTTGGTTATCCATATAAAAAGCATACACACGCTGTTACAATTAGCATCTTTTCCCTAGTTTTGAAATGAATGAGTTTATAACACGTTGGCATCGGATTCGAAACTGACTCCTCTAGCATATTATCTGCTTGCATTTCTACTCAGCCAAGAATCGTAACATAACCGAAACCGAACATTTAAATCGAACTGAATATAAAATTTATAATTTATGTACTAATGCATGTTTACTGGAAATGGTCTCAAAATAAACCCACGTATGCTTGCTGTGGGCTGTAAAAACTCAACTCCTTTATTCAAAAACCAAACCCACTGCCGATATTCCATTTCTTTCTTATTCAAGCAAGCTCACGCCCACGCAGAAGAGAGAGTTTATAATTACTCTGGGGGCTATTTATCCATGAGGCAACCTTCACCCTTTTAAATATGAACAGATATCTTTGTGAAAGGACACACAAATCGTGTATAGTGCACCTTGCAAAATCTGGTGAGATTTCTTATAAAACTAAATTCATGTCTATTAGAGTGATAATAAGGTGGGAGGGTAGAAAAGGGACTGTTTATATCAATATATCTTAATCAATATATACACCTTCCTGTTTATTCCCCAGACATAAACTCAGGTGAATTGTTTTGTGTAGGTTGGTGGAGGTTTAACAGAATCACTCTTTATAGAGACTGGAGATAAAATAATATGTTATTTCGGGATTACTGTTTATACTTTTAATCGATCCGATAGTGAAAAATAAATTTAAAGACAAAATTAATGTTAGAGGAAAAATTATCTTAATACCAGTAGACTTGGATTTTGATTAGCAGAAGGTATGATTCGAAAGGATATTTAAGTGTCGTATAGAAGAAAACTCTGCAAACTCTTACCAGACAGCCTGACTATCGATGGAAAAAGCATAAGCACTCTGTTACAATTGGCACTATTCTCTAGTTTTGAAAACAATGTAAGACAGGTAACCAGCGGATTCGAACCTGATTCCTTCAGTATACTAGCTGCATGCATTTCTACTGAGTTAAGAATCGTAACATAACCATAAGCGAACATGTTAATCGAACTCAATTTAGAAATTAGAATGTAGATGCTATTGACTGTTCACCCTTTTTTATTATACATAGATACCATACATGTTCATTTTGTGAATGAATTTTCACGATGTCAGCAGATTCTGTCTCCTTCAGTATACTAGCTACTTGCATATATACTGAGACAAGAGTCGTAACATAACCACAACTGAACAGTTTAATCGAACAGACTGTAGAATTTAAAATCTAGATACTAATGGATGCTCCTCGTTTTAAATATGCGTATAATGTTCATATGCATTAACATTAATTAGATACCTTATAATGTTCATCTTTGTAAAAGGATACACAAATTGAACTTTATTGTGCTTATGGAGGGATTACCCTTGTAAAATCTGTAATGATTTCTTATAAAACTACTATATTGAGAATAGAGGAAGAGATACTAGATAGAGAATATCTACTAGATTGAGGAAGAGAGCTGTTATCCTCTGCGATTTCAAGACTGCTCTGTTGGCTATCGTATCTGGTAATAAACCCTTAACGCAGGACATTGTGGAATGTCGGAACTTGACATCTCTTGAGAAAAATATCACTCTCCATTGGCTTCCTACCCACTGTGGGTTCCAGGTAACGAGAAAGCGGACTACTTCGCTAAGAAAGGTGCTTTGAACATGCAGTGTACTTCTAGTCTTTTATTCTTCTGTTCTATTAAACATTTTGTTAAAAAATCTATCAAAGCCCTGTTCAAAAAGACCTTACTGACCGTGTATCCCAGGGATGGGCCAACTACGGTCCGCCGGAAGTTTCTATCCGGCCCACGGATAGAATTTTAATTTGCCGGTCCGAAGCAAATTAAAATAAATATATATGTATATATTATATATCCATCTCCTTTTCTACTTTAATTAAATGCTATTATTTTTTTTTTCAAAGGGCTGATGATCTTTTTACTTTCTCTATTTTTGTTCTACAAAACATAAATCGACTGAAATAGCAGGCACAGACAGCTTTCAATCGGTAAAGTGTTAAAAGCGGAAGTTCTTTGTTAGTTATAACTGTAGATTGGCGCCAACAAGCGTTATCTCTTTATTGGGGAGCAGACATATGGGAATCCAATATAGGTGAATTAGACCTCACATGTCGCAGACTGCGCATTTTAAGCTTCAGCCAGCGGCTTTTTTAAACTTTTTAAAAAGAAATCGCAATTTCATTCATCTCATTAACGTATTTAACTTGTAATACTTGTATATCGTTTTTAAAATTTTAGAAAAATTTATCTTGGCCCGCCAAACTTTTTTTTCGATTTTTGGCCTGCGACCGAAAAAGTTTGCCCATCCCTAGTGTATCCTATAAGCCTTGGTGGAATGCTACCTCAAAGTTGTGTAATGGCCCAAGTGCTAGAGCTGTTGCTGAATTCCGCTTAGCCACCGGACATGATTGTCTGCGGAAACAACTTTTCAGACTCAGAATTATTCCTTACCGGATTTGCAGCACTGGAGAGGTTATGGACTCCGCTCATCTACTCCACTGTCCTGTGCTTCGCAAGACCTTTCTCGCCGAGCGTTACTGAGAGGCCAGAGATGTTAGATTAATGAACTCTGTTACATCATTTTTTTGCGTATTTTTTCCCTTTATTCTTATCTCTTGCTGTAATCCTTTACAATTTGCCATTAGAAATAATAATGGTAAATTGGCAATAAATGCAATTTGAGAATAAGGTGAGCTGACAGAACAGAGACAAATAACTGTTTATATCAATTAAATTTAATCAATATATATACCTTCCAGTTTATTCCCCAGACATGAACTCAGTCGAATTGTTTGTGGAGGGTTATGGAGGTGTAACAGAATCATTCTTCACAGAGACTGGAGTTAAAAGTAGCATGTGTTATTTCGGAATTAATGTTTATAGTTTTTATCGATACGATCATGAAAAATACTACTACAGAGAAAAATAGAGGTATTAGTGGGAAATTCATCTCAATACTAGTAGACTTGGATTTTGAGGCCAATATAATGAATGTTAATTCTTCATAATTCATATTGTCAATTCTTTCGTGTTCCGTGACTTACAAAAAAAGAGCAAGTATTTTTGTTCCATACTTAAAAATTGTAGACTTAAATAATAATAAAAAGATAATTCTTATAAGGATAAATGAAAAAAAAATCAAAGAAAGTCAAACTAGAAAACAAAACAATCGACGATATTAATTTCTTTACCTTGAGGCCTTTGTTAAGAAGGAGAGTAAACCGTTGAAAAAATTATTACTCAAAGAAATTATTATTGAAACACGAAACGATTTCGCAAACTTATTAACATATGCTGATTACATAAACTCATTAATATATGGAGATAGCATGAGCTCATTAATATACGGATATTGCATAAGCTCATTAATGTATGGAGATTGCATAAACTCATTAGTTACATGCTTACAGAGCACTTTGGCTCCAAAGAGACCTCCAACTCCTGTGTTGATGTTTTGGTCTATTGCCTATTGAATAATTAAGAAAAAAATAAAATAAAATAATTTTAGTCTTTTTTTAAATTTCTTTAATTTATCTTTTCATTTATTTATTAATATTTCATTTTAAAGGTAATGTAGAGGTATATTATGGGGGACTGATTGCCGAGTGACTAGCGCTCTGCCGCTCGGAGCCACAGGCTTCAGGTTCCAGTCCCGGCGGTGCCATGGATACCTATACTGGTTCAAAATACACCTTAAACAATAAATCCAGGTCTAATATGACTGTAGAGAATTGGGAATAGGGCTGACAACCTTACCCCATAAAAAGAAAACATCTGTCTCGAAATCTGCCAGTAAGCAGACGATTTTTCAGCCCATTGGGGCTGTTATCCAAAACCAAGTAAAGATATTTGAAAAATAAATTGAAGATAAATGAATGAGGTCAGTTGAATATCTGTTGTCTTTATTTCAAAATAGGCAAACAGGAGGAGAATAACAATAAAATAATGATTAACTTTTTT
The DNA here is from genome assembly GCA_021605075.1 of Caerostris darwini. Taxonomy (NCBI): domain Eukaryota; kingdom Metazoa; phylum Arthropoda; class Arachnida; order Araneae; family Araneidae; genus Caerostris; species Caerostris darwini. Next base: position 96,988 of record BPLQ01002709.1, read on the forward strand.
ATTTCCTGGCAGGGTAATATAATTTAGAATAGCATTCAATTTTTAATATTTATGTGTAATCGCAAAACTAAGTAGAGATTTTAAAAATAACTTGACGGATACTAGGTAGGTCAATTGAATATCTGTTGCCTCTATGCAAACTCAGTACAAGCAAAAAAAAAATGATAAACTTTTTTAATTCGTTCATTAAGTTCTTTGATAAAACTCTTCATTCATGTTCCAAAATATGAAAATACGCCAAAGCATAAAATATCTGCATAACAAAATAGATGACTTATAAGAGTTCATCCTATTGTTTTTTCTTTTTTTAACTCTTTGATAAAACTCTTCATTAACGTTCCAAAATATAAAAATAAGCCAAAGCATAAAACATCTGCATAACAAAATAGATGACTTATTAGAGTTCATCCTATTGTTTCTTTTTTTTTAACTCTTTGATAAAACTCTTCATTAACGTTCCAAAATATGAAAATAAGCCAAAGCATAAAATATCTGCATAACAAAATAGATGCCTTATAAGAGTTCGTCCTATTGTTTCTCTCTTTCTTTACTCTTTGATAAAACTCGTCATTCACGTTCCAAAATATGAAAATAAGCCAAAGCATAAAATATCTGCATAACAAAATAGATGACTTATTAGAGTTCATCCTATTGTCTCTCTCTTTTTTTTTTTTTTTTTAACTCTTTGATAAAACTCTTCATTCATGTTCCAAAAATATGAAAATAAGCCAAAGCATAAAATATCTGCATAACAAAATAGATGACTTATTAGAGTTCATCCTATTGTTTTCTCTCTTTTTTAACTCTTTGATAAAACTCTTCATTCACGTTCCAAAATATGAAAATAAGCCAAAGCATAAAATATCTGCATAACAAAATAGATGACTTATTAGAGTTCATCCTATTGTGTCTCTCTTTTTAACTCTTTGATAAAACTCTTCATTAACGTTCCAAAATATGAAAATAAGCCAAAGCATAAAATATCTGCATAACAAAATAGATGACTTATTAGAGTTCATCCTATTGTTTCTCTCTTTTTTTAACTCTTTGATAAAACTCTTCATTCACGTTCCAAAATATGAAAATAAGCCAAAGCATAAAATATCTGCATAACAAAATAGATGACTTATTAGAGTTCATCCTATTGTTTCTCTCTTTTTTTAAACTCTTTGATAAAACTCTTCATTCACGTTCCAAAATATGAAAATAAGCCAAAGCATAAAATATCTGCATAACAAAATAGATGACTTATTAGAGTTCATCCTATTGTTTCTCTTTTTTTTTTAACTCTTTGATAAAACTCTTCATTCACGTTCCAAAATATGAAAATAAGCCAAAGCATAAAATATCTGCATAACAAAATAGATGACTTATTAGAGTTCATCCTATTGTTTCTCTCTTTTTTTTTTAACTCTTTGATAAAACTCTTCATTCACGTTCCAAAATATGAAAATAAGCCAAAGCATAAAATATCTGCATAACAAAATAGATGACTTATTAGAGTTCATCCTATTGTTTCTCTCTTTTTTTTAACGCTTTGATAAAACTCTTCATTAACGTTCCAAAATATGAAAATAAGCCAAAGCATAAAATATCTGCATAACAAAATAGATGACTTATTAGAGTTCATCCCTATTGTTTCTCTCTTTTTTTTTTTTTTAACTCTTTGATAAAACTCTTCATTCACGTTCCAAAATATGAAAATAAGCCAAAGCATAAAATATCTGCATAACAAAATAGATGACTTATTAGAGTTCATCCTATTGTTTCTCTCTTTTTTTAACTCTTTGATAAAACTCTTCATTCATGTTCCAAAATATGAAAATAAGCCAAAGCATAAAATATCTGCATAACAAAATAGATGACTTATTAGAGTTCATCCTATTGTTTCTCCCTTTTTTTTAACTCTTTGATAAAACTCTTCATTCACGTTCCAAAATATGAAAATAAGCCAAAGCATAAAATATCTGCATAACAAAATAGATGACTTATTAGAGTTCATCCTATTGTTTCTCTCTTTTTAACTCTTTGATAAAACTCTTCATTCACGTTCCAAAATATGAAAATAAGCCAAAGCATAAAATATCTGCATAACAAAATAGATGACTTATTAGAGTTCATCCTATTGTTTCTCCCTTTTTTAACTCTTTGATAAAACTCTTCATTCACGTTCCAAAATATGAAAATCAGCCAAAGTATAAAATATCTGCATAACAAAATAGATGACTTATTAGAGTTCATCCTATTGTTTCTCTTTTTTTTAACTCTTTGATAAAACTCTTCATTAATGTTCTAAAATATGAAAATAAGCCAAAGCATAAAATATCTGCATAACAAAATAGATGACTTATTAGAGTTCATCCTATTGTTTCTTTTTTTTTTTAACTCTTTGATAAAACTCCTCATTCACGTTCCAAAATATGAAAATAAGCCAAAGCATAAAAATATCTGCATAACAAAATAGATGACTTATTAGAGTTCATCCTATTGTTTCTCTTTTTTTTTTAACTCTTTGATAAAACTCTTCATTCACGTTCCAAAATATGAAAATAAGCCAAAGCATAAAATATCTGCATAACAAAATAGATGACTTATTAGAGTTCATCCTATTGTCTCTCTCTTTTTTTTTTTTTTAACTCTTTGATAAAACTCTTCATTCATGTTCCAAAATATGAAAATAAGCCAAAGCATAAAATATCTGCATAACAAAATAGATGACTTATTAGAGTTCATCCTATTGTTTTCTCTTTTTTAACTCTTTGATAAAACTCTTCATTCACGTTCCAAAATATGAAAATAAGCCAAAGCATAAAATATCTGCATAACAAAATAGATGACTTATTAGAGTTCATCCTATTGTGTCTCTCTTTTTTTTAACTCTTTGATAAAACTCTTCATTAACGTTCCAAAATATGAAAATAAGCCAAAGCATAAAATATCTGCATAACAAAATAGATGACTTATTAGAGTTCATCCTATTGTTTCTCTCTTTTTTAACTCTTTGATAAAACTCTTCATTCACGTTCCAAAATATGAAAATAAGCCAAAGCATAAAATATCTGCATAACAAAATAGATGACTTATTAGAGTTCATCCTATTGTTTCTCTCTTTTTTTAAACTCTTTGATAAAACTCTTCATTCACGTTCCAAAATATGAAAATAAGCCAAAGCATAAAATATCTGCATAACAAAATAGATGACTTATTAGAGTTCATCCTATTGTTTCTCTCTTTTTTTTAACTCTTTGATAAAACTCTTCATTCACGTTCCAAAATATGAAAATAAGCCAAAGCATAAAATATCTGCATAACGAAATAGATGACTTATTAGAGTTCATCCTATTGTTTCTCTCTTTTTTAACTCTTTGATAAAACTCTTCATTCACGTTCCAAAATATGAAAATAAGCCAAAGCATAAAATATCTGCATAACAAAATAGATGACTTATTAGAGTTCATCCTATTGTTTCTCTCTTTTTTTTTAACGCTTTGATAAAACTCTTTCATTAACGTTCCAAAATATGAAAATAAGCCAAAGCATAAAATATCTGCATAACAAAATAGATGACTTATTAGAGTTCATCCTATTGTTTTTCTCTTTTTTTTTTTTAACTCTTTGATAAAACTCTTCATTCACGTTCCAAAATATGAAAATAAGCCAAAGCATAAAATATCTGCATAACAAAATAGATGACTTATTAGAGTTCATCCTGTTGTTTCTCTCTTTTTTAACTCTTTGATAAAACTCTTCATTCATGTTCCAAAATATGAAAATAAGCCAAAGCATAAAATATCTGCATAACAAAATAGATGACTTATTAGAGTTCATCCTATTGTTTCTCCCTTTTTTAACTCTTTGATAAAACTCTTCATTCACGTTCCAAAATATGAAAATAAGCCAAAGCATAAAATATCTGCATAACAAAATAGATGACTTATTAGAGTTCATCCTATTGTTTCTCTCTTTTTTTTTTTAACTCTTTGATAAAACTCTTCATTCACGTTCCAAAATATGAAAATAAGCCAAAGCATAAAATATCTGCATAACAAAATAGATGACTTATTAGAGTTCATCCTATTGTTTCTCCCTTTTTTAACTCTTTGATAAAACTCTTCATTCACGTTCCAAAATATGAAAATCAGCCAAAGTATAAAATATCTGCATAACAAAATAGATGACTTATTAGAGTTCATCCTATTGTTTCTCTTTTTTTTTAACTCTTTGATAAAACTCTTCATTAATGTTCTAAAATATGAAAATAAGCCAAAGCATAAAATATCTGCATAACAAAATAGATGACTTATTAGAGTTCATCCTATTGTTTCTTTCTTTTTTTTTAACTCTTTGATAAAACTCCTCATTCACGTTCCAAAATATGAAAATAAGCCAAAGCATAAAATATCTGCATAACAAAATAGATGACTTATTAGAGTTCATCCTATTGTTTCTCTTTTTTTTTTTTTTTTTTAACTCTTTGATAAAACTCTTCATTAATGTTCCAAAATATGAAAATAAGCCAAAGCATAAAATATCTGCATAACAAAATAGATGACTTATTAGAGTTCATCCTATTGTTTCTCTCTTTTTTTTTAACTCTTTGATAAAACTCTTCATTCACGTTCCAAAATATGAAAATAAGCCAAAGCATAAAATATCTGCATAACAAAATAGATGACTTATTAGAGTTCATCCTATTGTTTCTCTCTTTTTTTTAACTCTTTGATAAAACTCTTCATTAATGTTCTAAAATATGAAAATAAGCCAAAGCATAAAATATCTGCATAACAAAATAGATGACTTATTAGAGTTCATCCTATTGTTTCTTTCTTTTTTTAACTCTTTGATAAAACTCTTCATTAATGTTCTAAAATATGAAAATAAGCCAAAGCATAAAATATCTGCATAACAAAATAGATGACTTATTAGAGTTCATCCTATTGTTTCTCTCTTTTTTTAACTCTTTGATAAAACTCTTCATTAATGTTCTAAAATATGAAAATAAGCCAAAGCATAAAATATCTGCATAACAAAATAGATGACTTATTAGAGTTCATCCTATTGTTTCTTTTTTTTTTTTAACTCTTTGATAAAACTCTTCATTAATGTTCCAAAATATGAAAATAAGCCAAAGCATAAAATATCTGCATAACAAAATAGATGACTTATTAGAGTTCATCCTATTGTTTCTCTCTTTTTTTTAACTCTTTGATAAAACTCTTCATTCACGTTCCAAAATATGAAAATCAGCCAAAGTATAAAATATCTGCATAACAAAATAGATGACTTATTAGAGTTCATCCTATTGTTTCTCTTTTTTTTTTTAACTCTTTGATAAAACTCTTCATTAATGTTCTAAAATATGAAAATAAGCCAAAGCATAAAATATCTGCATAACAAAATAGATGACTTATTAGAGTTCATCCTATTGTTTCTTTCTTTTTTTTAACTCTTTGATAAAACTCCTCATTCACGTTCCAAAATATGAAAATAAGCCAAAGCATAAAATATCTGCATAACAAAATAGATGACTTATTAGAGTTCATCCTATTGTTTCTCTCTTTTTTTTTAACTCTTTGATAAAACTCTTCATTCATGAGTATAAATGAAGAGTATTAGGAACTCTTTTGATCTTCCCCTTATCTCACAACCTTTTACCTTCACTCATATCTCCGTGCAAAAAAAGTTATTTTTGTTAAGATAGTAATGTTCTTGTATTAACTAGCGAATTGATGAAACGACTCAAATAAGATTACACTCATAAACGATTATTTTTTATTTTACATATCACAATGTATTCAAATTTTTAAAACTTACAGCCTAACATAAAAACAAATAGCATTAAAGTAATTTTTAGATACACAGATTAGATTTAGATTTTACATACACAGTCCAGTCCCATTAATGTGACCACCACCTATTTTCGACGTCAACGTGAAATAACCAATCACAAAAGGCAGGTGGCAGCACATTGCAGTGGACTGTATATAAAGAATTCCACTTAATACCACTTAAATACCACTTAATACCACATTGCACACTCCACTTAAAGCCAGACTATACAAGAGTGTGTAGTCTGGCTTTTGGCAGGTGGTCACATTAATGTGACTGGACTGTGCATATTACATGCGTCCCACAATCCCAATCTCAAGTCCAATTTGGGGCTCAGCAGTCAAATCAAATTTGGAAATTGTTCAAAGACTTTCTTAGATCTAAATAAAGTTATTCGAATGATTACAAACTCACATTGGTACCTCAGAAATGAGGATATTAGAAACTCTCGTCACCTTCACAGTATCATCTTTAATGTCTAAGTTTTATGATTCTATCCTTTCACTGGTAACTCTATTCTTATATCCGTCTCAATTTATAGCATAACTCTATTTGAAAATAGAAAGCGACCTAGAACTGTTCTCAATATCCTCAGTGAGTGTTCTCTCCCTAACCTTCTCTTTGTGAAGTGCCAAAAAGCAAGCTTCACTTGTTGGCAGTTCAGTCATCTTTCTCAAAGTATTAATTACAATTTCCCATTTCCCCTTTTGCATATATTCGTATATGTTCCTTTTCTCCTTCTTACTTTAAATTTTTATATTAATATTAAAAATAAAAAGAAATATAAGGCATGACAATTCAATGGATATAGACCAAAGACAATGCTTTCTATAATCAAAAACAATAAGCGTGTGGCTAATCCGCAACCAAAAGCATCGTTCATCTTTCAATTGATCAGGAACAATATCAAGTTTAGTTTGATATTTATTCTTAGTATAATAATTAAAGTTTAAAGTTCTGACAGTCTCTGTATTTTTTAAGACAATACAAAATTTATAACTTTGCAAATGAAATGGCCTCCAATTGTAAAGTGATCTACAAAATAGGTAGTTCGTGGGTTTATGAGTAGCAGTGTTATCTTCTCAAAATTGGTTAAAATATATATGAGAAAGTGAAAATATATGCCGAAAGAAATATATAGCACATTTACGTGATATGCATTCAAATTCATTTAAGTTGATTTTTGTTGTCTTCGCAGTTTTTGCAATAGAAAGAAAAACTTCAAATACAGGGTGATTATAATTAAAGTATTATTTCAAAATGCTAAAAAATAAATAAATAAATAAATTAAAAAAAAAAAAACACTCGTCACAATGAGTTCAAATTTGATACTTGAACTGAAGATACTTGAAGAAAGGGGTAAACGGTAAGACAATCAAAAAAGTTTCCAAAGTGTATTAATAGATGACGCTGTAAGCGGCATAAAGAAAGTGAATTCGGCTGACAATGATATTTTTAATCGAAATTACAACGTATTTGGCAGGAGTTGCACACTAAACCAACTGTAGTGTTCAATGTGCTTGATTGTTTCGTTTTTTTGATGAAAAAATGACTTCCAAGTCATTCAATAGTTGAGTCACTGTTAGTGGAAAGCTCATCCACCATGGCAATTTCATATCAAATTGGATGGGAAAAATCGGAGAAACTGTTTTTGATACCATATCGTTTTCCCTTCTTCAGTTCATTTTTGAACTCATTGTGTCCAGTGATTCTTTTTTTTACAGCATTTTGAATGTGGGACTTTAATTTTAATCACCCTATACTTTCTTATATCCGTATAAAGTAGATTGTTATATTTTACCACTTTTTTTTATTAATTTAAATTATAAATTGAGAAGAGTTGTAGAAGTCGTCGGAAATCTCTTACCAGTAGATGTGTTCTGAAGGTCTGTCCACCGACGCGTCGTCGTAGATTTTGGGAAGCGTCACGTTGAGTGGAGGACAATCGTAACTGAAAAAGAAAAGTTTAAACGTTAGCATATAATCATCCGTAGTTGTTTTGGCTACAGAATATAAAATTGGTTGAAAAATGCTACAACTTGCTACAATATTTTGTTTTCTAGCTTTAAATTTCTTATGGTTCTTGGCAGGGCCGGATTTTCCTATAGAACAATATATAGGGCTAACTAGGCTTGCAACTAGGCTAACTTGTTATAGGCTAACTAGGCTTCAGCCTAGGGCCTCAAGATCAAGAGATGCCTACATTCAAATTGTTAGCAAAATTATGATGAACTTATAGAAGAATTCTGTGTGATATACAATTATTACATAATTATTATTAATTAATTACATGTTATATATAATTTTTATTATCTGTGTGATATACAATTTGATATTTTCTTTTTTGTGATCTGGATTTTATTTGAATAAAATTCATAATAATAATTCATACTTAAACTTTAAATGCGAATTATTATGGAATAAATTTATCTGAATTGAATTTGGTTTAATCTTCATTGTATTAAATATATTTAATTTAATTTGATTGTTCAAAGCTGATAATTTTTATAACATATTTTATTTTCGTAGTCAAAGATTTTTATTGAAATTTTGAATAATGAATTGTTGAATTGTTCTTGAATTTTGTTTCTTTGTAAATGTTGTGTATTATGTGTGATTAGTTATTGTTGCAAGTACTATATAAAGTGCTGAGAATAAATGTCCAAATAAGTGTTCTCGACTTTTTTTTATTTATTATCCGTGCCACATTTGTTATAAAGATTAGTACCAATCATAACATGTTTTATTTAACATATTGATATATATCACAGTAACGATGTATTTTATTATCTCTGATGTAATTTACAAACTTAAAAATGGGAGGTGAAAGGGCCTCATAAGTAGAATAGCCTAGGGCCTCTTTTCATATAAATCCGGCCTTGGCAACAGCGTGCTACAATGTTTTGTTTTCTAGCTAAAAATTTCTTATGGTTCTTGGAAAATGTCTGGAAATGTCAAAATTCATGCATAAAAAACACTTTTAGAAGCAAAAAAAATTGTTAGCTTTTGAATTGAAGTGAAAACCGAAAGGCCGAAGGGAAATATTTTGAGAAATGCTCTGATTTTTAACAGTGCTTTGAGAAATACTCTGTAAAATACCACATAAGGAAATATTTTTTTCCATACAAAAGTTTCATTGTATTTATTTTATTTGAAGAGAAGAAAAAAAATATGGTTAACATTAAGGATGACTGTAATAAAACGTTTGCTGTTTTTTTTTTTTAAAAAAAAAGATAAATAGTCTAACATGTATGTTGTAAATCGGTATAAAATAAGTTATTTTAATAAAATATAAAAAAAATTAAATTAAAAACAAAAATAAAAATTACAATTAAAAATATATAAAAAAATTAAAAAATAAATAAAAATTACAATATACAATTAAAAGTTTAACTATTTACAAAAAAAAACAACTTCAAAAGAACTATCCACTATAATGACTATTGTGTTAAAAAATATTTAAAATACATTATATCATTTTTTAATCATTAATACCAATAATTTATATGTAAATATCTTGAACAAGTTTATGTATTATAATTTTATTAAGTTTACAAGAAAAGTTCCACCAGTGAAACTTATATTTTTAGAGAGTATAAAAATAACGTAGAAAAACTACATATATAACATTTAATAGTCAAATAAAATTTAGAAATTGTTCAAAGACTTGAAAATAAAGTTCTTCGAATGATTACAAATTCGCTTTGGAACTTCAGAAATGAGGATATTAGAAACTCTCTTAACCTTCCCAGTATGAGACAATTCATCTTTAATGCCTCTAAAAGGTTGTATGACCCAATCCCTTTCACTGGTAACTGTGTTCTTAAATACCTCCCAAATTATGACATTAAAACGGTAAACTGTCTGAAATCTATGTCTCAAAACAGGACTCGTTCTAGAACTGTTCTCAATATCCTCAGTTAGTGTTCCCTCCCTAATCTTCTCTTTCTGAAGTGTCACAGAACAAACTCTGCTTGTTGGCAGCTCAATCATATTTTTTAAAGTTTTAATTATAATTTCCTATTTTCTCTTTTGAATATATTTGTATATGTTCATATTCTCCTTCTTTTTTAAGATTTTTATATTAATATTAATGATAAAGAAAAAAAAATAAAATATAACAATTGAATGGGACAAATGCAATGCTTTCAGTAATCAAGGACATTGAGCGTGTGGATGCCTCCGCAGCCAAGAGCTTCGTTCATCCTTCAATTGATTATTTATTAACCTAAGATGTCTATTTTTCAAATATATTTTAATAAATAGTTTTATAAAAAATGTGATCTCTATTTGATTATAATTTCATCTATTTTTTTATAAAATCAGTTAACAAGAAAAATTTTTAACACAAAATAAAAATTTTCCCACTAAAAAAAAAAAAAAAAAAAAACGCAATTAATTTCAAAGTATGTTAGCAAATACATAATATAATCTTTTAAAAGAAACAATAAAAGTTTAACATTACAAAAAAACTTCTAAACATATATTTTGTTTTAAGAATATAGCAAAACTTAACTCTAAAAAGTCTATTTTAGTTATATAACATATGTTTTAAGAAACACTAAATTTTTTATAATTATACTTTAATACCAAATAGACAGTGGTATTTAAAACTTAAACAACGACTTAATTTTCAAAGAGAAACCGATGAATTTGTAAGAAAAGGCTTATTGCGTTAGTACAATAAACATATAATCAGCAGAAAAGGGAGATATCAGGACAAGTAATGATTTTCAGATATCAGGAATAAGAGGTCATAGGCTACTTACAGTGCAAGATTGCAATAAGACGGCCTTATTAAGGATATTTTTTACAAGTTTAAGGGAGTTTGTACATGCAATATGGCTTAAAAAACATATGGAAATCTTTACCTATGATAAAAGGGACGTAGTATGACAAGCATAACAAAAGAGCTTCGAATCAATAAAAGTGTCACCTTAAACGTTCGAAATACAAATATAGCTATAGGACAGGTCTAATGTGGTCGGACAACAAGATCTATATATAATCTTTTAAGTTATATTAATTGTTGACAACATTGCTCAGTAGTTGTGTCATTACACAGCTGTTGCCATGGGATGACCACTTATGTGCTTTAATGTGGACAACAACATCATAAACAACGCCTTTTCTCCCTCCATCTGACAGCTAACCATCAGCTGCCGAGGTGTTGTAAGATGTACAGAAACTGGACATCTCATCAACTGAGTCACGTTTTCTTTACATATGAGAATAGTTTTAGTGTCACAAGCGATGTTTAGTGCCAAGCAGCCGTGTCTTGTTCTCAGTCAGTTAGTGGCCTGATAGGTAATTGGCTAGCGCTCTGACCATTTTTATCACATGCTTTAGATTCGAATCCTGGCTGTGGCATGGATGTTTGTGAGGGGTTCAGAATTCCCGTTAAACTGTACGCCCCGGTCTAATTAGCCCAAAGTGTGCCCAAAATGACCGTAGAGTGAGAAATCAAACCAAACCTCAAATCTGTTCTCAATCTGAAGTTAACCCCTGCCTCTAGATTGATCAATGTATTCCATAGAATTAAGTCCTATAGAACATGTGTGGGATGCTTTGAGGTGATGCATTTAGTTGGAGAACACCCAAAAATCAAATTAGATGTTCAATGTAGAATGGAATTCTACCTTAAACTCTGTTGGATATTATAGTTTTAAGTATGGAGTGACAGTGCCAAAAAACAATTACAATTAAGAGAGTACTACAGACTTTATAAACGACAGCTATTTGTTGCTCTCATTCTTTGGCAAACAATCAGTTGTATCAACGATTTATGTGCAATATATTTTTTTCTGTCTGGCCCTCGGTACCACAGGTTTCGGGTTGAAGTCCCGACGGTGCCATGAATGTTTGTAGTGGTTCGAAATCCACTTTACGCCGTAGGTCCCGGTCTCAAATATGACTGTTGAGCGTTGGGCGTAGAGCTGACAACTCTACCCCGTAAAAAAAAGAAAAACATCTCTCGTCTCGAAATCTGCCAGTAGGTAGATGGCCGTGGCCCGCACTGGGCTGTTACACCAATGATGATGATGATGATGATATTTTTTCTGTATTCTGAATTTCATTTCTTCCACGTGATTTCTTGCAAAATTATGACAATAAACAACGTTTAAGTTAACGTTGTTAACGTTTAAGTGCAACAAATAAGTTTTGTACACCTTCATATATTTCATTCTACAAATATAAGTATTTTTCAATAAATTTGAAAAAAAAATCCTCAATAACATTTTTTAATAAACGTATTGAAATTCAGAAATTTTTCTCAATTCTTGGTAATTAAAAAGATTACCTGACGAAGAAATGATAGATAGATTTTATAACTTTAGCCTAAAGGATACAAAATATAACTTAAGCCTAAAGATAAAAAAGTAGTTGCTGTATATGTCAACAAGGATGTTTGCCCCGTCCAACATGTACTTGAAAGTGAAAGTGTTTGTTGAAGACTATGTCAAGCAGACTTTTATGGCTTTTATTGTTGTCCTTGCCGACAGCAAAAAAAAAAGTTAGTGAAAGGAATCGTATTGTCTGAAAAACAAAAATGTTTTCCTTTCCCACACACCAAGTGAATCCATATGAAGAAAAAACAGAAGAGAGAAAAGTTTTTTTTTTGTACAATAGTCTATTTTGTAAAGAAATAATACTAAAAAAAATACTTTTCACTTCTGTGCATTTCTTTAATCTAACGCTTCAGCCAATAAGATTAAATCTATTGAGGTGCCTGAAAAGATATTTTAAAAGGAAAGAAAATTAGTTCTTTTATATTAAAGCCAACGCAGTCGTATTCACGAAAAGTTCTATTTAATCCAACCGTGGTTCAATGATAGAAAGAAGTAGATAGTTGGAGAAGAAATAGGATGCTAGAGTTTAGAAACTGAGTTTTTTTTCCAAATATAATACGAAAAAGCAGTACAGTTACATTCGAAATTTTTTTCCAGAAGGCATGGTGGGTTAGTGTTTGGATTCCAGGAGCTTCCTAGTTCCGATGGGCCTTATCTACAATGGAACAAAGTATAAACAATTGACTATTAGGTAAATTTCCCAGAATAATAGAAAATATTAAAATAGCTAAATTAAAATATTCCTTGTTCATTTAATGTTTTTTTTATATTTTTAATTTTTTTATTTACAATGGCAAGGCAAGTACAAGAAGAATAAAAAAAAATAATAATAACAAGGAAAAAAATACAAAAGAATAAACGTCCAAAAAAGGCTAAGATGACCGAAGTCATTGCCTTAAGAGTTCTCTCGCACGCCAGTAAAGTGTTGTCTTCGAGTCGCCGTCAAGTACCGCACATCGTTGGAGGTGGTCTCTCTTCATGGGGTTTGTTGAACCACAAAGGGGGCATCCAGGGTTTGAAAATATTTTAATGCGATGGAGATGTTCTGCTAGACTGTCATGGCCAGTCAGAAGTCGGAACTGGGCGACAGCATGCCGTCGCGGATTGCTGGGTATTGCTATAAGATCGCCATCTGTCCAACGCTTTGACTTATCCCATCTTGAATTTGTAACTTGTGGTTTTTAGTCATTATTTATTTGATATATAGCTTTATAAAATGGAGTGACAGTGACGAAGATATCATTTGAAGTAGTTTTGAGCCTCTTTTTGCTAGATAATAAGCTTGCTCGTTCAAAAAAATGCCACAGTGGCCAGGTAAATGAAGTATCTTTTAATATTACGATCATAATTATTTACGGGATATGGTTGTCAGCCCTTCATCTAACAGCCATATTAGACCGGCACCTAGAGTTTAAAGTGGATTCTGAATCACTACAAGCATCCATGGCTCAGTCAGGATTCGAACCTATATGACCTATGGCCTATGACACTGAGCACCAGAGTGCTAGCCACTCGGCCGTCAGGCCCTATTTTTAATATATTCTTTAATAACAAATATAATTTTTTAAAGCTCAGCATTTGTTAATGGGATATTTTCTAACATTCAAGCCAGTATGTTATTAACAAATGATCTCATCTTCTAGTCTGCAATTAAAAAAAAGCATTAAATGAAATTTTTTTCTAAAATTTTATTAAATTCCTTTTCAATAAGTTTTATAAATTCGTTCTTTTATTTAATTAAATCTAAATCGTGTTGCCTATTTTAAATCTTTAATGAAAATCAAAAATCTTTCAAAAAATTAAGCAAAATGGAAATGAGGTGTATCTTCCTACTTTAATGAATGTAGTGAATCAGAGCTGTGGTATATATTGTGTATATATATATTGTGTATAACTGTGTATTTACTTGAAAACAAAATCGTCAGAACTGTGGTGCGTGTTGGTGAATCAGAGCTGTTGTACACCCTGACTGACTTTGAAACCGCAAAAATTCTTCTATGGGAAATTAAAATCAGATGCAATTCTATTATATGACCAATCCTGTGATAAAAAAATGCTCTGTGTTTAAAAAATATCTATTTATATAATTTGAAAGTGCTTTTGAAAAAAAATGATAAAAAAGAGCTCTGCTTTTTCTATTAAGGACTTTTTAAAATTTCAGTAATCTCATAGAATGAAATAAGCGTTCTGGCCTTTGGTACCACACAGTACAGGTTAGAATTAGCCGTTCGTTAGCCTTTGGTACAGGTTCGAATCCTGGCTGTGGCATAGATGTTTGTTAGTCATTCGGAATCCACTTTAAACTGTAGGTCTCTGTCTAATTAGCACAGAATGTGCACAAAATGACCGTAGAGCGACAAACCAAACCAAACCATCAAGATATTTCAAGGTTGGAGCCTAGGTTGACTCATTAAGAGATTTTAGGTTGACGTCTAGGTTGTCATATCAAGAGATTTTAGGTTGACGCCTAGGTTGCCTTGCCAAGAGTTTTCTAAGTTGGCACATTGCGAGTTTTTTTCATTATTATACATTAAAAGTTCACTTGGAAGGCATGAAACTTTTATTTCTCTCTTGTATGTCTACTCTGTGGTTGAATTCCGGATAAATTTAAATCTACTACAAATCTGGGGCATAAAAGACTAAGATGAAAGCCAACTTGAAAATGTAGGTCTCGGTCTAATAAGCCTAAAGTGTGCACAAAATGACTGTAGAGTGAAAAACCAAACCATAGAACAAACTAAAGCAAAATTTATAATTTTACTTTCATAAATGAAATTACAAGAAGACAAAGAAGACAAAAACAATAAAGTTAATTTAGTTCCATTCAGAGATCTATCAACAATTTTTTTACAATAGAGAGCTATTTAACACTTACGTTTTCAAAAACCTCTAATTTACAGGGGCGAAACATAAACATAATCAGGAAAAACTTACAAAACTACATACATACGCTTAAAAATTGGCTCATTAACTGGAAAATAAAACCTAATGTCGCGAAAACTGAAGCAGTGCTATTCACCAGGAAAAATAAACTAATTCCCCCTAACATAACTATTTATAATGCTAATATTTCCTGGTCCAAAGAAACTAAATACCTTGGCGTAGTACTTGACAGCAAACTAACATATAAATCGCATATTAATTATCTACGCACTAAATTCAATAATCAATTAAGAAAACTCTTCCCCGTAATTTGTAGAAATTCCTCACTAACAATTGAACTAAAAAAATTAATCTACCTTTCTTATCTTAGACCTGTCATTGCATATGCGAGTCCAGTTTGGGGTTCTACAGCCAATAGCAACTTTCTCGTGCTCGAAAGACTCGAAAATAAAATTATTCGTATGATCTCTGATGCACCCTGGTATTTCAGAAATAATGATATTCGGCACTCTCTTGATATTCCTAGTTTCCGCGCATTCGTCGAGAAAGTTGCAAAAAACTTTTATGACTCCGTTTCCCGATCCACTAACCCTGTTCTAAATGATTTAAAAATATACGACTATGACGTCACTCTACCCAGAAATCGTAAAAGACCTCGCTATACTCTTAACATTAACAAATAATTTCCCCCTTTCTGGAGATTTTTCGATTTCGCTGTAGCCTCGTTAATGTTTTTCTTTTTATTGCATTTTGTTATTGGATTCATCATCAGTGCTTATTCCTTTAATTTCTTTTAATATTTTTTGCTTAGGGATGTTTTTTTTTTTTTTTTTTTTTTTTTTTTTTTTGTATTTTTACTCTTCTTTTGTAACTTTGACATTCTATCTTAATTGAAATGTTTTTGTCCTCTGATGTTAGAAATTATTATTCCTTCTCTGATTTATTTAATTTTTCTTACAATTGGCAAAGGGCTCGACCACCAGTCACTGTTCACCATTCGCCAAGTGGAGGTGTGGTCGCTGCGCGACCAAGGCACTCCATCAAGTCACCAATAATATAAACCTCTAATTTTTTATTTCAGCAGAATATTTTTTAAATTGAAGTTGAAAAAGTTTATAAAATCAAAGAACGTCAAGAGAAATGTTAGTTAGGAATTCAACCGTGAATACAATGCAGAAATCTTAGAAAAATGCTTTAGCTTTCTAAAAGTCTTTTCCCTAACACAAACCTCTGTCCATGCCACAATGCAACTTGTTTCATAAAGATCGAAGATCTTTTGTTTTGTATCAAGAGATTTTTTTTACCATGCTTTGTTTCTGATCAAAAGAATTCCGAAAGAAGTTTGATAAACAAACAATTTTAAAGGTCACAAATGTTTTAGAATGATTTCCAGGAAAAGAATAATTATCTTATTCCTTTTTCGATAATGATAAAACTTCGTTTCGAGCAAATTGAGTTTATTTCTTTCTAATTAGAGTTTATAAAAATGTGTTGGACGCAGTTAAATTTAAAAATTAAAAACATGTGCTTACCAGAAAAAGAAATTCATAGAAGTCTTTCAATATTTTTTAATTGGTGATGATTAACTTTCTGTCAATTTAATTAACTTTTCTTATTAAAAAAACCCATTAGGAAAATAATATTTTTTTCTTCAATGGTATAAGAAATAAGATAATTATCTTCTTTCAGAAGACTGATAGTTTTTTTTAAATTACAAAACACTTTAAGTAATCAAATCACAGAATTCTAATGGAACCTTTGAACCTTGATGTTCTTTAGTAATTTGAATATTGAGCTATTAAATTTGAAGTATTAAGTGATTATAATAGTTACCTTTAATAAAATGATTTTATTATCTAATTTTTAGAAAACAATTAAATTTTTAATTATTATCAGACGTACACATCAACAGATCATCATCATCATTGGCGCCACAGCCCCATGGTGGGTCAAGACAGGAAATGTTTCTTTTTACGGGGTAGAGTTGCCATCACTACGCCCAACGCTCTACAGCCATATTAAACCGGGACCTACGTTTTAAAGTGGATTCTGAACCACTACAAGCATCCATGCCACGGCTGGGACTAGAACCCAAAATCTGTGGCACCGAGCGACAGAGAGCTAGTCAATCGGTTTTCAGAAAATCCCCAATAAAATCGCCGCGCACTTTGAAGACCATCTCTACCGATGAATTTTTAGTATGTATTGAGGATTGAAAAAATGTCGGCATAAGTGCATTGCGCCAGAGGGTATTACTTTGAAGGCGCTGAAATAAATTTGGAAGAATAAATAAAGAGTTTTTGAAAAAAAATAATTGGTTTCACTTTTTGGGCGCAGTAATATAATTGTAGATTAATTAAAATCTACAGAAAATTTTACAATTTATGTACAAACTTTTTCTTAAAGGTATTTAGTTAATTTAACTCACTTAATAATTAACTACATTAAAATGAATCAATTGTGGAAATACTTAAACTAATTAATTTACTTTTTAAGATAACTGTTATTAAAAGGTGGGTAATATTTATTCACTGGTTGTCATAATCATGAGTGGGATAGAAAAATGCAACATGGTGAACTCAAAAGGGCAACAGTAGACTTAAACAGGAATCATAGAGCCGTCTCTGTAGACTATAGAATAGTATATATATGTGATTTGATCTGGTGAGATATTTTTAAAAGATATATGAACATTTTTCTACTGCGTAGGATATTTCTGATTGCATAAAACTTACTTCATTAAAAAACCCAGAAGATGTGTCTTAATCCAAATATATTTGCAACTTTAATAAAGTTCTAATCAAAAGCCTTTGCCCTTAGATTCTTCTTCTGGACCAAAAGCTCTTTTCTCAAGTGGGCTATTCATCAAAACCGAATTCTATTAAACGATGTCACACAGCGGAGAAGTTCATGTTTGACTTCTTCTCTGTGTCCGACGTATTGATCTATGGGGCTCCGTGGGGAACTGACTCACGGCCATTGATGGCATCTGATAGTTTCATGCCTTTTCAGAGTATCCTTTTACTAATGGGAGAAAAAAAGCATTCAGTCGACTTCGAATAGGACTGATTGCACTTCGTCATTTATAATAAATATAAATATAATATATATTATATTTATTATATAGATATATACAAGTAATATAAAATTTTTTTTTTAAAGTCAATTCCTACGTTTTTTCACTCGGTGAAAAGTCCTTTACGGGTTGAAATTTTCCTCTTACATCTGGTGCCATGGACGATTTGTACTAAAATCGAATCAACTAAAGCCGTAGGTAATTAAATTTAGTTAATGATTATATTTGAAAAAAAACTGTATTAACATCGGAGCCTAAGTCAAAAAATGTATTTGAACTTGAGTGGATGAATAAAAAGTATTTTATGAACGATTGAAAATTTGAACAAGAAATATATAGGGAGAGTGTGAACTTATAGTAGGAATTGAATAAATATATATATATATATATATATATAAACATATCGTTTATAATCTCAATTTTGATTAAAATACATAGAGCGAAAATGCGATAATTTAACATTTTTTTTTTTTCACCACACCTCATCACCGTAGTGCTATGTATGTCATTATTCACGACCTAAGACTATGTAGACCAGTGAGACAGTTGAAAGGGGAACATCGGTAGATCTTATGCATACCACTTGCCTTGACGGACGTTGAGGGGAAGACAGTGCCTTTCTGGAGAACTTCTAGGGGTGATTGCCCGCATTTGCGTGCTGTATGGGAGAAAAATCCAGAAAACTACCATCATGCAAAATGGCTATCGATGGGAGATGCTTTACATTTACATTGTTATAATCGTCATCAAGTTTTCTCGTTTTCAAAAGCAGTGACTACAGCAATTGACAAAAGCGGATTCGAACCTCACCCCTCTTGCAAGCTACTTTTGATATTGGTGATTAGTGAGCGATTTGGGCATTAGTGAGCCTGATTTCCGAATAAGCGCAACCTTGTTCGAAACAAGACAAATGCCCATGGACATTTTTATATAGAGAGAGATAAGCGCGATTAATCTCTTAGCCTAGATATTATACCCATAGAATTTTATGAAAGGGGGGGAATTGTTAAATAACATTCGTTTGAGAGTCAAATGAATAGCACAATAAGAAACTATTAAGAGGGGCAAGAGGTTTAAGTTTGTATGATATTGGAAATAATATTATTATAAACAAAGTTAATTGACAAGATTTCCGTAACATGCTTAATAATGATTTTAGATTTGAAACGAAAATAATCATCAGAATGTACAGAGTAATAAAAAAAATTTTAGGAATTGGCCGTTATTTATTGCAAACGATACAATCATTTAAACAGGCACTATCAAATAAAATCATTATTTGGTGGACGAAACTGTTGGAGAAGGGTTTAATACTTTTTCCCAAGATGACGTAAATGAATTGCTTGTAGTGACAATAATGTTTTGAATTTATTTTCCATGTCAATAAACAATAATGATGCGTAGTAACCCGCACCTCCACTTAGCTGGAGATGCCGGTTTTGTATACGATCTTCAATTTCTGCATAAATCATAAAAAATAATTTTCTTGTTATTGGCGAAACAGCCCCTCGTGGGCCAAGTCTCAATTCAGAGATGTTTTTTTTCGTATTTAAATGAAAACGTACAATCTAGTAGACCGTGACCTACTGTTTAAAGTGGATTCCGGATATACAAAAAAATTGTACAACCCTGGCATCGAGCGCCAAAGTGCTTCCTGATGGTCTACTTCAGAGAGTGTATTTAAATTAAAACATGATCTGTATAACTGTGGGTCTGGATATAGTGAATTACATAAAAGTAATAAAATCCTCATCCCCATAACTACATTTCGAATAGTGACTGGGGCATCAAGATGAGTGTTTGTGGTTTGAAATCTACGTTAAATAATAGGTTATCCTAAAACTGTACAAAACAAGTAGTATAAAAGTTTTTTAAACTCGGAGCCATATCACTTCTTTTTTTCACTAAAGCGTTGCAGAAAAGTCCATATAAGACAAATAATTTTCATTCATTTTTTAAGTTTATCTGGCGCCATATGTTGAGTAGATCTTATCGACAACTTAAATATAAAAAAAACTAAAATTTATTAATTAAATTTAATTACTGAATTAATATTTGCAAACGGTGCGCACCAAAAAAACGGTATAAATCAAAATGATGTCATCCACTGCAAGTTTCAAAAACTGTATTTGAATTGAATTTTTTTGGATTTACACTATATTAAAAAAGTAATTTATGAACGATTGAAAATTTGAAATAAAATAAAGCAATATATATATGAGCATGTGAGCTAATACTTGAAGGAAGTTATGAGATAAAATTGAAGCTAACAAAGCAGGTAAAGACTAAAGTCATCTCAAAATTTAATTACTAATAACATTATAAGAAAATTAAGATCTACACAGAACAAAAAATGGAATTCGCGGAAATTCATCACATTTACTGAAAAGATCTCGTCTTTTCTGATGAAAATAATTTACTAAACCTGTTTGTGAAGATATTTAAAATTAATAGTGATAATAAAAAATATACAAAACAGATAGCGGTAGATAAAATTTTTTCAAACGATGAAACTTTATTACCTTTCCATATAATAAAAGTTCATAATTCTATAGTTATACATACACCCTTATAATAAAAGTTTTTTAATCGTTCTTTTAATATGAATTTTTTAAACTTGTAGTGGATGAAGATAGTTTTTTCAAATATTACATTAAATTTAATTAATTAATTTTGTTTTTTTTGAAGTTGATGTATAATAAACTATTTAAACTTTTTTGTGAAGATATTTTAAATTAATAGTGATAATAAAAAAAAAAGTTTGTTACTAAACAAAATATTTTTTTAATTTTGCAAAATTTTGAAACTAATTTAGAATAATTTTTAATTCATTGCATTTTATTCTG
Organism: Caerostris darwini; assembly: GCA_021605075.1. Classification (NCBI taxonomy): domain Eukaryota; kingdom Metazoa; phylum Arthropoda; class Arachnida; order Araneae; family Araneidae; genus Caerostris; species Caerostris darwini. The sequence goes on from BPLQ01002709.1 coordinate 117,972, forward strand.
AAAGTGTAGAAAATTAAAGAGTGAATATCTAATATTTGAAGTTAAATCATTTTTATGCTAAATATTTTTTAAATGAGCCCTTTTTTTTTTGTAAAACCTATTCATAGCATAAAACGAGATCTTATAGTATTAGAGTTTTTTCGCACGTGGGCAAGTTTATTTATCATTTCATGCATAAAAGAATCGTAAAACGGCAATTTAGATCCAGTTGTATCAAATAATTAGTACTAATAACGAGTTTAGAAATTGTTACTGTATAGATTACGAACTGTGTATATAATTAAATGTCAAATATAGGAGTTAATTTAGGCGACGAAATTCTGCTGCGATATGCATAATTGGAGGCATATCGTCTGTGATGGAATAAGCAGTGAATTATTGTTCACCATCACTACGCAGAATTAATTACTGTACCTAAATGGGAATGATACTCTGTAATAATAATTATGCATTGAATCATTTAATATCTGATACTTTTCTTTATCAGATAATATAGAGGATATAGTATATGACAGTATTAAAATGTTTTAAAATCAATACATAGGATATCCATAAAGTCTTTTTGAAATTTTAAAAATGCAAAAGCTGTATAACAAAAGATATTCTACACTGCATTAAATTATGCCATCATAATTTTTGAAATTTTAGCATCTAAGGAAATTATGTCTTATATATCACTTTCTTCGACCCAACGTGAGGACTTTCTGATAAACAAATTTAATGTGATAATTCCTATGGTCAAATCTCAAAATAGGGGCCGTTGGGATTTGGAGACCTTTTTTGGCCGTCAAGTGGGCGAAAATTGCCAAATAAGGTAATCAAGGTATCTTCCAATGCATGATTGGTCAATATTAATTACATATTTTTAATTGGCCAAGATTTATTACAAAGTTAAATGAAAAGACAAATAAACGGAAATCGTCACAATATCACATACTTACTTATATATTTAAATTTGTTATCCGTGTGGGTCAGGGTAACAAATAATGTAATTGAATGTGTAATTGAAAAACATAATTTTTAAGGAGGATTTGATACGAATTTAATTCACAATTACTTAATTAAATTTGCCTTCTGATAGTATGGTCCCAAAAGTAAACAAGAAAAAAAAATATTTATTTAAACGAACGTGTCTTGTGAAACGAACAGTTACACAAAGGCAAATGAATAAATAAATGATATATTTTTACTGTTTCTCCTTTTCGTTACATTTGGATACATTTGCTTTAATAAAACAGTAAACCTCATTTATATGCCACCATATTTATGTGTCGTTCTCAATTATATGTTGATGTTCAAATGGCATAACAAAAAGGTTTAGAAGTTTAGAAAAGGTTATGGGCCTCGCAAAGGTTCAGCCAAATTTATATTTAAAGTTCGTACACTTTCATTTTTGAGTCCTTGAAATGTTATTTTAATTTAGACACTGTAAAATACCGTTTTAATATATTTGTTTACAGGGTCTAAATCTGAATTGTTTAAAAGCAGTAAAATCTTTGAAAACTTTTTTACAGTTATGTACAACATAGTAGTTCATCTTCATAAACATATTTACATTTTAATAAATAAGACTATTTTAAAGATAAACTACCCTATTTATTATTTGTAACTTTATTTATGTGTCATATACAGTTGTATGTTGATGTTTAAAAGGACAAAAAAAAAAAAAAAGGATTAAGAATAATTTAGGCTCGTGACAAAGGTTTAGTGATATTTTCAAACATATTTTTGTGCTTTTAAGTTCTTTCTTTTCTAAGTCACTGAAGTTTTTTACTTTAATTTATTAATCCTAAAATTTCGTTCTAATAAATTTGTTTTCCAGGTTCTAAATCTGAATTATTTAAGAGCAGTAAAAACATTGAAACTTTTTGACAACATAATAACTCATCTTCATAAACATATTTGCATTTTAGTGAAACAAAAGACTATTTTAAAGATAAACTACCCAATTTATTATTTTTCACTTTATTTATATGTCATTCTCAATTATATATAGATGCTCAAAAACCCAGAAAAAAAGGAATTAGGAAAGATTTAGGCATGTGACAAAGGTTTTGTGATATTTTCAAACATATTTTTGTGCTTTAAAATTTTTTAATTTCTACGTCGCTGAAATTTTAAATTTAATTTATTAATGTTAAAATTTCCTTCTAATAAATTTGTATTCCAGGATTTAAATCTGAATTATTTAAGAGCAGTAAAATCTTTGAAAACTTTAATGTAATAATTCATCTCCATAAAAAATTAAAAATCCATACATTTTTCTTTGCATTTTATTAAACAAAAAATTATTTTAACGATAAACTATCCTATTATCAACCTATTTATTATTTGTAACCTTATTTATGGGTTTTTTTCAATTAAATGTCGTTATTCAAAACGCCTTAAAAATGGTTGGGAAAGTTTTAGTAAAATTTTCGAATATGTTTTTGGGCTTTAAATTTCTTTATTTTGAGCATTACTGAAATATTTAGTTTAATTTATAATTTATTTTATCACTGCAAAAAAATTCCATTGTGATAAAATTGCTTTCCAGGATTCAAATTTGAACTTTTTATGAGTAAAAAAAACTTTATCTTTGAATTTTTAACTTTTTTAAGATTTTTAAAAACTTTTTAACAGATCTGTACAACATAATAATTCATCTGCATAAACGTAGTGGCATTTCAATAAAAATGAAAAAAATATTCATTTGATTAGGAAAGAGAAAAATAATCTCCATTTTTCCATTATTTAAAAAAAAAAAAAAAATGCGAAATTCTTTAAATTTTTTTATTTTCAAACATTTACTAATATAATTAAAAACGGCTATCACTCTATTTTATATATTAATTTTAAAGTACCAAAATGATTTAGGTCAAAAATAATAAATAAAATACTGTATACTTTTACATTTCTTACAATGTTTTAGTCGTACATTTCTTTCGCTTCTGAGTTAATTTTTATGAATCACTTCAGTTGTCGTATATACGAGAGTCATCTGTATAAATTAATCAAATGGCTTTCATTAAATTGTACAGCATTATTTCTTTCACATTGTTCATAATTAGCAAGCATTATGAGACAAACTACTCTATTTTATAGTCCAGCTATTTCTAAAAAAGGCTTTTACATTTCATACAAATGCATACTTTAACAAGGAACCAGTATCATAAGCCAGCGTAAATTTAAAACACGCCAATGTGATATTGTCCAATACAGTTCTATATGATTTTATGTTTAGTTTTTAAATTATTTTTATATTTATAATTCCAAGAGGCATGTGTTTACTTCATTTATAGAAAATAATTTACCCTTTACTTGACAATATCTATAATTTAGGAATACTATATAAATTAATCACTCTAATGTAATATTGCTCAATAACTTTATAGTTTACTTATAAGTTACTAGTTTACATTATTTATAAGAAATATTTTACTCTTTACTTAATCCCATCTATAATTATATCTTTACTTATTTTAGGACTACTGAAAAATTAATCACGCCAATGTAATCTTGCTCAATAAAGTTCTATAAGCTTTTATATTTAGCTTTTAAATTCCTAGCAACGAAAATCCCATCCTACTGTAGATTCCTTTTTAAATTTTGGATTCTTTAATTGTTCTGTTTATTTTATTAATTTTTGTTTTTTGTTTTATTTTTCTCCTTGTTATTAGCTATTTTATTAATTTTTTCTTTGCTTATATTTTTAATATATATTTTAACATGGGACATTGCTCTTAAATCACTTCCCCTCCTTTTAACTATCAATGTTTTTTCCTTCATCAATGTTTCTCAGATGCAGATAGGAGTTTTAGGCCCCTTCGGGGCCAGATCACTCCGAAATCCTGTAAAGACGAACGTAAAGACGATATTTAGTTTTTAAACTATTTTTATATTTATAACTCTGACACATGCGTTTACTTTATTTGTAGGATATATTTTACCCTTCATTTGATGCGATCTATAATTCAGGGCTACTGTTTAAAATAATCATGCTAATGTAATATTGTGAAATAATGTCCTATATGCTTTTATGTTTAGTTTTTAAACTACTTTTATATTTATAATTCCAAGATGCATGCGCTTACTTCATTTATAAGAAATATTTTACATGTGTTTACTTCATTTATGGAAAATATTTTACTCTTTACTTAATCCCATCTATAATTATATCTTTACTTAATTTAGGATTAATGAAAAATTAATCACACCAATGTAATCTTGCTCAATAAAGTTCTACATGCTTTAATATTTATATATCCAAGGCGAATGTGTTCACTTTATTTATAGGAAATATTTTACTCTTCATTTGATACGATGTATAATTTAGAACTACTGCATAAATCAATCACTCCAATGTGATATTGTTCAATAAAGTTTTATAAGCTTTTATATTTAGTTTTTAAACTATTTTTACATATATAACTTCAAGACGTATGCGTTTACTGCATTTATAGAAATATATTTTACTCTTCACTTGATCCGATCTATAATTTAAGACCACTATAAATTCATGACACCAATGTAATGTCCTTTATAAATTTTACTGCACCATTCCTTTCACAATGTCTACTTACCATATCAGGCATTACAGCCAGCCTAATTTATTTTATAGATTCATGCATTTGCTCCATTTATAGGTCCTAGTCACTTATCAAGCATATAATTAAAGGATTATTGCATAAATTAATTATGAAAATGAAATGGCATAATTAATTTATGACGATGACCTCCCATATCTTTCACAATGTTCATTTACTATATATGAAGTAGAAGGATCCAACCCCCGATTATTTTATAATTTAGCCATATTAAAAATTTATATTACTAACTTATAGATGCTTGAGTTTATTTATTTAAAGGGAAGTTTTGTCTAATTATATGATCCAGTGTATAATTAAAGGAATATTGCATAAATTAATAAAGTCAATGTAATATCCATCATGATATTTGACAAAATCATTTCTTCCACAATGCCTGTAAAAAACAAGATTGGTCTGTAGTATTTTTTGTATTGGTTTGTAGTAAGTACATTTCCAGGAAGGAGGAATGTATGTTATTTGACAAGTATATAATAACCCATCACTCAAATTTGACAGCTGACGAGCAGTAATGTGGGTAGATATATTACATGCAATTAGAGTTTTGTACTAATGAGAACAACCTGTCTCTCAAATCTGATAGCAGATATTCAGTATCATGTATAATGAGACTCAGGGAATTAGAGAATGTCTGTGTGACCTTCACAGGTCGAAACAACTACAGATTGAATATAAACTATACCATGAGATGTACCATTATAATTGTTGATAGGCAACGTGCTGAGAAATGTCTACTCCAATGAGAAGTGAGTGAAGCTGACCCTCCCTTCTTCACGGATTGTTTTGACGATTTTTTTTGGTGAAGAACGGGAGATTTCTGAGACGAGCCGACCAAAAATGTTGTTTTCTATTTTTTTCTTTCTCTCTGAAGTGACTAAATAGGCGGAGATTCCGCCTGTTTTTCAAAGTGAGCGCTTTGTGGTTTCATGTATCACACCGTGTGATAATTAAGGTCTGCAGCAAACCACATATTTTTAGATTCGACGTAGACTCGAGAGCTCTGAAAATCTCTGACTATAGAGTGAACTATACTTATGATTCAATTGTGCATTTGTGGATGACATTAAATCTTTAATTTTCCTTTTTTGTAAACAATAAATTATAATAATCCAGAGTTCTGTATTTGTGTGTATATATAATGTTTGTAAATAAAAATTAAACTGTCCCCATGAACCTGAAAGTGACGCTCTTCTTGAAGCCGTTATAAGTCTAGTATAGGCCGAGACGTTACAGGCCTAACCCTGTTAATTTTATAGTTCAGCCATTTTAAAAATATACTTCTACTACATTTTTAATTCATAAATGAGTGCATTTACTTTATTTAAAAGGAATTTTTTTTATCAGACAAATGAGTCGGTATAAAATTGAGGGATTATTGTATAACCGTGCAAATGCTGTCATAATGCCATTCACTACAGCACGTCCAACCTAGAATATTTGATATAGTTCGGTTCAACCTACAGTCTAACAGTTTTATAAACCAAACTACCTACCGGTTCAACCTACAGTCTAACAGTTTTTGTAATTTAATAAATAATTATTAATTTTTTATTAAATTTTTTATACTTCTAATATATTTTTTTTTATACTTCTCATTTAAAAATACATGAGTTCAGTTTACTTATAAAATTTGGATTAATCACATGATCTGGAGTATAATTGACGAATTATGGAATAAATTATTTAATCCTCATTAATATAGTATATTTTATAAAATTCTAAAGTCTTATTACTTCCACAGTTTCTATTCGCTGTTTTAAGCAGGACGATACAATTTAGTTTAATTTGACGTTCCATAATTTTAAATAAGTTTATTTACTTCTAAATTATAGATGCATTATTTCATTCAATTATACGTCAATTTTCGTTGGTGAACTGATACACAAGTGAGGTATTAGAGAGTTTTTGCATACCGTATTTTTATCGTCCGATATTTTTTTTCCCTAGCGCGCATGCTCATAGGAAATTGCGCATGAGTATCTGCAATAATGTTTCCTATGAGCACGCTCGCTAGGATGGAATAAGCAGTGAATTATTGTTCACCATCACTACGCAGAATTAATTACTGTACCTAAATGGGAATGATACTCTGTAATAATAATTATGCATTGAATCGTTTAAAATGTGATACTTTTCTTTATCAGATAATATATATGATATATGTGGCAGTATTAAAAGGATTTTAAATCAATACATAGGACATCCATAAAGTCATTTTGCAGTTTTAAAAATGCAAAAGCTGCATAACAAAAGATATTCTACACTGCATTAAATTATGCCATCATAATTTTTGAAATTTTAGCATCTAAGGAAATTATGCCTTATATATCACTTTCTTCGACCCAACGTGAGGACTTTCTGATAAACAAATTTAATGTGATAATTCCTATGGCCAAATCTCAAAATAGGGGCCGTTGGGATTTGGAGACCTTTTTTGGCCGTCAAGTGGGCAAAAATTGCCAGATGAGGTAATCAAGGTATCTTCCAATGCCTGATTGGTCAATATTAATTACATATTTTTAATTGGCCAAGATTTATTACAAAGTTAAATGAAAAGACAAATAAACGGAAATCGTCACAATATCACATACTTACTTACACTGAAGTGACAAAAGTCATGGGATACCTCTTAATATCGTGTCGGCCCTCCTTTCGCCCGGCGAAGTACAGCAACTCGACCTGGCATGGACTCAACAAGTCGTTGGAAGTCTTCTGCAGGAATATTGAGCCATGCTGTCTCGATAGACGTCCATAATTGTGAAAGCTTTGATGGTGCAGGACTTTGGGCACGAACAGACCACTTGATGATGTCCCATAAATGCACGATGGGATTCATGTCGGGCGATCTAGGTGGCCAGATCATTCGTTGGAATTGTCCAGAATGTTCTTCAAACCAATCGCGAACAGTTGTGGCCCGGTGACATGGCGCATTGTCATCCATAAAAATCCCATCGTTGTTTGGGTACATGAAGTCCATGAATGGCTGCAAGTGATCTCCAAGTAGCTGAACATAAGCATTTCCAGTCAATGTTCGGTCCAGTCGCACCAGAGGACCCAGTCCATGCCATGAAAAAACAGCCCATACCATTACGGAGCCCCCACCAGCTCGAACAGTGCCTTGCTGGCAGTTTGGGTCCATGGCTTCGTGGGGTTTGCGCCACACTCGAACCCTACCATCAGCTCTTACCAACTGAAATCGTGACTCATCGGACCAGGCCACGGTTTTCCATTCATCTAGGGACCAACCGATATGCTCACGTGCCCACGAGAGTCGCTGCAATCGATGTCGTTCTGTCAGTAGAGGCACTCGAGTCGGTCATCTGCTGGAATAGCCCAAGAAAGCCAAATTTCTCGGCACAGTTCTAACAGACAAGTCTCTTGTACGTCCCACATTGATTTCTGCGGTTATTTGACGCAGTGTTGCTTGTCTGTTAGAATTTACGACTCTTTGCAGACGTCGCCGGTCTCGGTCGTTAAGTGCAGGCGGTCGACCACTGCTTTGTCCATGGTGGGATGTTATGCCTGAAATTTCATACTCTCGGCACACTCTTGACACAGTAGATCTGGGAAAGTTGAATTCCCTAACGATTTCCGAAATGGCATGACCCATGCGTCTAGCTCCAACTAACATTCCGCGTTCAAAGTCTGTTAATTCCCGTCGTGCGGTCATCATCACGTCAAAACCTCTTCACATGAATAACTTGAACAGAAATGAAAGCTCTGCGAAAGCACTGCGCATTTATACCTGTTCTACGTGATGCTACTGCCATCTGAAAATTTGCATATTGCTATCCCATGACTTTTGTCACTTCAGTGTATATATTTAAATTTGTTATCCGTGTGGGTCAGGGTAACAAATAATGTAATAGAAAGTGTAATTGAAAAACATATAATTTTTAAGGAGGATTTGATACGAATTTAATTCACAAGTTAATTAAATTTGCCTTCTGACAGTTTGGCCCCAAAAGTAAACAAGAAAAAAAAATATTTATTTAAACGAACGTGTCTTGTGAAACGATCAGTTACACAAGGCAAATGATTAAATAAATGATGTATTTTTACTGTTTCTCCTTTTCGTTACATTTGGATACATTTGCTTTAATAAAACAGTAAACCTCATTTATATGCCACCATATTTATGTGTCGTTCTCAATTATATGTTGATGTTCAAATGGCATAACAAAAAGGCTTAGAAGTTTAGAAAAGGTTATGGGCCTCGCAAAGGTTCAGCCAAATTTATATTTAAAGTTTGTACTCTTTCATTTTTGAGTCCTTGAAATGTTATTTTAATTTAGACACTGTAAAATACCGTTTTAATATATTTGTTTCCAGGGTCTAAATCTGAATTGTTTAAAAGCAGTAAAATCTTTGAAAACTTTTTTACAGTTATGTACAACATAGTAGTTCATCTTCATAAACATATTTACATTTTAATAAATAAGACTATTTTAAAGATAAACTACCCTATTTATTATTTGTAACTTTATTTATGTGTCATATACAGTTGTATGTTGATGTTTAAAAGGACAAAAAAAAAAAGGATTAAGAATAATTTAGGCTCGTGACAAAGGTTTAGTGATATTTTCAAACATATTTTTGTGCTTTTAAGTTCTTTCTTTTCTAAGTCACTGAAGTTTTTTACTTTAATTTATTAATCCTGAAATTTCGTTCTAATAAATTTGTTTTCCAGGTTCTAAATCTGAATTATTTAAGAACAGTAAAAACATTGAAACTTTTTGACAACATAATAACTCATCTTCATAAACATATTTGCATTTTAGTGAAACAAAAGACTATTTTAAAGATAAACTACCCAATTTATTATTTTTCACTTTATTTATATGTCATTCTCAATTATATATAGATGTTCAAAAACCCAGAAAAAAAGGAATTAGGAGAGATTTAGGCATGTGACAAAGGTTTTGTAATATTTTCAAACATATTTTTGTGCTTTAAAATTTTTTAATTTCTACGTCGCTGAAATTTTAAATTTAATTTATTAATGTTAAAATTTCCTTCTAATAAATTTGTATTCCAGGATTTAAATCTGAATTATTTAAGAGCAGTAAAATCTTTGAAAACTTTTTCGCAGATCTGTACAACGTAATAATTCATCTCCATAAAAAATTAAAAATCCATAAATTTTTTTTTGCATTTTATTAAACAAAAAATTATTTTAACGATAAACTATCCTATTATCAACCTATTTATTATTTGTAACCTTATTTATGGGTTTTTTTCAATTAAATGTCGTTATTCAAAACGCCTTAATAATGGTTGGGAATGTTTTAGTAAAATTTTCGAATATGTTTTTGGGCTTTAAATTTCTTTATTTTGAACATTACTGAAATATTTAGTTTAATTTATAATTTATTTTATCACTGCAAAAATTCCATTGCGATAAAATTGCTTTCCAGGATTCAAATTTGAACTATTTATGAGTAAAAAAAACTTTATGTTTGAACTTTTAACTTTTTTAAGATTTTTAAAAACTTTTTAACAGATGTGTACAACATAATAATTCATCTGCATAAACGTAGTGGCATTTCAATAAAAAGGAAAAAATATTCATTTGATTAGGAAAGAGAAAAATAATCTCCCTTTTTCCATTATTTAAAAAAAAAAAAAATGCGAAATTTTTTAAATTTTTTTATTGTCAAACATTTACTAATATAATTAAAAACGGCTATCACTCTATTTTATATAGTAATTTTAAAGTACCAAAATGATTTAGGTCAAAAATAATAAATAAAATACCGTATACTTTTACATTTCTTACAATGTTTTAGTCGTACATTTCTTTCGCTTCTGAGTTAATTTTTATCAATCACTTCAGTTGTCGTATATACGAGAGTCATCTGTATAAATTAATCAAACGGCTTTCATTAAATTGTACAGCATTATTTCTTTCACATTGTTCATAATTAGCAAGCATTATGAGACAAACTACTCTATTTTATAGTCCAGCTATTTCTAAAAAAGGCTTTTACATTTCATACAAATGCATACTTTAACAAGGAACCAGTATCATAAGCCAGCGTAAATTTAAAACACGCCAATGTGATATTGCCAATACAGTTCTATATGATTTTATGTTTAGTTTTTAAATTATTTTTATATTTATAATTCCAAGAGGCATGCGTTTACTTCCTTTATAGAAAATAATTTACCCTTCACTTGACAATATCTATAATTTAGGAATACTATATAAATTAATCTGACTAATGTAATATTGCTCAATAACTTTGTAGTTTACTTATAAGTTACTAGTTTAATTTCTTTATAAGAAATATTTTATTCTTTACTTAATCCCATCTATAATTATATCTTTACTTAATTTAAGATTACTAAAAAAATAATCACGCCAATGTAATCTTGCTCAATAAAGTTCTATAAGCTTTTATATTTAGTTTTTAAACTATTTTTATATTTATATCTGTAAAACACAGGCGTTTACTTTATTTGTAGGACATATTTTACCCTTCATTTGATGCAATCTTTAATTCAGGACTACTGGTTAAAATAATCATGCCAATGTAATATTGTTCAATAAAGTCCTATATGCTTTTATATTTAGTTTTTATACTACTTTAATATTTATAATTCTAAGACGCATGCGTTTACTTCATATATAAGAAATATTTTACTTGGGTTTACATCATTTATAGGAAATATTTTACTATTTACTTAATCCCATCTATAATTATATCTTTACTTAATTTAGGAATACTGAAAAATTAATCACGCCATTGTAATCTTGCTCAATAAAGTTCTATATGCTTTAATATTTATGTATCCACGACGAATGGATATATAAGGATTTAACCGATATATATTAATGTATAACCGATATAACGAATAGATATAACCGATATGGTGTTTACTTTATTTATAGGAAATATTTTACTCTTCATTTGATCCGATGTATAATTTAGAACTACTGCATAAATAAATCACTCCAATGTGATATTGTTCAATGAAGTTTTATAACCTTTTATATTTAGTTTTTACACTACTTTTACATGTATAACTGTAACCCAAGAACGTAGGCGTTTACTCTTCACTTGATCAGATCTATAATTTAAGACCACTATAAATTCATGACACCAATGTAATATCCCTTATAAATTTTACTGCACCATTCCTTTGACAATGTCCACTTACCATATCAGGCATTATAGACAACCTAATTTATTTTATAGATTCATGCATTTGCTCCATTTATAGATCTCAGTCACTTACCAAGCATATAATTAAAGGATTATTGCATAAATTAATTGTGTCAATGAAATGTCCTTCATGTTGCCCTCCCATATCTTTCACAATGTTCGTTTACTATGTATGAAGTAGAAGGATCCAACCCAGATTATTTTATAATTTAGCCTTATTAAAAATTTATCTTTCTATTACTAACTTATAGATGCATGAATTTATTTATTTAAAGGAAAGTTTTGAGTAATTACATGATCCGGTGTATAATTAAGGGAATATTGCATAAATTAATAAGTCAATGTAATATCCATCATGATATTCGACAGAATCATTTCTTCCACAATGCCTGTAAAAAACAAGATTGGTATATATTATTTTTAGTATTGGTTTGTAGTACATTTCCAGGAACGAGGAATGTATGTTAGACAAGTATATAATAACCCACCACTCAAATTTGACAGCAGACGAGCAGTAATGTGGGTAAGTATATTACATGCAATTAGAGTTTTTCACTAATGAGAACAACCTGTCACTCAAATCGGATAACAGATATTCCGTATCATGGATAATACGACTCAGGGAATTAGAGAATGTTTGTGTCACCTTCACAGGTCAAAACAACTACAGATTGAATATGAACTATACCGTGAGATGTTCCATCCTGATTGTTGTAGGCCACGAGCTGAAAAATGTCTACTCCAATGAGATGTGAGGGAAGCTGAATGACGAATGACGAATGCGTTCTGACTTGCGTTCAGTTAACTTATAAAGTTTTGATTAGTAACATGAGCTGACGTATACTTGACGTATTACGGAATAAATTATTTAAACCACATTAATATTCTTCATAAAGTTCTAAAAAATCATTACTCCCATAATTTCTATCCGTTGTATTAAGCATGATGATACTATTTAGCTTAATTTACAATCCAAGAATTTTATTAGCTAAATTTATATATTACTAAATTATAGATCACTATTATTTAAAGAATTTTCAATCCCTTATATCAAGCATGATGGCCCAGTCTAGTCTATTTAAATTCCAATTTTTATAAAATAAGATTATATATTAAATTAGAGATACATACATGCATTATATTATAGATTCATGTATTTCTTTCAATTACGAATAGGTTTTTCTTTGGTGAGCTGATATATAAGTATGTTTTTACTGCTATAAATAATTTCTCAAGACAATTTATTATTTTTCATGATGTTCTACAGCCCCATTACCTCCACAATTTCCATTCACCGTGTTATGAAAGATGTCCTAATTTAGTCTATTCTGCAATCCAGTTATTTGATGAAATAAATTCATATATTCGGTGTTTCTTATACATAAGTGAGTGAGTGCTGCATAAATTTCTGAAGCCGAATTGATATCCTTCATGAAGTTCTAAAGCACCATTGCCTCTTCAATTTTCATTCACAGTGCTATGAAAAATGGCCTAATTTAGACTATTTTACAATCCAATTATTTCATGAAATATATTCATATATTTCAGATACGTGAATTTCGTTCAATTATCTGTCAGTTTTGATTGGTGTTCTTACGTATAGTTGAGTGATTATTGCATAAATTATTCAGGCTAAGCTATTATCCTTCAGAAAGCTCTCTAGCACTATTACCTCAAGAATTTTCAATCGCCATATCAAGAGCTTAGTTTATTTTCCAGCTCAATAACTTTATAAAAATAAGCTTTTGTATTTATTTCTAACAGCATTTCTTTCAATTATAAGTCAGTGTTTCTTTAGTGAGCTGATACATAAGTGAGGTATTACTACATAAATTACTCAAGCCGAATTATTATTTTTTTGTTCTAATGAAGTTGGAAAACACTCATCTTTGATGTCTTAAAGTGAGAACTGCACCGCTTTACTCATTTAGCGCTACCCATGACGAGCGTGCAGCTTGAAGATAAGCTGTGGACGTGGAGTAACATTATCCCCGTAACGCTCCTGTTAGACCAGGACCTACGGTTTAAAGTGGATTTCGAACCACTGCAAACGCCGCGACTCGAACCGAAACCTGTGGTATCGAGCGCCAAAGCGTTAGCGACTCGGCCATTTAGGCTCTAAGCCGATTTATAATTTTTACATAAAGTTCTACAACACCATTGCTGCCACAATTTCCATTTACAGTATTTTGAAAGATGGCCTAATTTAGTGTATTTTACAATCCCAGTATTTTATGAGATAAATTCATATATTTCTAAATTGGATTCATATATTTCTAGATGGATTTCTTTCAATTATCTATCACACAGACAGTTTGACATTATTGAGACAATTTGGCAGCGTTAGCCTCCATATACCTCTATCTTTATGATTCTTTTGGAGGTAAATGATAAGAGAAATGTCTTGCTCAGTAAATGAAGTAAAAAGAAAAAACAAGTAATATAAAACTTTTTTTTAAAGTCAGGTCCTACTTTTTTTTTCACTCTATTGCAGAAAGTCCTTTATAAATAATTTTCATTCATTTTTTTAAGTTTATCTGGTGCCATCTATTGGTAGATACATGCAACTTAAATATAAAAAAACTAAAATTAATAAATTAAATTTAATTACTAAATTAATATTTGAAAAAACTGCATTAACATCCAGTGTGATCCACTACAAGTTTAAATAAATGTATTTGAACTTGAGTGGATGAATAAAAAGTATTTTATGAACGACTGAAAATTTGAAAAGATATATATAGGGAGAATGTGAACTAATGGAAGGAATTGAATATTTCATATATTTCTAAATTGGATTCATATATTTCTTTCAATTATCTATTATTTTAGATCGGGGTTCTTATACATAAGTGAGTGATTGCTGCATAAATTTCTGAAGCCGAATTAATATCCTTCATAAAGTTCTAAAGCACCATCGCCTTCGCAATTTCCATTCGCTGTATCAAGCATGGGGGTCCAATCTAGTCCAGTGTTTGCTAATGATATTATCATTGGCGGAAACCATATTAGATAAGATCAGGAATTCTACGTTGCTTGACCAGATGTTCCATTAGTTAGACAAGCCGCCAGATACTGCGACAATTTAGTTCACGTAAACTGGCATTTGTTATTTCTATTTTGTAAGATCAAAGAAAAAATTGAAAGAACTGAATCAGCTGTTCATTTCATTTATTTCCATTCACAAATAATAATAAGATTTTAAATATTAGAAATTTTATATATATATATTTTTTGGCTTTTGCAGACAGATAAATTTCGTTTCAACAAATGAGATAGGTAAAAAATGGCATTATTTATTATTCACCAAAGAGAAAAAATGAAAATTTAATAAAATATACTTTATTAAATTATATGTTATAATTGTTTATATTACTCTTTTTGTTCTAATGCAGGTGGCAAACACTTAAACAATTGTCTTGGATACCTTAAGGCAAGCGCTGCACCGACGTTACTCACTTAGCACCACCCAGGAGGTGCGTGTAGCTTGAAGATAAGCTACGGACGCGGAGTAACAATACTTCCGCAACGTTATATGATCCTGTTAGACCGGGAACTACGGTTTAAAGTGGATTCCTAACCACTACAAACATCCCTGGCACGTTGGGACTCGAACCCGAAACTTGTGGTACCGAACGCTAGCCACTCGGTCATTCAGGACCTCTGTTTATATTATAATAATTAACATTATACATTAAAATAATTGTTTATATGTTTATGAGTTATGTATTTATATGTTTGTATATTATATTTTATATATTACGTACATATATATGCAATTGTTTTTCAATGATTTTCTGAAATAATGATCATTCTACTACTCAATTCTTAAAAGTTGTTGAAAACTTATGAAAGGAATTTTTAGAAATTCGTGAATTCTTGTGAAAAGGAACTTTAATTAGCCAATCAATAAATAAAGAACTTGTAGTTAGGGAACTGGAAAATCCATTGTATTTTTACCCATTAAATTATAGATATTGTTTTTGGGATTGAGCGAGATTTTTCGTGTTGTTGATCACTTTCAATTTTTCGTTATCTTGACAACTTTTAATTTTGGATATTGTAAAATTTCTTTCACGTGTTATTATTTTTTTTAAAAATTTCTTTCCCGTGTTATTATTTTTTTAAAATTTCTTTCACATGTTATTTTTAAAAAAAATTCTTTCCCGTGTTATTATTTTATTTTAATTTCTTTCACATGTTATTTTTTTTTAAAAATTCTTTCACGTGTTATAATTTTTTTGAAATTTCTTTCACATGTTATTTTTAAAAAAATTCTTTCACGTGTTATTATTTTTCTTTAATTTCTTTCACATGTTATTTTTAAAAAAATTCTTTCACGTGTTATTTTGTAAAAATTTCTTTCACCTGTTTTTTTTAAAATTTGGTAGTCAAATTTAGAACTGAATGCGTCAGGCGAAAGAATTTTAAAATTTACAGATTCAACGTAGCTCCTAAGACAAAAAAACATTCTGTTCCTATTACTGTCAGTTTTGTAACCTAAAGCCCAAGTCACAAGTAAGTGGAATAACTAGAAATAAAAATTAAAATATTAATTCTTCACGAAATACTGTTTCTAAAATAAAATTATGTTGAAGCATATTTTCCACAAAAATATATTATTGCTTTATGCAATTATAATCCTAAAAGAATTTGTATAATTTCTTTACTATTTCAATCTGATATTCAGAAACATTTTGTGATAAAATTAAGCAACGATCATTTTTATTTATTGTTTAGTGTAATATATATTACATATTCTGAAAAAATTATTGGACAAAGTATTTTAAAACCTGTATTATTTGAAGGAAATAAATTCCTTAAAGCTACACAATGTAAACTTAATTTTTTAAAGATCATTTATATTTTACAGTTTTATAATGAATTCATGAATTGAAGAATCAGGGTTAGATTTATTGATATATAAATAAGAAGCAATAAGTTGTGTCTAATTTTTAAAGCTTTAAAATAAAAATGTGTGAATTTAGCACGTTTTTCTCATGTATATAACAATATTTTTTTAAACATGTATGTAAATGTAAAAGAGGTTGTTTTATACTTCTTAAAGGAACAGTTCATATGCAAGCGAATTTCGAAATTCAGGAAGGATTTATATACCAGCACACATTAGCATACTGCATATAAAAATCACGAAGAAAAATTATATCCAATGAATATTTTAGATTTTTGGATGCAGCTACTGATTTACATTTTGATGCATTGTTTGAGAACTTTACCTGAAATCTTTAGTGAAAGGAATGGTTAGGTTAGTATTCCAAATTTTTCTAGTTTTTCAGGTACCAGTATCATTTTTATCAAAAACAAAATCTGCAATTACTTTCTTGCAGACTTTTTAGTCTTCTTTTTATTTCGTTCACTTTTCGTATGCTTTTTGTTTATTTATTTATTTATTTTTTTTTGCTTTTAGACTGATAATATTTAAATTTTTCAAAATTTTGTGCATGCCTTTTACCAGCATTGGAAACTATAACTACATTACAGATTTACTTACAGCTTAAAAAGAAATTAAATTTAACAAAATGTTAAAGCGAAAGTTAAATAAAATCATCCTGGCATTATTTGTAACTTTGTATAACAAGCCTGAAATGAGATATTGAGTTTTTAGTATCAATTCTTGTAAACGTGCTTCCTCCTACGCACTGCAAGAGCATTCTCTGGGGCGTTCAAGAGAAATGGTCAGTAGGCCTCGAGACTCTTACCCGAGAGGAAGTACAGAGCAATGTTTAGTTAACGCGAGAAACATGTAGTTCGTAATCTCTCAACCCGAGAAGAAATATTTTCAACGCAACACCGTGTAACAGTTGGCTTACAATCTCTCACCCGAAGAGGAAGTATATTTTGCGCATCCCGCGCGATCCTTAATATCTTTAGTTACGGCGTGGAAGTGGAATCCTTCCACGAATGAATAATTATAAGTATATATTTTTAACTGTGTTACATATCGTATGTTTCAATTGTACGTGTGTGGTGTTTGGGTGTGCTTTCAAACCTGTATTTCAAGCCTGAACTCAACCACACACAGTTACAATCCAGAGCCCTTCAAACCGACAACACTACAATCTGGCACTCAAAGTGGGGCCGCCCGTGTTTGTACCCTACAACCTACAAAAAGGTAACCTGTGGAATTTTCAAGAAAACACAGCCCTTAAAACTTGGAAAACCTCAAACTAGAATACACTGAATAATATAGAAATTTTACAAATGGAAGAACTAATATGGGTGCTTAGATTGAATTAATATATAATTTTATAATAATTTAAGGAAGTAGGAAGTCTGTTTTTAAATATTTATATACTGCAGTAAATCAAGGTTATGGATGACCCAAATGCATTTTATATACAAGAAAAATATTTACTCATTTGCAGAACAAAGAATTCCTGTTTTTATATTGTAGTCACTACAGAACATTTATCTCACACATGATTTATTCATTCCATATTTCCATTACTTGTCAATTCTATAATATATTAATTACTTTTTTATGTTCTTTATGATCAGTCCCAGCTCCAATTTTATTGAACGTCTGCTGTCTGATTCTGCATAAATTGCATTCAAATTTTCTTTATTTATTAATTTAAATACCTTATATAAATTATAAATTCATTAAATTGGGGAATGCATTTTGATCTGAATTTCATAGAAAAAATATATACAAATGAAATTTCAGTTATAATGATTACTTACGCATATTAAATTCATTACAGGCAAATGTTTTAATGTGTAAGATTCAAGAAAGTTTATTTGGTCAATAAATATTTTAAAATAAGAATTTGAGAAATATTCATTATTTAATATAAACAATCACAACACCAAGAGGGTCGGGCTTCAACTAAACCAGCAATATTTAGGAATTGTGTTATTTATGCTTATTATTAGTTGTAAAACATATATGGTGACAAACATTTATCCATGTTGAAGTAGAATCTTTCAAAAAAGGTTTGCTTGGAAAAAATAGGAAGGAAAATTGCATATTTATAAAAAGAACGATATTTATAATTATAACATGGAGTCTAACATGTCTATAATGTCTAACAAGCACAAATCAGCATTTCTTTCTTCCTAGATAAGTAGCACATATACAGAACATCACCGTCAAATATTCAACCATTTGCAAATTTTCAATGAAAGAAGTAGTTAACTGGCTAATCAAAGATCAATAGAAAATCAGTAAAAGAAAACATTGTTCTTCAAAAGCGGTACATTTCCAATGCTTCAAAATATTACTACGACATATTGTGTACTATTAACAATTAGAACACACATGGGACACTTTTAACAACTACAACACACATTGTGTACTATTAACCACTACAAAACACATTGCCTCACTGAATCATTGGTATACGGGATGAATCATTAGTGTACGGGAAAGAATCAGTTTTTAAAGGCCACAAAATTTTTTCTTGCCAAAAATAAATAGGCATTAATAAAGTTGATAAAAAAAAAAAAACTATTCTATTTATTCATAAGAAAAATATCTATTTATTCATATATAAGTAATTCGCTTCTAACTCTTTTACTTGAAAAACTCGTGCCAAGAAGACGCCAAATTGTCTTTCGAAAGCGTATAACCGACGACGGCGGAACGATGGAAACAGTGACGACGCGGCGAAATGCGAAAACGAGTACAAAAGGATAGAATCGGTTATATTGAATATGTTTTTTTTTTTTTTATATTTGTTAGGGAACAAGAGGCAGCTTCACATCCAAAGAAACATTGCCGACCCCAATGGCATTCTAGAAAGAATATATATTGAATATTATAGTTGAACAACGGGAGAAGAAACTCTATGGCTTTGGATATCTACATTATATTCCACCGTATGAAAATTTTCAAAGAAAGAAGCAGCTAACTGGCCATTCAAAGATCAGTAGAAAATCAGTGAAAAAAACCCATTTTTCTTTAAAAGCAGTAAATTTCCAATGTTTCAAAATATTACTATGACATATTATGCATTATTAACCACTACAACATCACATCACCTCGCTGAATCATTAGTGTACGGGATGAATCGCTGGAATGGTGTACTCGTGAAGATCTTATGTCAAGAATGATTACTGCAGCGGATAGGACATAAACGAAACCAAAAGTCGAGGAAGGAGAGGGTACATTGAACATTGTAAAGGCACAAGGGAAGAGGGGGAGGGGTGAAAATTGCAAAGACATTCTTGGATGTTACTTTGACCAATTACGTTAAATTATTCGCTAATCTAAAGGGACTGGGCAATTTAGGGTTTCGCAGATTCACTGTTTTATCGCTGTCGTAATTTTAACTTAGAGATTTAATTTTATGATTTCCTAATTCTCTGCATGGATTGCATGGCTATTAAACATTACAATTGTATTATTGTATTGTTAATAGTATTTTTTATAATATTGAGTTCCATTTTAAATGTTGTTTGGACTGATGTCCATTCTTATTTTATTCAAAGTGTTTATGACCTCCTTTACATGCTGTTCAGACCTCTTTACTATAACTATAAGATTACTCTGTATTTATAATAATAATATAAAATATAAGGAAAAGTGATGATTAAATTAAATTTTTGCAAACATATTATTGTGTGCAAAAAGTAAGACCAGTTTTCAATTTAAATTTCCCGGGCATATGGTATTTCAGTTTTCTTTTTTATTTAGGTTGTTGGCACTGTCCTTGACATCTGTGGGAAATTTTACGTGAAAATATTCATTAGTGCTTGAGTTAGGCTTAGTTTTGTGAGATGCTGAAACTGATTCCGGCGATTTTTGAAATCCTACTATTTGATGTGAAAGAATTAAACATTAAAAGGAATATTTAAAAAATATTTCTGTATTTCAAAAGATATGAAATTGAAATCAGAACAATTATTTATTCCTTTTGCTCCATTGAAAATCTTCTTCTTCTTTATCACAAATTTGATTTGAATCAAATATTCATACTTAAAGTTTGATTTGAATTTCCAAACTCTTAAATTATATTATAATATTTACATAAAAATGCAATATGAAATATAAAAATATTATTCTGATAAAATACTCTTTTCCCAATAATAATACATATGATATGCAGTGTTTCGAGTAATAATTAAAAGAATAAAATTTTTTATATGTTGATTTTCAGTAGGTAGGTTAGTTAGGTAAATAAACAGGTTATTGTTACAATTTTCTCAAAACGTTGTCTTCAGACTTCATGTTTGCAAAACTTAAATTAATCATCACTTCTCCTTATATTTTCAAGTTTCTTTGCTAAATTAAGTGAAAAAATATTCACACATGAAAAGTTGAAATTCTTAAATTAATAATTTAAAAAAAAAAATGATACTAAATATTAGATACTAAATCATGATTGACTAATACTAAGTCACATGATTTGAACTGTCTTGCTTTTAGAATTAAACAGGTTATTGTTCAACTTTTCTCAAAACATTTGCAATTATGTTTACAGAAATTAATTTAATCATCACTTCCCATTATGTATTTCGGTTTGGTTGAAAATTAAGTGATAAAATATATTCACACAGGAAAAGTTAAAATTAGTCAATTAGTTAATTTTTTGTTATTAAAACTATTTTAAAAAAATTGAAAAAAAAAAGACTTTAAAAATATTTATTTTATACAGATTAAAATGTTAAAAAAATATATCAACGTAAAAAATTGCACATTACAGCAAAATAAAAACTATATTTATGGCAAATCCATACAGCTTTAAAAATACTGCAATTCCAATCTTTTAAGTAATGGCCATCAAAAACATCGCTGATTGCCAGTAGATTATAAAGACTTAAAAGACGGAACAATCATGAAATGTCTTTATAAAAGACAAAAGTTGCTTTAAAACTACTATAGCTGGTTGAATGTTGTTCTTTATGGGCCAATAAAGTAAATCGAATACGAATCAACGACAACAATAAAAGATTTAGGAAACGAAAGAGACATTTAAAAGAAACCGGAAAACTGCAATAAATGTTGAAGAAGATAAAAGCTATTTTCACGTTTTTCACCAAATGTACAGAATTACTTTGTTGATTACTCTTTGAATGATATTTAATTGACTAATATTGGAATTTTTTAAAATAGAGATTTTCTTTAAATTTTAGAGATAATTTCGAAGTTCCAGCACTATCCATTTCTTATTTATACAATGAATAAGTAGTACTTTACTTATACATTGTGTAAATAAGAAATGGATAGTGCTGGACTCGTGGCTCAGTGGCAACGCGTGCTGCTGGTAATCATTAAAGCAGGGGGAGGTTCATTGGTGGTTTTGTTGTAGATCCAGTTTCAGAAAACGGGGAGACTCGATGGCGTTTGTGATGTTCAGCATCTTGCCTCGTTATTTGAACTACCAAATATATTCTCTCTCTCTCTATATATATAAGTGATAAAAAATACATAGCAAGTGAGTAAAAAGAGTAAGGAAATTCTATAGTTATGCTATTCTGTGGTCTATAGTCTTGCGAACATTAGAGCTCAGATTCAAACAACTGGCGGCATTTTGTAGACACTATTTCATAGAAACATTGGATTCGATAGTGTTTATTACGCTTAGCATCTTACCTCCCGAGTCGAACTTCCGGGTGGGAGTTTTCCAGGTAGTATTTCATATAACACGCAAATGCGGGGTAGTTCGCTAAGTTCTCCCTGAAGGCACTTCCTCCTCCTTCAGTCTCACGGAGCCAAGTCACCTACGGGTGCTCTATGACAGTAGGAGCTGCCCTCCTTCCATGAGACCACACGGGGTTCTTGGATTTGATCTAGATGTTACTGTCTACCAAGTGGGATAAGAAATAACAACCAATTGTCTAGAGGAGTAGTTAAGTTCCCATGATTCTGTTAGAAGATAATAGTTGCATAATGATATTGTTCTCTAGTATTTCCGTAGGAGTAGAAATAATTTTGACAAAGTTAAATCTTCAAACGAAGCATGTTGGCAATAAACATTGTAACCACTTGTAACATTGTATAAATAAGAATGAACAGTGTCGGACTCGTGTCTCAGTGGCAACGAGCACTGTTGGTGAGCATTAAGGCGAAGGTTCATTCCGCTGGCATCTTTGCTGTAAACACTGTTTCAAAAAACGAGGAGCCTGCACGGCGTTTGGATTCTTCAGCATCTTTCCTTTAGTCGGGTTACCTGGTGGGAGCTTTCAGCGTTTTCTTGCATACGATACGCAAATACGGGTTAATTCCCCCTAAAAGTCCTCCCAGAAGATACTGTCTTATTTCTTCAGCATCAACGAACCAAGTTAGACTTCTACCTACGGGTACTACCTCACACCCCCTTTCTCTCCTTCCATGAAACCACATGTGTTCATGGACTTAGTCTAAATGTTGTTGTCTACCAAGTAGGATAAGAAACAATAAAGAAAAAATGCATAATGTTTGTTGAGTTTTAAAATGAAGGGATCCGCTCTTAAATTCCTGATAAGAAGATTTAATCAAAAATCTTTAATGTCTATGCTGACGAAGAAGTGGACGATAAATCCGTAAGCCGCAAAATGTTTACCCTAGATATTAGGGAAAAAAGGAGGGGCATGGTGGCATTTCCCCAGAAGCTACCGCATTTCTTGGCGTGTATATTCAATTTTGTGATGGAAAATTTGCAAAAATTCCCCCAAATTTGTCACCCTGGATAACGTCTTATATGTAAAAGATTTACTTCAAAGTATCCAGCATTCAAAGATTATAACAATAACTAATAACATTATTTAAAGTGTTAACTCCCAAACAATATTTTGTAAAAAAAAAAAAATTGATTTCATTAATACTAAATTTTTAAAAACCAGTCTAATTGCATTTATGTGATGATATTCTCAATCAGAAAAAAAAGAAACTTTTAGTGATTCAAACTGAATGACTACTTTATCAAAATAAATATGGATAATTTTTCCCCATCGAAATTTCCCCAAATTACCAATTTTTATACAGTCATATAAAAGAAGTTTATTCACCCATATAATCCCAAGTTTTTATACATCCATCTATAAAAATAACTAATAACGTAATATTTTAAAAATTTAGCTCACCAACCAAAATTTCGTTTAAAACAATTGCTTTCATTATTACTAAATTCTTAAAAAAAAAAAAAATGGATTTTATGGAAAAATTTCATTTATGTGTTGCTATTTTCAATCGTTATGCAATTTTTGTCAGAAAAAACCTTCAAACTAATAATTCAAACTGACTGACTACTTTATCATATTAAATATGGATAGATTTTCCCCATCAAAATTTCCACAAAATACCAGTTTTCATACACCAATATAAAGCAAAATTCAAATAAATCCTATTTTAAGGAGCAAATATTTAACAATGTTTTATTACAAACATAATAATATTTGATATTTTATCAATAATAAACTCATTACAATATTTCTTATTGCGATATTTATAAGCATAAGAAAATTAACTAAATTGAAAAGAATGTAAAAATGTATGAAATAAGTACAAATGTATGAAATGTACAAAATAACATCAAATGGGAAATTCAATTAACTTTAAATAAAGGACCATTGAATTTCAAGAAAATTAAATATTCAGAAAAATTATTAATAACACAGGAAATATTATATATCGCTATTCTTTCTAATCAAATAAGGAAAGATGCTTCAGCTTTTAGACTTGACAGTTATAAGTTTTTAGAAAGATATTTATAAGCATTTGACATTTACTGCAAACCTAGTTATGACATTTCAAATCGAAATATTTCAATGATTATATAACCCTAAGCTACATGCCTTAACCTTTTCAAATTCACAATTTATGTCATATATTTTAAGCTATTTTGTGATTGAATAGACAATGTGAGTAAAAATTTGTATTCATTTTATTCTTCAGTATTTTTT
This sequence comes from Caerostris darwini, assembly GCA_021605075.1. NCBI lineage: Eukaryota > Metazoa > Arthropoda > Arachnida > Araneae > Araneidae > Caerostris > Caerostris darwini. Next base: position 142,573 of record BPLQ01002709.1, read on the forward strand.
GTACTTTGATATTGGTTATTGTAATTTTGCATTTCATTATTTTTATCGTTCTTTAATGTTCAATATTTGTTGCATCTTGTACCTTTAATATTAGCTTCATTCAGTGACCTTTTTCAATTTTTATTTCTTGCAAAGTAGTATTACTGTGTGCTAAAGCTTTAAATAAATAAATAAATAAATAAGACAGGGAAGTTCTAAAGATTTCAAATAACTTATTTTTTAACTTACATTAATTTTAAAGTAAATGCATTAATTAAAAGTAAATCCATTCCTTATTAATTCAACCTTAGAAAAAATAAATGGATTCGTTACCAATTCATCTGTTAAAGTAAATACACTCATTAATAATTCACCCGTTAAAAAAGTAAATGCATTCGTTACCAATTCCTCCATTAAAAAAGTAAATTTATCCTTTTCCAAACATGCATTAAAAAGTAAATGTATTTATTACTAGCTCATCCATTAAAAAAGTAAATACATCATTTTTCAAACATGATGCCAAAAGTAAATGTTTTCATTTTAAAGTAAATACATTCAACAATAGTATATGCATTCTTTATTAATGAATTCTTTAAAAAATTAAATGCCCGTTTTTCTAATTCCTCGTTTAAAAAAAGTACTTCCATTGATTGCTACTTTATTCTTTAAAAAATATAAATTTCATTACTAATTCATCCTTTAAAAGCTAAAGCATTAAGTACGTTATAAATTAAAAAAAGTAAATTCATTTATTACTAATTCACTCTTTAAAAAATTAAATACATTCATTACTAACATATCCTTTTAAAAAAAGTAAATGCATCATTTTTCAAACATGCATTAAAAAAAAGTACATGCATTCAATCTTTGCATTAAATGCATTAATTCGCAAAGTGTTTTATGAATGTAAATTGAAGATATTATTCAACTAAACTTACAGAGCTACAAACTTTATAATTCAAAAATATTTCTTATATACTTTTTTATGTTAAACATTAATAAATACCTTAATTTAAACTTATTTTATACTGTTTTCACATGCTTTCTTTCTGCTAAAAATTCATTTCCTAGCTTATACGACAAAAATATTCTTAGAGTTATCCTTATAATTGATATCCAGTAAATATATTTTGGATATATACTGTATATGTTTTGGTTACATTAAAAAATTATGTCATCATTTAATCTTATATTTTTCTGAAAACATTTAACAGAGTAAATGGAGATATTTGGAGAAACAACGATATTGGTGCACTAATACCAAAGTTGTCATTGAAATATCTTTTCATTTAAAAATGTGAAATAGTTTACGATTTCAACCGTACAAAAAACAAAATAATACCTAGTTTCTTTTCCAGATCTTTAGAGTTTGGAAATAATCAATAGATGCAGTTCTCTTTTCACCATGTTATAAACTTTGATGGCAGCTTTATTCTGGACTTAAAACGCATCGACCTACTGATGTTCGGGAAAAGTAACCCCGGGGCCAGCGAGATAAATTAGTCTTCTACCAGCCCTCATACATATTGTAAAAGTTCCATCGTGACGTCACTAACAGAGTCGGTCCATTTCACTAAAACTTTCTTGCCCCTTGTAGGTAGAGTGGGGTTTCTAGCAATAGTTCTTAAGTAGCCTTATTTTAATTCCAATATTATAAATATGTTGCTTTGTTTTGAACTTTTAGTTGGTAAATAATAATATAATATTGGGCTTTAGTATATTTGGGTTTATAATTGTAGCGTTACAAAATAATTTCTTAGTGAAAAAATTATGTCTTGAAAACATTCTATTATTTGTCGATAAAAAAATATAAATATGTCGATGAATTTCTGGAATATTCTTCTTCAGAAAATCATCGACAAAGTTTAACTGAAGTGTGGATCTTTAAAGAGCAAAAAGTTATGTGTTGTTTTACAAGCAAAACAATTTTAACGGTCAAGCTCCACTGATACGTGCTTTATATAAACTGCACAGAAATTTGACTGTGGCTCCACTTCAAGGTGAGGCAACAATGGAATTAAATTGGGAACTATGAAACTTCTGGAGGATTTTAGAAAACATAAGGGAAACGAGAAAGGTAAGAAATATTTTATTGTAGCGTTACAAAAAAATAATTTCATTGAAAAATTAAGCCTTACCTGCATTGTTTAAATATGTCGATGATTTTCTGGAGGATTCTTTTCAAAATCAATTATAGTGTGGCTCTTAAGAGAGCAAAAAGTTTATGCATAATTTTGCAAGCTAAATATTTTTAATGGCCAAGCTCCACGGTTACATGTTTCATGTAAATTGCACAGAAACTTGACTGTGACTCCACTTCAAGGTGAGACAACAATGGAATTAAATTGGGAACTATGAAACTTCTGGAGGATTTTAGAAAACATAAGGGAAACGAGAAAGGTAAAACATATTTTATTGTAGCGTTATAAAATAATTTCATAGAGAGAAAATTAAGCCTTACCTGCATTGTTTAAATATGTCGATGATTTTCTGGAGGATTCTTTTTCAAAATCAATTAAAGTGTGGCGCTTAAGAAAGCAAAAAGTTTATGTATAATTTTGAAAGCTAAATATTTTTAATGGCCAAGCTCCCTGGATATATGTTTCATGTAAATTTCACAGAAACTTGACTGTGACTCCACTTCAAGGTGAGACAACAATGGAATTAAATTGGGAACTATGAAACTTCTGGAGGATTTTAGAAAACATAAGGGAAACGAGAAAGGTAAGAAATATTTTATTGTAGCGTTATAAAATAATTTCATAGGGAGAAAATTAAGCCTTACCTGCATTGTTTAAATATGTCGATGATTTTCTGGAGGATTCTTTTTCAAAATCAATTAAAGTATGGCGCTTAAGAAAGCAAAAAGTTTATGTATAATTTTGAAAGCTAAATATTTTTAATGGCCAAGCTCCCTGGATATATGTTTCGTGTAAATTTCACAGAAACTTGACTGTGACTCCACTTCAAGGTGAGACAACAATGGAATTAAATTGGGAACTATGAAACTTCTGGAGGATTTTAGAAAACATAAGGGAAACGAGAAAGGTAAGAAATATTTTATTGTAGCGTTATAAAATAATTTCATAGGGAGAAAATTAAGCCTTACCTGCATTGTTTAAATATGTCGATGATTTTCTGGAGGATTCTTTTTCAAAATCAATTAAAGTGTGGCGCTTAAGAAAGCAAAAAGTTTATGTATAATTTTGAAAGCTAAATATTTTTAATGGCCAAGCTCCCTGGATATATGTTTCGTGTAAATTGCACAGAAACTTGACTGTGACTCCACGAATAAATTAAGAGCCACGGATAATAAATTAATAGCTATGAAGCCTCTTGAATATTTTGAAAAACAGAAGAAAAATAAGGAAATTAAGAAGTATTGTATTGCTGATGTTGTAATTTTGCTTCCTCCTATATATCTTAAAAAATTATTTAACCCCTTTTAATAAAAAAATAAGAAACTTGACAATAATAATCAGGTATCATTTTTTAAGAAAAAGTTGAATTACTCGTAGAAAATAAAATGTTTGCCTTTGATGAAATTTTCATAAATCCTAGTATTTCATATAAATCTGATCAAATTACTGGCTACAAAATCTATTTATGAAGCCACAATTTTACTAGCTTTTATAATACCATTAATGTTTCTAAACATATATAATTGCATTAATAGGAATGAAAAACTAAACTAATGATGTACTGTATTCAAATACCTTAAGAGTTTAAAACCTTTGAAAATAACTCAATTACATTGTTTTGTATTTATTATTAGATAGTAATAGATTAAATAAAAATATTTTTATTAAAATGTGTAATAGTAACAAAATTCTGCATTCAAAATCCAAAAAATTATTTTTGTTTGACTCTGTGCACTTAATGAAATCTATTTGAAATAATTGGATGAAACAAACTGCAGAAGACCAAGCTCTTCAATTCCCCAACCCAAATAATTTTTCAGAAGGTTTATTTTGCAAATATTCAATCTTTAAAAAGTATTCATGAATCTCGGATAGTGCTGTTGTAAAAATTTCACTTAAATTATCACAAAAAGTTCTTTATCCCTCTTCATTTGAGAAACAAAATATTTTGTTTGCTTTAAATCTACTTCACAAAACTAAAATGTTTTAAAGCTTGAACGATTTGAAAAACTTTGAATGATATATGCATATTGAAATATTTATTTTATACTAAAATTGTGGAAAACAGTAAATATTAAATATATTGTATTGTATATCGAAAAGAAATCATATATAATTGCATTAATGGTGATGAAAAATCAAACAAATGAAAAAGTTTCAAATAGATTTATGACTTCTGAAAACCAACAGAAAATGTTAGTAACGAAAACGTTTTTTTTTCTAATGCAGCGGGTAAACACTTAGACAGCTGTCTTAGATGCCTTAAGGCAAGCCCTGCACTGACGTTACTCACTTTGCATTACCCAGAAAGAAGAAGATAAGCCACGGACGCGGAGCAACAATGCCCCCTCACCGCTCTACCATCATATTAGACCGGGACCTACGGTTTTAAGGGGATTCCGGACCACTACAAACATCCATGGCACCGCCGGGACTCGAACCCGAAACTTGTGGCACCGAGCGCCAGAGCGCTAGCCACTCTGCCATTCAGGCCCAGTGACGAAAATGTACTGTACCAAATAAAAGCTGGCCTGCTCATGGGAAAATTTAAGTTCTTTCAAACTGTCATTAGGGACCTGATGGTCGAATGATTAGCTATTAGGTGTTTGGGGCTACAGGTTTCGGGTTCGAGTTTAGGCGGTGCCACGGGTGTTTGTAGTGTTTTGGAATCCACTTTAAACCGAAGGTTCTGTCTAGTTTGACTGTTGGGCATAGAGATGAGAACCCTACCCAACAAAAAAAATCATCTCATGTTTTGGAATCTGTCAGTAGACAGACTTTTCGTGGGGCTTGTTCCATTGAAAAAGAAGAAAACTGTCAGAGCTGGTACTGGTACCTGACAAGTATGGTAAGCTTGCTAAAAAGACTCATTTTGGTATTCGTGTTCCTTATACTAAATCTTTAATGGAATTAATATATTAAATTTTTGAAACATATTTTCTTAGGAAAATTTGAAACAGATACATTAGAGGACCGAATTGAATAATATCAACAGACAACAACTTTCACTCTATGCTAATTTTTTGCACGATTTAGGCTTATTACACCGAGACCTACAGTTTAACGTAACAAATGTTGGAGCGGGGATTACATTGTGTCTTGTCAGTAAGTGTTTGAATCAGAAGTTAAATTAAAAATAATTAGTTGAATTAATTATTCAGAAAAATAGGCAAATTCAAATTCAAATCTTTCGTCTTCTAGATATTTGATATGAAACATTTAATTCGTGTGATAATGCCGAATTAAATACTAATGAGGAAGCATTTTTAAGTTACATAGAATGATATGTAGGAAGACAAGGTTATAAGAAATTTAATTGCAAGTTATGTTGCAAAGTTATTAATTTGAAATAATCTTACGAAATGGATAATTGTAAAATTAAAGAATATTTAACTATTATTAACAAATGTAATTAAAAATGGTTCACACAATTTGCTTGTTGACGTCAGTCTTCAAACTTACATAATATTTAAAAAAAATTTTTGAGTCATAAATATGAAAGAGTCTTTTTGAGTGTATTAATCAAAAATATTTATTAGTTTTTGAAAAGTTGGATTTTATATATTTTATTCCAGAAACTTAATGTATCTGTAGAACTTAAACAGACATTTTAACTAAACACTGCTTCAGTTAATATTTTCCTTAATAACTATGTTAAGGTAAATATGATAAAATTAAGATCCCAAATAAAAGAAAATCAACTTTAACGTCTTAATAATATAATGAAAAATGATTTTTGGTTAGTTTGAAAATGTGCTAACATAATTACGTTTGGTATCAGTTTTATACATAATTGCATGTATTTTGAATATTTGCTTATAAAATAAAAATATTTGAAAATTCATTAATATGTTGTTGTTACCACTATCTTTATTAGAACTCAATCCATACACATTTGTCCACTTACCATAGAAACAAAAAGATCATATAAGACCTTAAAAACAGTTAAAAACAAGTTAAATGTTCTAAGGATAAAAATTAAAAAAGCCAGGAACACCACAAGACGTGTTTTCTCTGGCCCTCCCCTAAAGAGTACACAAATCACCATTCTATTGTAAGTTAAGAGTCCAGTCCCGATCAAACAAGCAAATGGGCCTTATTCATTTTCTCTGTCTTGCATGGAATAACAGGTGGGATGACACATAGATGGAGCTACTACTATTAAATCCATATAATTTTTAGTTAGTCCTAACCTTCAAAAGACACGTGTATAAATTTGACAGCTGTTGCACTATTAGTATGCGAGTTATAGCATTTTTAGTGAAGCAACTTTAGTTAGTTTGAAAAAATGGATAAAAAGGGATTTCGTGTGTTAATAAAGCATTGCTTTTTGGCGAAAAAAATACTATTGAAGCCAAGGCTTGGCTTGATAAACATTATTCGGATTTTGCGACAGGAAAATCAACCGCAGAGAAGGGGTTTGCTAAATTTAAACGAGGCGAAATGAGCACAAAGGACGATGCACGCAGTGGACGCCCCAAAGAGGCTGTTACCGACGAAAACATCAAAAAAGTCCACAAAATAATTTTTGATAACCGTAAAGTAAAGTTGATATCGTGAATGAATATTTGGATATGCGAAAGCTCAGTTCAAAGTGGGTATCGCGCGAGCTCATCGTCCCAAAACAACAACGAATTGATGATTCTAAGCAGTGTTTGGAGCTGTTCAATTGTAATAAACCCGAATTTTTGCGTGGTTATGTGACAATGGATGAAACATGCTCCATCATTTCACACCGGAGTCCAATCGACAGTCAGCCGAGTGGACTGCACGTGATGAACACTAAAAATGCTATAACTCACATACTAATCGTGCAACAGCTGTCAAATTTATACACATGTCTTTTGAAGATTAGGGTTAACTAAAATTCTCATGGATTTAATGCTCGTAGCGCTATCTATGTGTCAGCCTACTAACTTTTCAGCCCACCTGTTACATATATCAGAGTTTACAACCCATATTTTGAATAGATGCTCGCTCAGGCAGTTGTATCCAGTTCTTAATCTAAAATTGGCCACAGCCACTTTCCGAGTTTTTCCACTCAATTTTTACCAGTCACCCCAGACTTCCTTTGGTATTAAATATTAATTCACTAATATGCTATAACTTAATTTTGTCACATATAGCAAACATATATAATTGCATATGTTTTTATTTAGAATTAGAATATGAACTATTTAGTGTAACTAAAACGATTATTAATACCAAATGTATTCTACGTTCCTTTTTTTTATGTCGTGAGAATCACAATTTCTAGACACTTCCGTAACATATTTAGAATGTTTTCATTTGATTTTTTTATTATTTAAAGAAATGATCCGAATAAAGTGAGACAAAAACTTTTTAAGTACACCCCAAAACAATCAACCTCAAGTACTCTTAAGGAACAAATATGTGAAATAGAAATTTAAACTATACACCACTTTCCTCTGAAGAGGATGAAAATTTCAGTAGGGTAATTGAAAAACTTTTTTGCTGCTGAATTGGTGAAATTAATGCTTGATGAATGATTAGTGTAATTAAAATTGATTGACTAATGTAATTATTCTTTAATCATTCAATTTTAGTGAACTACTAGGCAATAAAGGACGATTTTTGTACTGATATTCTACAGGAGAATCATACATGAATGCTTTGATACTGCTATGGGAATCTGAATTGATATTCTTTCTGAATGATACTGCAGTACTCAGTTCAGTAGAGTGAAGAATCAGGTACTTACCATACTGCATATGAAGGGCCTCGATCCAGCACAACTCTTACCACGTAAAGTAAGCAAGCCACAAGTTTGATAATCAGATTGAAAATACGGATTCTCAGACCTGAAAGGACATAAACAATGTTCTTAATTTTTAACGCTGAAATGAATAATTTGCCAAATAGTAAACATTTATCAACATACATTTTTTTATTTGTGAATAATGATTTAATAAATAGCCAACGTGTTATAATATAATCTTAATTTATATATATTAAAATCTTAATTTTTTTTCTTTGTATATTAAGGTGTATAATTTTTCACAACAGATTTCAGTATGAAAAGCGTTTCAGAAATAAGTTACCTTAAGTAAATTTATATTAAAAACAGTTCCGTATCTCGTCGAATATGTATTAGATTATTGGCGAATAATTTTGAAGATTTGGAACTAATATAAATATTGTTTCTAGAATTTCCTGCTCAAAGCTAGACATATCTAAGTTTTGTTACAGTATTTCAGTTTTTAAAATGAGTGGAAAGTACCTCAAATTTCAACGTAAAGTTATCATTTGTTATTTTAGCTTGTTTTATTGTTGAATGATCTAGATGCCAAACAGTTTCCATTAAGAGACTTTTGTAATAAGTTCTCAGATTTTATTTATAATATATTTTTTTATCTATCTTACACAATTGTCAGAGTACTTTTCTTCTTTCATGCATATATGATTCCTGATATGGCAGATTTAACGATAATCATACCAATAAAGAAACGATTTGTATAGATAATTGGTTCACATTTCCGTATTGTATACAAGGAAAACTACATGTATTTTGTTCCACCTTTCATCAAGTATATTCCTTTGCAAATTATTATTATTCCATTACTATTATTATTATTATTATTAAAATATAACATTTATTCCTTTCTTTTTACACATATTCCTTTGCAAAAATTAGCAAATGTCATTAGCGGTAATCAAACTTTAGCTCTTCCATGTTATACAGCGTTTATATCTATTTGGTTAAAAATTACTCCTAAGGTTAAGGTTTAATTTAGGTTACTCCTAATGATGACATCTATTAAAACTCCTAATGATAACATTTTCTAATGATATCTATTAAAAATCATAATGATGACATCTTATGATGATATTTGTTAAAACTCTAAAAATGTTGATGACATCTATTTTAACTCTTCCATTATACAGCGTTTATTACTATTTGGTTAAAAATGAGTTAATTTATAAAAATAAAACTTTAGCTCTTCCATGTTATACAGTGTTTGGTTAAAAATGAGTTAATTTATAAAAATCAAACTATAGCTCTTTCATGTTATACAGAGTTTGGTTAAAAAGGAGTCAATTTATAAAAATCAAACTTTAGCTCTTCCATGTTATACACAGAGTTTGGTTCAAACTAAGGAGTTATACAGAATTTGGTTAAAAAGGAGTCATATTATAAAAATCAAACTTTAGCTCTTCCATGTTATACAGCGTTTGGTTAAAAATGAGTTAATTTATAGAAATCAAACTTTATCTCTCCTCTTAGACAGCGTTTGTTAATATTTGGTTAAAATGAAGTTAATTTATAAAAATAAAAGTTTAGCTCTTCCATGTTATACAGCGTTTGTTATTATTGGGTTAAAATGAATTAATTTATAAATATCAAACTTTATCTCTTTCATGTTAAAGTGTTCCCATGTTAGGCTTCAGACTTTAGCTCTTCCAGCGTTTATTACGATTTTGTTAAAAATGAGTTCCTTTATACGAATAAGACATTTAAAATGCAACAAGTTTTTACATTAAATATGTAATAATGTAAAAACATGTTTAATGTAATGTAAAGTAACATTTTACATTACATTAAACATGTTTTTACATTATTACCTTTTTACATGCAGTATTATTATATACTGCATTAAAAAATGTAAAAATAAGCTTAGTTGAAGCGTTTTCCCAGGGAAGAAGAATAAATAATAAATGCTTCATTTTGTATAAATGAATTTATAACAGTTAGAAATAAAAAAAAAAAGGAAAAGAAAAATTGTTTCTCGCGAAATAAATTATATTGAGTTGAAGAGATACTTTTACATTGTTAATTTTCCACAAAACCTGTTTAAAGGGAGTAAATTTCATCATCCTTTTTTCATCAACACTCCTTTTTTAAAGAGCCCTCGAATTAAGTTAAGTGTTCTCGAGTTCCGGTGAAAATTGGGAAATGTACTTAAGCGCTTTCAATCAGCAAATTAAAAATATGTTAACGTCAAATTAGCGGTTGACGGACGTTAATCATTTACAGTATTTTATGGAAAGAACGATATTATCATTATTTAAAAACAAGTAATATAAATTTTTTTTTTTTAAAGTCAATTCCTACTTTTTTTTTCAATCTATTGCAGAAAGTCCTTTATAAATAATTTTCTTTCGTATTTTTTAAGTTTATCTGGCGCCATCTATTGGTAAATATATGCAACTTAAATCTAAAAAATACTAAAATTAATTAATTAAATTTAATGAATAAATTTATATTTAAAAAAACTGTATTAACATCCAGTGTCATCCACTACGAGTTAAAAAAATGTATTTGAACTTGAGTGGATGAATAAAAAGTATTTTATGAACGATTGAAAATTTGAACAAGATATATTTAGGGAGAGTGTGAACTAATAGAAGGAATTGAAAAAAAATCGTTTTTTTTTTAAATTCTGTTCCAAAAAAAGACAAATTTACTTTGAAAGCAAACAATAATACATATTCTCCTCGTAAAATATTTTAAACAAATGTAAACTTCATTAAAATATTTTTATAGCAGTTTTTAAAAACAGCAATTTTTTCTGTTGAGTCAGATATTTTATATATATTTGATTAAAAAAGTAGGGTTTAAAAAAAATTCAATATTAGTTGATGAAGTAAATGATTATAAATATGAAAGTAAAATTGCTGATTTCGGATACATTGCACTTTGATTTAATTTATTTGTTACTAGAATGGCAAATAATTAGTAAATTCAGCGTTACCAAGATTCCTCCGACAGTTTAAACGAACACGTTATTCCAGCGTCTAAGGGGATTTACACTATCTTTCCTTCTTTTTAGAGGTTAACAGACGTATTTTCTGACTTATGGCTTTGTCATGTACGTCCTTATCATAGGTGTTGGAACATTTGGTTTTAGTTTTACTTGTCGGTTTTTCGAAATAGATGAGTCTCAATGCGCTCTAATATGCTACAGCTCTTAAATATGTGTTTTATGAAATAAAAATTGAATGCCGTATATTTTAAATGAAGTCATTGACCACTTCTATAGAAAATGTGTAATATTTTCAACATTACTAAATGTATTATTTGATTAAAAATGAACATATATATATTAAATATATTATATATATATATATATTAAATATATTATATATATATATATATTAAATATATATATATATATATATTAAATATATTATATATATATATATTAAATATATTAGATATATATATATTAAATATATTAGATATATATATTAAATATATTATATATATATTAAATACGTTAAATATATTATTTGATTAAACGTATTATTTGAAGAAAAATACCTCAGATATGCCTCAGAAAAATTACAGTTAAGAAAAGTTTAATATAATCTGCCACGGCAATGTACAGCCTAACCATAAAATTAACCATAAACATTTTTTTTTTGTCCAGGAATAATAATTTTAAAAAGAAATCTGTAATTCTCTTGAAAATAAACAAATTTTGAACGAAGATATTTAGTTTACGATACTAAAACTATAATTTAATGTAAGAACAAGATGCATATTAAAAATAAATAAATAAATAGAGTTTCAGACGCTTTTATAAAAAAGCTTGTGAAAGTAATTAAAAATACTCCAATGATTTAGAATTAATAGAATCAATAGAATTCCAAATGATTTTATCAAAATAAAGATCGTGAAAAAATGTAAAAACAAAACAAAAAAAAAAAAAAAACCCCATAGAATTCCAAACGATTTTATAAAAAAAAGATCTTGAAAGTAATTAAAAAAATAAAATAAACTATAGAATTCCAAACGATTTTATAAAAAAACCGGCAAAAGTAGTAATTTAAAAAATAAAAAAAAATATAGAATTCCAAGCGATTTTATAAAAATAAAAATCTTGGAAGTAATTTAAAAATTAAAAGAAAACCCATAGAATTCCAAACGATTTTATAAAAATAAAGATCTTTGTAAGTAATTTAAAAAAACAACTATAGAATTCCGAACGAATTTATAAAAATAAAGATCTTGGAAATAATTTAAAAAAAAAACTATAGGATTCCAAATGATTTTATAAAAATAAATATATTGGAAATAATTTAAAAATAAAAAAAAAAACCCATAGAATTCCAAACGATTTTATAAAAATAAAAATCTTGAAAGTAATTAAAAAAATAAAACAAACTATAGAATTCCAAACGATTTTATAAAAAAAGTCGGTAAAAGTAGCATTTAAAAAAAAAATTTACAATTCCAAACTATTTTATAAAAATAAAGATCTTGGAAGTAATTTAAAAAACCATAGGAAAAAAAAAACATAGAATTACATACGATTTTATAAAAATAAAAATCTTAAAAGTAATTTAAAAAATACAAAAAAGAATATATAGAAATACGTATAGAATTCCAAATGATTTAAAAATAAAAGCCCGTGAAAGTAATTTAAAAAAAGTTATACAATTCCAGCTCTTGAAACAAATTTTAAAAAAATTATAAATTTCATGGAAAATGCCCAAAATTGAAAGTGATCAAGGACACAAAAAACCCCACCTCCTCAAAGTCAAAACAATACCCATATACTTTATTGTTAATAAGGTCAATTTATTAACAAAACTTTTGCACAGCTCCTTTTTCATTTAGTCAGTTTAATAAAAAACGTTTTTTTTTATTTTTTTATTTTTATTTTTTGGAGGAAGCAATGAAAACTTTTCGACCTCAAGCTCAGAAGAATCAATTACTCGGGGACTCCTTTACCTTGTGTAGATTTGTCAGACGAAGACGAATCTTTGCTGTTCTCTTTTTCAAGAAGATAGTCGTCAGTCACGAATTTCTTTCTTTTGTGAACTTTTTCTCCCCCCAGGAGTTTTAACTTTTAGGACGGATTAAGCGGAAGTTTTAAAAAAGGAAGAAAAACATCTTGTTTTTTGTGTTTTCTTATTCAGTGTCGTTTTTACTTTCTTTTACACCTTTCCTTGATAAATTATCGAAGAACAGGAAGTGTTTAAAAAAACGGTAGGTACATTAAAAACTTTCCTAGTGATTGCTTGTTTTTTTTTTGGCTGAAGCCAAAATAGTTTAAAGTTTGTATATTTCTTAATTAAATCTTTGATTTGTTGCTATAATTATCAGTTGTATAAATATTTATGTTGTAGGTGAAGAGTAGACCTTCTTGATCGCCAATGGCGGGCTAAAAAAAAAAAATTGCCAAGGGCATAATTGCACGAGGTAATTCAACGTAAAGCACAATAGAGCAATTATTTAGAGCAACCTCTTTTGTTCTAATGGCGACCTGATGGCCAACTAGCTAGCGATCTGGCCATTGGTACCACAGGCTTCAGATTCGAATCTTGACCGTGGCATGGATGCTTGTGAGTGGTTCGAAATCCACATTAAGCTGTAGGTCCTGGTCTAATTAGCCTGAAGTGTGCATAAAATGACAGTAGAGCGACAAACCAAACCTGTTCTAATGGAACAGAAATTTGGGCGAGAATCTCCTGTCTTTTTCGTACGACAGTTGGCGCTGTATCGCCGCTTGGATTCTTTTTCCAGCAAACATTTAATTCGTTACAAAGCGATTCTAAAAATTCCGACACGGAAACGAAACGATTGCAGCTTTATTTCTGATAATAAAATAACAATGAAGTATTATTAGAGTGAGATAGGACAGTATTATAGCTATAAGACGAAGTCCATTTTCTCTGGGTCAGCTAATATACAATAATAGGACATGCCAATAGTAGAATAAAGTCTCCATAAACAGATTCATAACTCCCTGCAATTCCAAATCATTTGACATTTTTTTTATCACACTGAAATACACTAACAATTGCAGCGAAAATGAAAACATAAGGACTTTCAAATGAAGTTGTTATTTCGGGATAAACAATAAAATATTAATGAAATATTATTAGTGTCATTGATATATTGCTACTGAACTCCAAACTATCTCTTTAAATCGAATCTAGAAGAAAATTAAGATTTTAAAAACAATCAACATTTTATTGCTGGAATCAAACTAAACAGTTAACATGCTCGACAGAGAGTTAACTAAGACATAACAGAAATAATGATTTTCATATGAAATCATTATTTCTGAATAAACAATGAAATATTATTAGTGTCATTGATATATTGCTACTGAACTCCAAACTATCTCTTTAAATCGAATCTAGAAGAAAATTAAGATTTTAAAAACAATCAACATTTTATTGCTGGAATCAAACTAAACAGTTAACATGCTCGACAGAGAGAGTTAACTAAGACATAACAGAAATAATGATTTTCATATGAAATCATTATTTCTGAATAAACAATGAAATATTATTAGTGCCGATGATATATTGCTAATGAACTCCAAACTATCTCTTTTATACCGAACCAAGAAGAAAATTAACACTTTTAAAACAATCAACATTTTATTGATGGTAACAAAATAAAGAGTTAATTTTGTTCGAGAGAGAGAGAGAGAGAGTTGTTAACTAAGTAAGAGTTAGCATAATAAAGAGTTAACAGAAATAGCGACTTTCACATGAAGTCGTTATTTCTGGGTAAACAATAAAATATCATTGAAATATCATGAGTGCCAATAATATATTGATACGAACTCCAAACTATCTCTTTAAATGGAACCAAGAACAAAATTAACACTTTTAGTGAGGCAACAATTGCAGTTGAAACAAAAATATAAGCACTTTCACATGAAGTTGTTGTCGCTGGATAAACAATGAAATATTAATGTAACTTTATTAGTGCCAATGATATATTGTTGCCAAACTATCTCTTTATATTGAATCAAGAAGAAAATTAGCACTTTTAAAACAAGCAACACTTTTATTGCTTTTAACAAAATAAAGTGTTAACTAAGTAAAAGTTAACATGTTCGAGAGCGAGTTAACTAAGTACCAGTTAAGTTAAGGGTTAACATTATTAATAAAAATAACGTCTTTCACATGAAAACGACTTCATGTGAAAGACGTTATTTTTATTATGTTAACCGTTAACTATAAATTATTAGAGTTATAAGCTATAAATTATGATGAACTATAAATTATTAATGAAATATTATTAGTATTAAATATTATTGGTATATTGAATCATAACTAACTCTTTATATCGAACTAACTATCTTTAATCAAACTAACTCTTTATATCGAATCAAGAAGAAAATTAACACTTTTCAAACAATCAACACTTTTATTACTGGTAACAAAATAAAGGGTTAACGAAGTATTTTTATTTGTAAGTTATATAGGTTCATTAATGACCTACTTCTAACTTAAATTCTCCTTCTAAGTTCAAACTACCTCTCCATATTTCCTCTCACTGGAGTGTGCAGATAATTACAGTGAAAAACAAAACATGCCATCAAATAACATCCAAAGTAGAAGATTACCGAAATATTACACAGGTTATTGATGCAATAAAAAAAGGATATTAACTATTACACTCGAAACTAACTCTCGAAATTCTCCCTCGCTCGAATAGGGCTTCAGTGAGGCAACAATTGCAGTGGAAACGAAAACACGATGACTCTCGACTGAAGTCCTTATCTCTTAACTGGAAACTTTCCCGGAGGACAAGGAATCGATGGGATTGTGCGCTTTATGTTCAATTTCCTGAAAAATAGCCCGGTGATTCAAGATGGAGCAGCAGATAGGTAGGGTTAGAGAGAGAATGCAGCTCTGTCGTTTTAATCCCGAATACAGGAACGTTGGCTGCATTGGCGAAGTTGTTGTCTTTATTTTCGTTTTCTGTGCCAATGTCTATTCGTTTTGAGATAGAGACAGCTCCGTATCGAGGGGTTGTTTCTAAGTTAAGAGTGATTAACTGTAGTTAGTTTTGAAAATGTATGTATTATCAGTTTAAATGCACTGTAACTACCAAATAATTAATATTGATACATTTTGTATCCTGTTAAGATACTGTTGTATCCTGCTGTACGCTGTCGAATCCGATACTATTGTATCCTGTTGGATATTGTCGAATCCGATTTTGTTGGATACTGTCGAATCCGATTCTGTAGGATACTGTCGAATCCGATTCTGTTGGATACTGTCGAATCCGATACTGTTGTATCCTGTTGGTATCATGCATTGTTGTATCCTGTTGGTATCATGTACTGTTATATCCTGCAATAAGATACCTGTTGTATCCTTATACCTTTTATATAAAGATACCTTTTGTTTAGAATTATTATGAAATATTTTTTTTCAAATTGCGTATCATGTACTGTTGTATCCTGATTAGCACTCTGGCGCTCGGTGCCACATATTCCAGTTCGTATCCCGGTGGTACCAAGGATGTTTGTAGTGGTTCGGAACTCAGTTTAAGCCGTAGGTCCCCGTCTAATATGACTGTAGAGCTTTGGGCGTAGGGCTGACAGCTTTACCGTAAAAAAAATAACATCTCCCGTCTCGAAATCTGCCAGCAGGTAGATGGTCTTGGCCTACCATGGGGCTGTTGCGCCACTGCTGCTGCTGATGCGATGATGTAAAAACGTGATAATATTGAATGTAGGTAAAGATTATATTATGAATAAATGTTTTACGTATTTTGCCACTTCAAAAGTATTATCATGATAGTCATAATAGAATTTCCACACATCTCTTTTTGCTCACTCGCGTTCAAAATTGTAACTGTAGGTACCAGTCTAATTAGCACAGAATGACAGTAAATCGACAAAGCAAACCAAACCACTCGCTTTCAATGAATTGATTACAAAAAAATACATTCCCTATTATAAAAAAAGTTCAGAAATTCATGGACATGATTTATCAATTCAGCATGTATTGGAAGCACTATTGGAACCCTACCCCGTAAAAAGTCAGCGTCACGGAGCCAAGTCAGACTTCTACCTACGAGTGCACCATCACGACAAAAGCTATCCTTCATTTCCCATGAGACCACATGAGACCACAGGGGTTCTTGGACTTGATCTAGATGTTGCTGTCTACTCGTCTTGTACTCGTTTATAATGCAAAAGGTTACGGATATTTATGACTATAGCATTTATATGTTATACTTATTTTTTATTACACGAAAAAATATATTAGATGCACAATGTTGGCATGAAAAATTATTATTTTTTCTTTACCGATATAATATTGTAAATGAATAATAATAACAAAAAAAAGTTTCTTGGCATCTATATAAGACTATATAGATGTCATAACTGAATGCCTGACAATAAACTATAACCTTTAACTTCTTTTAAAAAACTCAAAATTTTTGATTCTACAACTTAGAACAATGAAAAACAATTTTTTTTTCTATATTTGCATACCGTTTCCCCCATAGCAGACTACCTTATCTTTCCCAAATTTGCTTTAAAGTTATGTGTTTGAAGCCCAGCCACTAAAACTACCTTCTAGAATTCATGAATTCCTCCTACTCGTATTGATTGATTTCCGGTCTTGCTTCCCATCTCAGGCTTCACTTCCGTTCTAGGCACACAGATCCGTTGGTTTTATGCATTCTTGCTTTACTAGTACAGCGTTAAATATCGATATTCTAAAACGCTTGAGTGATTGATACACTACAGTAAGAAATAAAAATCTCTGTCAGTAGATATTTTGTGGTTAGCTATAGAATAAAATTTTAAATGAATTTTTATTGCATTTTTTGCCCATCTTGTGATACAGTGGCAATGTGAGCATGCTGATATTGTTGTAGCATTGTTGGCGCCATTGTCGTAGTCACTGGTTTCAGAAACGAGGAGACTCAATGGTAACTGTGACAATGAGGGATAAATTGTACAGCATCTATATTCGAGCTGCTTAGTGGAAATTTTTCCGGGTTTTCTCCCATATGACACCCAACTGTGGGTAAGTCCCCCTAAAGTTCTTCCCGGAAAGTACGTCTTCTCCACAACATCCGTCGGTGAGCTGTTCGAGGTATGCATAAGTTCCCTCGATGATCCACCTCCTTGTTTCTAACAGGTAAAGACCTACATAGCACTAGTGCAAATTAATGCACTAATGCTAAAAAATAGACATAGACAGGCAAATTCAGGGCAGTGATTCTTAAAAAAGGCCTCTCGGGTGCACTAACCTCCCCTCTCCACCCATCGGTGGGCTTTTTATAGGACACATAAATGGTACACGAGGCCCATAGACCTATAAAAAATCTTTTTGGGATCAAAAGTGCTTGGCTTGGAACTCGACAAGGGATGCCGATACGAAAGCTTTTATTTTTGCTAAAGAAGGAAATGATAAATCTATACGTTGGAAAGTTCCCATGTAGAGATAAACGATATAATAGCGCGAATGCTTGGATGACATTTCTGGGAATGGCAGTTCAAAATATGAATGCAGTATATTTACTTTAAAATGCTTCATGAAAAATTTCTAAGCACACATTACACGAGTCCCACTGATGTGCCACCATCATTTTTCTAACTGTTAAGGGGCTACATAACCCTAGGCATGGGGTGAGATGTAAAGGAAGGAAATATAATTTTTATTCTATATGCAAACACAAATTTTTTGACTTCATTGAAGGAATGCGGAAAATGTTCCAATCATTGTTGAATAAAAAAATATTTTTTAGTACTGGATGCATTCCCGCCTTGTGGATGAATAATAGTGATTGTCTAGAATTAGCCTAGATTTGAATCCATTTCTGGTGATTGTTGAAGTCACTGTTTTCAGAAACGAGAAGAAAAGATGACTTTTGTTACAATATGTGTATCGCATGGATAATCAGGCTTAATGGTGAGATTTTTCTAGGTTTTCTCCCACACCATAAGCACTTGTGGGGCAGTTATTCCCTAAAGATCCGCCTTGTAGGCAATACCTTCCCTTTATCACCCATCGGTGGAGAGTTTAGTATACATAAATGGAACTCGAGGTCCACCGATGATCAGCAACATATATGATGAAAGTATTATAACAAGAATTAATTAAAATTATTTTATTGTATGAACCTTTTTAATAAGTTCTAGAAGTAAAATAGAAAGTGGTCTTACGAAACTGATCTAGATATGAAATTTTAAAACACAATTTTTTATGTACATTACTGGTACTCATATTTTGTACACTCGAATGAAACACCAGTACCACTCATGTTAAAAAAAATACCTAATACATAATCTTGAACTCATTGCTACAGATAAGACAAATTTGCAGCAGAGTAAGTATGATTCAAAAAATAGCAATACATCTAATTAGCTACTGATCTATTCCCAAAATAGAAGAAAAAAGAAATGAATGTCTTTTTGAAATTTTTTTTAAAGATTAATGTTTAAATTCGCAAATAAAAAAAAAACGATCGCTCTCAGACGACCTGAGGCAGTAGAAAAGTTTGTTGCCAAGCTTTATTAAATATTTTTGTAACTGCCTTTATTTGCAAAGATCGAATTGGTGACCTATTAACTCAGAGACTCAGTATCACTTTATAATACGATAATTAAAGAAAATGATGTTAGTAGATAGTGTGTTGGGTTTCGGTACTACTTTGTTTTGGTTTGTGGCTCTACTGTTATTTTTTGCACATTTTAGAATAATTAGAGCGGGACCTATCATTTAACGTGTATTCCGAACACTAATAAACATCCATGCCACTGCCAGGATTCCCACCTGAAGCCTGATCAACAGCCAGAGAGGTAGCCAATTGGCTATATTCGGTTCTAGAACAGCTGATTAGAAACGCGACATGAAAATAAAACAAGGTTTACATTAAGAATGGAAAGGATAAATATCTGGATAAAAATGTCATAGTATTACGGGATTAAAAATGTACTATGACAGAAATTCCTCTGCTGAGCTCAAGGAGGAAGGGAGACAAGTAAGAATCGCCAGATACAACCATTGTGGGTGTTGTTTGATCGTGATGATACAATATGGATGGGATGTACTTCTACTTGGCTGCAACCTTGAATTTGAGAATGATGTGTGCTGTTTTATTGTGGTTTTTAAAAGAAGATATGGGGAGACGGCATCTGGAGGAAGGTGGATCAAAGAAACTTCCCTTCCTTCTTGATCGATATCCTGTCCTATCTGTTTAACTTGTCTATTTCGCTGTAGATGCGAAAGTTTTCGGTCAATTTTCATACCAAATGCTCTATTCATTACGCCGCTCCGGCCACGTATGTATGTAGTGTATCAGACATCATCTTAATACTCTACGTAACTCTAGCTACATGATTTGCAATTGAAAAAGACTTGAATGTCCAGTACCCAGGTTAGTAGTACATTAATCACATACACAACAGATTTGTGGGCCTGAATGGTCGAGTGTCTAGCGCTCTGGCTCTCTGTGCCACAGGTTTCGGGTTCGAGTCCCGGCGGTGCCATGGATGTTTGTAGTGGTTCGGAATCCACTTTAAGCCCGGTCTCCTATGACTGTAAGAGCGTCACAGAACAGAAGTCAGACTTTTACCTACGGGTGCTCCATCAGAACAGAACCTTCACCCCTCTTCCCTCCTTCGATGAGGGACACGACGACAACAACAACAGATTTGTAGCAGAATCAACTTTGTGGAATATGGGGAACTTGCAGTTATATTGCACACATTATGAAGTCGACAATTTTGAAAATTACAATTTCGAAACACCAGTTTTACAATCTACAATTTTGAAACACCTACTTTCAACAATCTGTAATTATGAAATAATTACAATTTAACTTACTTAAAATGGTAATAAGTATATATGTAATCTGAAGTATGATGTCAAGCCTTGAAATGCATTCGTTCATTTTAATCCATAAAATAATGGGTGTTGTTTTCGAGAAAGGAGTTTGTCGTTTTCTTGATCAATCCTTTTGTCCTTGACCTATTGTTGGTTCATTTTGTTTTTAAATTTCGTTCACGTGCTATTCTTATTGGTTTATTTAAATTTCTTCCACAAACCTTTTAAAACATATTTTAAATTTCTTTCACGTGCTGCTTTATACACAATATTTATTTAAATTTCTTTCTCACGTGCTGGTAATTATGTAATTAAATAACGCAAAATTGTTCAAAAAGACCGTCTGGTGAAAGCAAAGTCAATTTTATTTCAAAATGAAAATGAGATTTTTCGAGAAAAGAAAATCATTTGGTATTCTCTTATTGCAGATTAATGCGGAGATCCTTGGCCGCGTAGCGACCACTAGCTCCTTCATTGTAAAATGTTGAAACATAGCGGTGGTCTCATGCCCTTTGAGTTAATAAGCAAAATATGTAATGAAATGTCCTTTTTTAAAAAAAAAAAGAATTATTTATTTAATAAAATTGTAAAATGAAAAATAACAAACATTTCAAAAGTGTAGATGTTGATGAAATCAGTTGCATGTAATCAAAAAAATAAAACAGAATGAGCAGAAGTCAAATTAGGAGTAAAAATAGCTTAGGAGAAAAGTGAACTTTTTTCATCTAGATAGTTGTAGGTAATAAGTCAGTCACACAAGAGAAAATCGTCATGATAAGAAATTAATTTAAAATATTTAGAACAGTGCGAGGTCTTTTGCTATGTTTGCGGGAAGAAATATCATAATCGTAATTTTGTAGGATATTTAAAACCGGGTTATTGATGTTTTGCATATCATTATAGAATTTAGTAGAAATTTTGTGAACAAATTGTTTTAAACTTGGAATCGAGCGAGCTCGTCGAATATCGTCATTACGAAAGTACCAGGGTGAATTCGTTAACATTCTAAGAGTTTTGTTCTCAAGACTTTGAATAATTTCAAGATTTGTACGTGGAACAGAACCCCAAACTGGGCTTGCATAAGCTAATACTGGACGAAGATTAGAGAGATATATTAGAATTTTGAGATTAAGAGGTAAAGCTGAATTTCTATTGATTAAAGGATAGAGAATTCTAAATTGAGTATTGAATCTATTTCTAAAGTAGTAGATATAAGATCTGTAGTTAAATTTACTATCAAGAATAATTCCTAAGTACTTAGTTTCTTTAGACCCGAAGATATAAATATTATTTATTTTAATTCGTTTGGAATTCTATAGTTTTTTAAATATTATTTTAAAAATTGCTATTATGCGTTTTGTTCTTACATTAAATTAAAAATTGTATATAAACCCAGACGATTATTTATATTTTTTTTAAATTTCTTTCACGATTGAGTAATTATATATGTATATATATATATTTATTATTAAATTCATTTCCAAGAGAGGGGATATTAAAATCTTTGCATGCCATTAATCTATTTCACATATGCTTAAAATCGTGTATTCGGAAACTATTTCAACATTATTATACTTATAAGCAATTCTCAACAGAGAAATATTATACTCATTATATCAATTAATTATTTTCAAAAAAACAGGTAATAAAACAAAAAATTTTTAAAGTCAATTCCTACTTTATTTTCACTATATTTGCAGAAAGTCCTTTATAAATAATTGTCATTCATTTTTTTAAGTTTATCTGGCGCCATCTATTGGTAGATCTATGCAACTTAAATCTAAAAAAAATTAATTAATTAAATTTAATTACTGAATTAATATTTGAAAAAACTATATTAACATCAAGTGTCATCCACTACATGTTCAAAAAAAATGTATTTGAACTTGAGTAGATGAATAAAAAGTATTTCATTAACGATTGAAAATTTGAACAAGATATATATAGGGAGAGTAAACGGATATGTAAACGACGATATAAAATACATTTAGTATCATTTTATCCTTTACAAAATACGTAGAACGTATTAATTCGTAAGGCAGCTACCTTATTATTCCCCAAATTAATACAATATTATTGTACCATGTAAAATATGTTTTGATATCCCCATAATGTTTTTGGTTTTATTTGAAGCTTATGAAAATTGGTATAGTTTAATTAATATTTTTCGTTATTTAATTATTATATAATTGTTATTTTTTAATAGATAAAGAAAAAAACGTTTTAAGAGCCAGATTATAAATTTACTAAATTAATGCTTCTAGCTTTATAATGAATTATTCTTAAAATTATTCTTAATATGTGTCTCACTATGCTTTAGTTATGTTGGCTTGCAGAAATGGTATTGTAAGATTTTTATAATTTATGGATTAATATTTTTTTGTTATTTTGCGAGCCAACCTGCTCATTTTAGAAAAAATAACTATAACTCTATTATTATAATTATTTTAAAAATAAAATATTTACATTATATAAATATTAATATTATTAATATTTAATATTTTTCTGATTTTATTTTTTGAGAAGAATTGACTTCACTTTAAATTATATTTAAATTTTAAATATATTGCATAAATCTTTGAAACATTGAAATTATTTTATTTTACCTTTAATAAATCTACACTACTATAAAAATTTATATGATTGTCTGTTTGCTATTTTATAATCGAATCTTATCTGTTTAAGATATAAAATGCTTACATACTCAATAAAAGTTCGATTATTAATTATTAGTTGAATTAAGTTCGATTATCAGTTGTTATATCCGTTTGTAAAATACATGTTATTCGATTGATTTATAGATTTTTTTCTGTTATTTACACAATAAAATTTTTTATTACTTTATGAAAGTTTAAGAATGTACAGTTCTTGCACTAAAGTTATAATAATAACAATAAAAATAATTTGGATGGTTAAAAAAACCCTTTTAAATGTTGTTATATTTGTTTGTATTAAATAATTAGCATTTTTATTATGTCTGATAAACATTTTAAAAGTAAGTAATTTATTAAGTTAAATAGCAAAAAACAGTTCAAAATGCCTGATATAAATATTCACATATTAATTTTTATTCGTTTAATCAAAATTATGTACAAATCAAAATATGTACAAATCAAAATATGCTAATACATTTTCTACAGGAGTCGAATAAAAGCGAGATGAAACAATCTGCTAGAATGAAAATAAGCAATTCATGAAGGTAATAGGGACGTGACCGGAGCCTTTAACCCTGACACGAGAACAGTTGCACAGAACCACTCATTTCCAGGAAGCTTTCGAAGCCGCAACATTTTAAATAAAACCCACTTCTCCGAGACATAAAAAGAGCCATCTCGTAATCTTGGCCGGACTCCTAGAAATCCTCCTGCTTAATAATGTACCGCTGGCCATTGGACCGCGAACATGAAGTTCTTGTTCCGTAGTTCTCGCTGAACGTCAGTATGAACTTTATGTGAGTTTCTGGGATTCCAGCCATAAAAAGGACCATTTCATTCGGAGCTAAATATCCTGGAGCTTTACAAATGGCCTTTGCAACTCTGTTTTCTGTTTCTCCGGTTTGTAAAGGTAAGAAATAAATAAATAAAATAAAAGCGTTACTTTTACGCTACGTTATCTTTTAGTTTATTTTTTTTCTAATTTGTTCGGTTTGAAGGAATTTTATTGGTATCTCTTGTTTCACCTTTATGTAACATAAATTATATAAATTACCTTGATAATAAACTTCAATTGCAATGAGTTACATTTGGTGGAAATATGAATAGATTAAAATATAATAAGTGAAACTACGACTTTAACGGGCTGAAGTAGTACGGAAGATACCACCATAACTCGGATTCAGTTTGGAACGGGTTGTAAAACATGTTATTTGTTTATAAGAAATTTTATTATGAATGATTCAAGGCTTAAGGCTTAAATTATTTGGTGCTGTTAATACTAGACTAAAACTGTTTAAAGAGCCTATTATAAATTTTTATTTTTCACTTTTTATACGTTCAATGAAAATTTTATTGTGAATCATTCAATGCTTAAGGTTTGAATTATTAGGTACTGCTAGTAAAAGACTAAAACTTCTCAAACAGCTTTTTATAAATATTTATTCATTAATTTTAATTCGTTTAATCAATATTTTGTTCTGAATAATTCAATGCAACTTTAACAGCTTTTAAAGCTTAAATTATTTTCAAATAAAGACACGTTTAAAAAAAAATTAAATTTTTCAAATCTCTCGAATGGTAGAAATGATTTTATTCTGTAATGACTTGTTTTTATTATTTATTTCAATACAATTTTTACAGGAATTAAATAAAAGCAAATTGAAAGCAATCTGCTAGAATGAAAATAAGCAATTCATGAAGGTAATAGTGACGTGACCACAGCCTTTAACCCTGACACGAGAGCAGTTGCACAAAACCACTAATTTCCAAGAAGCTTTCGAAGCCGCAACATTTTAAATAAAACCCACTCCTCCAAGACATAAAAAGAGCCATCTCGTAATCTTGGCCGGACTCCTAGAAATCCTCCTGTTTAATAATGTACCGCCGGCCATTGGACCGCGAACATGAAGTTTCTGTTCCGTAGTTCTCGCTGAACGTCAGTATGAACTTTATGTGAGTTTCTGGGATTCCAGCCATAAAAAGGACCATTTCATTCGGAGCTAAATATCCGGGAGCTTTACAAATGGCTTTTGCAACTCGGTTTTCTGTTTGTTCGGTTTGTAAAGGTAAAAAAAAACAATAATAAAAGCGTTACTTTAACGGTACGTAATCTCTTAGTTTATTTTTAAAGAAATTTTATTGGTATATATTGTTTCACCTTTATATAACATAAATAATAACAATTACCTTGATAATAAACTTCAATTGCGCTGAGCTGTATTTGGTGGAAAAGTGAATACATTAAAATATAATAAGAGTAACTATAACTGTAACGGGCTGAAATTCTACACATTGTAAAACACCAGATCAGTTCGAAACTTATCTAGCAAAACCGAATTAAAGATTTACGTGTTTATTCTGGATATAAACGATAAATCTGCAATCTGGAATTTTATTATAAATGATTCAAACTTAAGGTTTAATTGATTAGGTATTGCTAGTAATAGAATAAAACTGTTCAAACACCTATTATAAATATTTAATTATTAACTTTTATTCGTTCATTCAAAATTTTATTAGAAAGGATTCAATGCTTAAGGTTTAAATTATTAGATACTTCTAGTAAAACTGTTAAAACAAGCTATAAATGTTTATTTATTAATTTTTATTCGTTCAATCAAAATTTTATTATGACAAAATTTTATTCAAAGTTTAAATTATTAGGTACTGCTAGTAATAGACTAAAACTGTTCAAACCACCTGCTATAAATGTTTATTTATTAACTTCTGTTCGTTCAATCAAAATTTATTATAAATGAATAAAGATTTAACATTTAAATTATTATGTACTGCCAGTAATAGAAGGAAAGTATTCAAACAGGATGGCATAGATGTTTATTTATTAATTTTTATTCGTTCATTCAAAATTCGATTTATTCGTTGATTAAATGGAGTTTCAATAGCTTTTAAGGATTAAATTATTTTCAAATAATGTTTTTACATGTTCGAAATGTTAAGACACGTTTTACATTACATTGAAAACATTAAATTTTTCAAATCTCCCGAAAGGTAGAAATGCTTTTATTTTGTAATGACCTATTTTTATCATTGTTTTCAATACATTTTCTACAGGAGTCGAATAAAAGCGAATTGAAACAATCTGCTGGAATGAAAATAAGCAATTCATGAAGGTAATAGTGACGTGACCAGGGCCTTTAACCCTGACACGAGAGCAGTTGCACAAAACCACTCATTTCCAGGAAGCTTTCGAAGCCGCAACATTTTAAATAAAACCCACTCCTCCAAGACATAAAAAGAGCCCTCTCCTAGTCTTGGCCAGACTCCTAGAAATCCTCCTGTTTAATAATGCACCGCTGGCCGTTGGACCGCGAACACGAAGTTTCTGTTCCGTAGTTCTCGTTGAGCGTTAGCATGAACTATATGCGAGTTTCTAGGATTCCAGCCATAAAAAGGACCATTTCATTCGGAGCGAAATATCCTGGAGCTTTACAAATGGCTTTTGCAACTCTGTTTTCTGTTTGTTCGGTTTGTAAAGGTAAGAAAAAAATAAATAAAATAATATCGTTACTTTAACGTTACGTTATCTTTTAGTTTATTTTTTTAGAATGTTTCGAATGGGTTCTTTTCGAATAAATTTTATTGGTATCTGTTGCTTCACCTTATAACATAAATAATAACTACCTTGATAATAAACTTCAAATGCATTGAATTGCATTTGGAGGAAAAATGAATATATTAAAATATAAAAAGAGTAACTGCAACTGTAACGGATGATACGAACTTAACAAGGGGTTCAATTTGGATTGTGTTGCAAAACTCGGGTTCAGTTTGAAACGGGTTGTAAAACATGGGTTCAGTTTGGTATACGTTGTAAAACATGGGTTCAATTAGGAAATCGACATTCAGACCTTTTTTACAAGTAGAGAAGATTCTTATGTTCATTCTGTAGATAAACGGTAAATTTGTAATTCGCAAAAAAATCTATAAACTTAAAAATCGGTCCGAGGGTGTTTGAAGATTTAAAACAGTAAAAATCTAGAGATGTTTTCTGTGGGACTGCTCTTTTTAAATTACGTTAGCAAAATAGGAATGCAGTATAGAAAGACAACAGTGGTACAACCAGCATAACGCTGAATCTGCTATTCTAGGGGCAGATGACTACTTGAAAATACTCAATCTTCGAATCCATCATGCTTTTCCACAATAAATTATGTCCTTGAACTCAAAGTTAATAGACATTTCTTACAAGGATTGTTTGACCCTTATGTAAGACTTTAATTTTGCATGTTTTTCTTGGTCCCTCCTCCCTCCATCCCCCGCCGTTCAACCTTGGAGAGAGGAGAGAAGAAAATGGAAAATTGAGTGAAGAATTCCAGGCAGTAAGGATACAACAACCCTTAAACGAACCAGTTTTTGTGATGAATTTGTAAATAATCGTTATATAATTGTATTTCGTGTGTTATGTGTTGCAGTTGTGCAATATTGTCTTTGTAATTTTAATAAATATGATAGCTAATCATCGCATTTTTATTTTAAGAAATAATTTAGTTTCTATCCATAACCAACACTGAATCAAGGCCACACTCATATTTAGCCCTAACTAGTACTAACAATAACTATAACAATAAACTGCTGTAATAACGGAATGTGTTATTAGATACTAGAAATTTATTACTATATTCTATTTTTATGAAAGACATGAGAACATTCTTCTTTATTTAGAATAATAATTTCAATATTATTTCCTCTTTTAGATGATATTTTCCTATCATTTTTATTATATAAAAATTGAAACAGATTTAATTGGTTTTTTTCTGATCAATAAATAAATCATGCAAATAACATTTTGAAATTTTTGATAGGAGATTGTGTTTGACTAGAAAAATAGAAATGTAACAGATTCAGCGGTGTATAGAGTGCATCACTGAAACCTTGTTGCACTGACGTTTAAACATCACAGATATTAATTATTAAGTGTGTGTGTTAAACTCTTCCCATTCCTTCTTCCAACCTAATTAGAGCTTTTTCTGGGCTACAGATTTATCAGTTCCATGTCGGCATAGGAACAAAAGATTAGGTTCGGCTCTCGTGGTCGGGTTTCAATTCCTGCTTCCTTATTTCTGAAACTCAACGCAATGTCCACTAGACCAAGGACAAGTTGGCAGCTAAGGACAAGGTGGATAAAAGGATATATATTATTAACGGCTTAAGATATACCATTCAGAGGAACGGGAACTTTAGAATATCGAAAAAAGTTATGCTAACATTAAAACTAAATTTTGGTTTTTAATGAATAATAGTGGGCCTGGTGGCCGAATGATTAGCGCTCTGGTGCTCGGTGGCACAGGCTTCGGGTTCGAGTCCCGGTGATGCCATGCATGTTTGTAGTGGCTCGGAATCCTCTTTAAACCGTATGTCCCGATCTAATAGGACTGTAGAGCTTTAGGCGTCGGGCTGACAACCATACCCTGTAAGAAGAAAACACCTCCTGTCTCGAAATCTGCGAGTAGGCAGAAGGTCTTTTCCACCATAGGGCTGTTGCAACACTGATGATGATGAAGGAATAATAGAACAGCCTATAAATTATTGTTGTGTACTAAATAAAAAAGAATTTATGAAAAAAGTTCTGAACGAATTTGAAAAAATAAAATTTTTTTAATTATTAACATTTAAATTAACGTTATTATTAACATTTAAATTAACATTAATTATTAACGTTTTAAAGTTATTAACATTTACTTGAAGAAAAAGAGTCATATGAAAATTATTTGTAATTATTTGTATTTGCTAATTATTTGTAATTCACTATAAAAAAATTAGAGAAATACGTTTGTATGACAATTAAGTTTTTAACAATTGTTTTAAATATTCGAAAAAAACAGACTTTGTGACAGACTACAAGAAAATTGAATGTAAAATAATTTTTAGTTATTTTTGAATTCTTTTAATATCTTGAATTTGATCTCAGAAATAAAATGTTTTTGTAAGTGAAATTGGATTTTTTTTTCTTCTAAAAACCAATATATAAGAATTGAAAAAATGTTATTAAATGCTTCCGAATCTATTTAAATTGAAAATAAAATTTTATAGTTCTAAATTTTTCACACATCTTTTAATTTAAAAAGAAAAAAAAATATGAAATTTTATGTTCAGAATTAATGCTGGCTGAAAGATAAAAATTTTCTCTCATTAAATATCTCTGTGTCAATGAAAATAAAAATAAATTATCTGATGTTATTTGAAAAATGTTAAAAGAAATGAATAGATTAAATACTATTTCTTTATTCTCTTCTGTTATTAGAGCATACTAAAAGTTTTTTACTTAAATGGAAATGTTTTTCTAGAAGAAAATCATTTTTTTTGCTTTATTTCGAACTTTATTACCAGTTCAAATTAAAATGAGAAATTGTGATATAGAAATAAAAAAAAAACCTTTAGATACTGAGAAATTGGAATGAAAAACAATAATTTCAATTATTTATTACTTCCATTACTTTTATGAAAGCTTCTCGGATATTTCGGACAAATTAAAAGTTATAAAAGATTAAATGCGTTTTCTACAAATTGAAATATATAGATTTGTGTATATGTATTGTATTTGTGAATATATATATATATATATATATATATATATTGATTATAATTAATGTTCGCTTTGGAAAAGGCCGTAAGAAGAGGACCATTGTTAGAAAAATCTTATATTTCACCTGAATAAACATAAAACAATGGGATTTTGTCTGGCACAAAAAAATAGTTCAACATTCGACAAGTAGGTGGCGTTGTACTCATCAAATGAT
Source organism: Caerostris darwini (assembly GCA_021605075.1). Lineage (NCBI taxonomy): Eukaryota > Metazoa > Arthropoda > Arachnida > Araneae > Araneidae > Caerostris > Caerostris darwini. Next base: position 172,678 of record BPLQ01002709.1, read on the forward strand.
GCTGAGTGTAAAAAAACGTAACTATAAGAAAAATTGCAAATAATAAAACAATTGTTCTTTGTTTTACAGTTTGAATATATATATATATATATGCGCTTTTGAACTTGTTTAATAATAAAAATAAAATTTATTTCAATAAAATTCGAATATATGTTGTTGTTTCTTATCCCACTTGGCTGGTCAAGCCCACGAGCCCATACGTACTCATGATTGAAGGGGAAGGAAGCAGCTTCTGTTGTGATGGAGCACCCGTAGGTAGAAGTCTGATTTTGGCTCCGTGACGCTCTTACAGTCATAGGAGACTGGGACTTACGGCTTAAAGTGGATTCCGAACCACTACAAACATCCATGGCACCGCCGGGATTTGAACCCGAAACCTGCGGCACCGAGCGCTAGACACTCGGCCATTCAGGTCCCAAATTTGTGAATGCCAACGGCACGCGGTGTTCCCAGGTGGTCCCCCACCCAAGTACTGACCGCGCCCAATTATGCTTGACTTCGGTGATCTAACGAGAACCGGTATCTTCAGCATGGTATCTATATATAGAGAATATTGATAGGTATAATTTCTTGCTCTACGGTCATCTTATGCACAATTTAGGCTAAACAAACCGGGACCTACAGTTTAAAGTGGATTCCGAACCCCTACAAACACCCATGGCACCGCCTGGACTCGACCCCGAAACCTGTGCTACCGAGTGCCAGAGCGCTAGCCACTCGGCCAACAGGCCCCACGGAAATTGTAAAAGATCGTTTGGTAACGATTGTATTCTTTTACAAAAAAATAGTTTCATTTATATAAATTAGTTTTTTAAAAAATATTTCAAAAACTTTCCATTATAAAATTCTATTAGTAAAACTTGCAACAGTTATACATTTAATTAATGTTTTGGCAGAAGAAAAATAATCCGTTGAAACACTACTGTGCTTTACTGTGCTTTTGTGAACAATGAAAACAATTAGAAGAAAACCCCATCGATTAGTGACTTTTTTTTTAAGGAATTATGGTGTAACATTTTTTTTTCAATAAAGCATTTATGGAAGGAAAAAAGGCTCAAGTAACTGTTTTTTTAAAATAATATCTGAATTATACTATATAATAAAAAAAAAAAAAAATTATGAACTGTTTGTACAAAAAAAATTGAGAATCATTGTGTCAGGCAATGAAAATTAAAACTATTTAATTCATATCAATAAACTGTAATAAAATGAAATTTATTAATTAAATGATTATACTTCATTTTAAAGTTAAAGCATGCTTAATAACACTTTAAAATGGTGCAATAATAGCAATTAGGAAAAAAAAAATATATACTTACTTGACCTTTGGTTTTTTATGAAGAATAATTGTAAACGCTCTTTTAATGTATTTTCATTCACATAAAATTCAACTCGAACCCTGAAAAAAGAAAACCCTTTTATTAGTTACACAAACTCGTATGCAAATCATTTCATAAATGTATGACACTTTATATACAAAATTATTTTTAAAATAATTAAACAACGATCTAAATAATTAATAATCAATTATTACTGATTTTAAATAATCTAATCTAAGAAGTTCCATATCTTATGAAGCATTAAAATTTTAAAAGAAATAAGGGAAAATTTAAAATAATATTTATATTTAATAATAAACATTGGGAGACATAAATAATTGTATTATTAACTTTAATTTCTTATAACGTTTAAAATATATATTTATCAAACAGAATTGAAATTGTTATTATCATAAAATTAGTTACTAGTTACTAGTTATTATTATAAAATTTTAATTGCTAAATAGTATTACCATAAAATTTTTTCTTATAATTGTAATATAGAAACAGGAATAATTTAATCTATTCAGAGTTAGTAATCTAAGTGACAACAATTTGAATAATTCATTCGCAACTATTACTGATTTTAAATAATTTTCTCTTAGAATTTCTTTATCTTAAGAGGCATTAAAAATTTAAAAAAAATATGTGAAAATTTAAAATAACTATTATATTTCCAAAATAAACATTGGCAGACATAATTAATTGTTATGAATTTTGGTTTCCTATAAAGTTTAAAAAATATAATCATCAAACAGTATTGTAATTGTTATTATCATAAAATTAGTTACTAGTTATTATTTACTATAAAATATTAGTTATTAAATAGTTATTACAATAATTTTTTTTATAATTGCAATATAGAAATTAGAATACTTTAGTCTATTCAGAGTTAGTAAATAAAATTTATGATTTGGTATTATGGATAAGATTCTTAGAGAATTAAAGATGACATGAGTTTGGTTTTATTTAATCGATTTAGGCCAATGTATTAAAACAAAAATAAAACCATGTAGAAATTTATTTGATCTCTTATTTATTTTTAATGAAGATTTATATTAATTAAAATTAAATACAGAATATACATAGCTGAAATTCAAAGTATATATAAAATGAAATTTCAGTTGAAATTCATTAAATAAAGCGAAACTTTTTTTTTGTTTAAAGAATATTATTAATAAAATTAAAACTCGTAAAGGAAAGTAATAAATTGGAATTCAATTTGGATAGATTTAGTTATACTAAATTTAAATGTATCACATTTTCATTGTATGGTTGAGAGAAAAGGAATATGCATTGTCATAAAATATTTTTTAAATGAAATTGTTATAAAGTATTTTTAATTTTTATAATAACATTAGATTCCAGAACGAAATAATAAAAATAACATAGATTTAAATATTTGCAAATGCAATTGCTCAGTAGCTCAGACATGAATAATTTCAAAATAATATACATTTTTTCCTAGATATGTAAATAATTTTATGTTTTCCAATTATTTAATAATTTTAACAAAATAACATGTTTTTGACAACGCATTTTTATTATTATAAAGTTTACTATTACTATGTTTTTGACAACAGGCTTTTACTACATGCTTTTACTATTATTATTTAACATTCAACAACATGTTTTTGAAATTAGATGTTAGCAAAATAGTTTTTCATTTATTAACTTTTAATGCAAGAACATATGATAAACTCGGAAAAGTATATTTATATTTTTAATAATCTTTATTTTCAATACATAATGTGTTTTTTTCTGTACTAGTGAACTGAAAAGTTATTTTTTTACAATGATTAATTTCAACAAAGATGTACTTTTAAATAATAGCATTATTAAAAATAAACCTCTATAAATATAAAAACAATTACAAATAAAATAAAATAAAAATTAATATACACATATTAAAATAAAATTAAAAATACACCCACATAAGTAGTAGTTTTTTTTGAATAAAAATGCAATTATTTTTCAATTTGCAACGCGCATTTTTAAAAATGTTATTATTTAAATACATCATGCAAATTAAAAAAAAAAAAGTATTACTTATTTTTACTGCATGTACAAGAAATTAAATAATTCGTTTAAATGGGAATACCAAACTTTATAACGCAAACTAGAATATAAAATAAAAAATATAATAATTATAAAATATGTAAATATAAAATAATAAAAGTAAACATAAATAAAAATATATAAAAAAATTACTCACTTTATATAATAAAAAATACACCCACATAAGTAATACCTTTTTTTGCAAAAAGTGCAATTAGTTTTCAATTTGCAAAGTGTATTTTTAAAAATGCTATCATTTAAATACATCTCGCAAATTGTAAAAAAAAAAAAATAGCAATTTTTCAAAAAAGTATTACTTATATTTACTGCACGTTTAAGAAATTAAATAATTCTTTTAATAGGAAATACCAAAATTTATAACGCAAGCTTTTCTTTATTGAAATTTACAAATTGAACTAATTTATCAATTAAAAAAAAGGAATTAAAATTATTTGTGCAAATAAAAATGAGTATTAAAATTAAAAAAAAACAAACTTTCTTTAAAAAGATTTCAGAAATAAGCCATAATTTGAATGTGGTTTAATTTTTCCTGTAATTCATTTCTGGAAAGTATTAATTATACATCAAATATAAAAAAAAAATAAGAATGAATATAAAAACATATTCTATGAAATCTGTTTTCATTAGAACCGTTACTTAACACCCCCTACAAATATATTCCTGGCATATTTTACAAAATTCCATAAATGTTTATTTCTTTGATTTATTTGTAGCTTGCCTGACTCGTGGCTCAGTGGAAACGTGCGCTAACGAATGATAATTAGGATTGAGATTCATTCTGCTGGCGGCTTTGTTGTCGACACTGTTTCAAAAAACGAGGTGTCTCGATGGCGTTTGGAATGTTCAGCATCTTGTCACGTGAGTCGGACTATCTGTTGAGTGGGAGTTTTCCGGATTTTCTCCCATACGAGTTCGCAAATACGGTCCTCTAAAAGTCCGCTCGAAAAGCACTGTCCTCCTTCTTCAGCGAGTCAGACTTCTACCTACGAGTGTCCCTCACAGCAGAAGCTGTCACCTCTTTCCCTTAATACCATGAGAACATGTGGGTTTATGGATTTAGTCTGGATGTTGCTGTCGACTGACTGGTAGGAGTTTTCAGGGTTTTCTCCCATATGAGACAAAATGGAGGTAGTTTCCCTTAAAAGCCGTCCCGAAATGCACTGCCCTCCTTTTTCATCTATGTGCTCCATCACAACAGAAGCTGCCCCTTTCCTCCATTCAGGAGTTGATTACTCATGGGATGTCCCATATTATACCGCGCACTGCTGGACACTGAGGATTAGATACAACAATAATTACAGCTTAATTTCTTCTTAATTTTATAGTCACAAATTATTTTTCTTTTTCACAAATATACCATTTATAAATAATACTAAATGAACACGAAATGCCATCAGCCATTTTATTTGCCATTATCTCTGAAATATTTATAAATTTTCGTGTATTTTCAACACAATTACTTTATAATATGATTCTTGTAACGGAATGAAAAAAAAAAATTCAGAGATGTATATTCAGCAAATATCATCCTTTTAATTGTATTTAAGTAGACAATTATTATTTAGCTCTAAGTTATACAGATAAATACGTTTCAGTTTTTTTATTTAATTAAAAATAAATAAAAATCGAAAGTCTTTAATAACATATTATAGAAATAAATAAAAAACAGAAAGACATTTTTTGACATATCTGTGACATTTTATGGTAAAAAATAGAAGTATAAAAAAATTCTAAATCCATTTTTTAAGCATAATACAAATAGTAAGGTTATAGTAATTTTTAAATTTACATTTTTTAATTACATTTTATAATATGCCAACAATTTTTGCTTCTTTAATATTCATAAAAGTTTTTATCAAACATTTCATTGGATAAAAATAAAAAAAAAAAAAAAAAAAAAAAAAAAAAAAAAATGGTCAAATGCAAGTTTTTTATTTTATTTTTTTTCTTATCCCCTTGGTAGACAGCAACATCTAGACAAAGTCCAAGAACTCCTGAAGTCTCATGGAAGGAGAGAAAAGGGGGGCAGACTCTGTTGTTATGGAGCACCTGTAGGTAGAAGTCTGACTTGGTTCCGTGACTCTGAAGAAGGAGGGCAATGCCTTCCGAGAGGACTATTAGGGAAACTACCACGCATTTTGAGTATCGAATGGAAGAAAACCCAGAAGACTCCCGCCAGGTAGTCCGACTAACAATGCAAGAAGCTGAACATCACAAAGGCCATCGAGGCTCCTCGTTTTGCGTCAACATTCTGTAGCATATTATGTAATATATTAAGTACTATGGATGCAAATCCTTGCTAAATAAATATAAAAAAAAATGAAATTTTTTCTGAAAATGTATAAAAAAGGACCTAAATAGATATGTGCTTCATATGAAGAAAAGCAAAACTTGTAAATGTAGCCATATTAAAAAAAATCGAATGATTCATTCTAGATATTTTTGCCAAATTTAGTAAAACAGAGTTTCAATTCAACATTTTTCGATCAAACATACTAATCTCTGTGTTTAATCAAACATATGAATGTGTTGTAATTCGAAATAGTCTGTAAAATCTATCGTTAAAAATCACCGAGTCTGTTATGTTATACTATTACGTTAGCATTCAAAATAATGCCCTTTTAGTTAATGAATGCCCATGGAATATCAAATATTCATACACGAAGTTTCCAAAATCTTTTAAAATGAAACCATTATTCTAGAAAAGATATCTTTGATATACATTACTTTGTTGTAAATGAGATAGTCATACATTATGCATTTCTGCCGTAAAAATCTTTTATGAGGTATTTAAATTAGAATGACAAAGTATCTGTAGAATATGTCTCCAGACACATTGAAATAACCCAGAGAAAATGGGTTTTATTATTATTTTAGAAAAAAAAAATAATGTACTGCATAATTGCAATATTTTATATTGTTTATGAAAATTCTGATTAAATAAATATGTTTGGATAGAATGTTTTTAAGGGGAATAACAATGAACCTCATTTTAATGTCTGCTAGTGGTAATTGTTTTTCCATATTGTTCTGAAATTTATTCTCCTTGGGTCTAAATTTTACATAAAATAAAAATCACAGTTATTTCTAAGAGCAGATTTTATAAAACTTTAAATTTATTAAAGTACAATGCACACAAAATTATGAAAGCAATAATGTAGGAGGGCATTGTATTGTCTCTAAGATTACAATGGCTCGCTAACAATGCAGAAGAGTCTTTATTAATAATGAGAGTTCAAACATATTCAACAAACTTACCGTTTCTTTGAAATGGCAGTAGAAATTTCTAGAAAATATTAATTTAGTAAAATTTTGGTGAATTAAACTGTATAATTAGTGAATTTTTATGAAGCACAGAAGCATTATTCATTACATTATAAACTAATATACAATATGAAAACATAAAGAACATTAAAAATGTAAAATAATCATAATCGCATAATTAGTTTATCACAATTTAATTTTATAACAATATTGGAAATATATAAAAATATTGGAAAAATTTTACAGCAATATTGGAAATTATAAGAAACATTGGAAGAATTTACAACAGTATTGGTAATATTTATAAATATTGGGAAAGTTTTACAATATTATTAATATTGTTGTAACAATTAGAAATATTGGAAAAATTTTACAACAATGTTGGAAATATTTAATTATTATTGGAAAAATTTTACAACAACATTGGATTTTTAGAAATATTGGAAAAATGTTACAACGATATCGGTAATATTTAGAAATATTGGAAATATTTAGGGAATTTTAAAGAAATAATTATGTATTATTAGATATAATCAGTGTTTATTTAAATAATTAAAACGACATCTATATTTATTATAACAAAGAAAATTTTAAATTATATGTAACTATAACATTTAGACAATAAAATGAATATAAAAATAATATTGTATTAATTATTGTAATAAAAAATCTCATTCTTCTAAGTGTAAGTTATTTGATTTTGAAAACTTAAATATTAGAATTTTATGTCATTTAAAAAAAAATAAATTGATAATTACATTCTTACAAATTATGTTGCGAAGAATAGAGAAATTTTCAAAGTGTAAGTTTGCATTTTGAAAGTTTTTATTAAATGAAAAAATAATAACAAAGCTATGTTTCATTTCAGCTTATTTCTTCCTATTTCCTTATAAAATGTTTTTCATAAGATAATTGGGAAAAATTAATTTCATACTGCCTTATTATCATTTATTGTCATTTCGAATCAGACTTACTTTATCAAAATTTAAAGTAATTTTCAAACTTCAAAGTATCTTAAATTTAAAAAAAAACAATATCTTTATAAATTTTATTATTTAAAAATATTAATACGATTACTTAAATATGTGAGATATCTTACTTTATTTACACGAGCAAAAAACAAGGAATAGTGAGAACAACATTTATATCTTTGTTATGAAAAAAAAAAAAAAATTTCATTTTTTGTTATCTGAAACGATTAATTTTTCTTCTCAAATAATATTCTTTTTCTTTTGCTATTGAAGTCAGACTGACTTAAAAATAAAGTATAAATACAAAAGGGATAAAAAAAAAAAAAAAAAAAGAAGCTTGAAAAACTGCAGAATACATCCAGAGATAGTTCAGAAAAAAAGTAGAAAGAAAATGATTCTAATCTTCCAGAAAAAAAGTAATAACACAACATAAGAAGAAATGGCAGACTTTCTTTTGAGTTCACATTCGTGTCAAGTCATGGAACACTTTCTTCATTTTTCTTTAAGCTTTTTGTCTCTACGTTTTGGCAACAAGGTTAACTTGGGAGATCTTTTTTCTCGCGCTATACTTTTTTCCCGCCTTATGTGATTCGGTCAGCGGAGGAATACGAGGCAAGATATTTTTTCTTTCTTTTTGAAACTTGAAAACAAGCTAGCACGTTGTGAATTGAATTCCTAATGCATACTTTGATCAAGTTTTTTATACTTTGCCTTTTTTTTTGCAATAGAGATAGTAAATCGAAAGCGAAAATGGTAAAAGAAAAAAAAAAAAACATTTTTCTTTAATCCAAATAAAATGCACGTAATACCGATATTTCAACACTTATTTTGATTAGCTCTTCCAATATTCTAATGGAATGTGATTATTTGCTTCTTCAGTTCTGTGTTATTCTGCGCTTTTTTTACAGTGTTCAAAAATAATACCACCAATGGTAAAATCAATATTTGATTTTATAAAATTCAAGTAGAGTCAGATGTTTTCGGGACGTCTGTAAGTGATTTATGGGTTGAAAAAAAAATTAGGTTATTTTTAATTTAAAGCAAATAAAAGTTTCTATTCACCAATCCATAAAAATGTTAATAAAAATATTTCAATTTTAAATAAATCCAAATTGAAATCTTCTACAAAGATTGCTTATAAAAATAATTTAACATAAAAATCAATTATCTTTATCAAATATCAATAGTTACAAATGAAAATAATTACATAATCAGCTTTTCAATACAATTTCACTTTCAAGCAAAAGTCCATTACTTAGGTTTTACTATAGAATGATGTTCTTGGCTTGTAATAATATTAACGTAGTTATTAAATTAATTACGTTGATTAGATTTAGCGGTGAAATCCAGTTGACAAAATAAATAATTAATGGTTAACTCAAGATAAATTTAACATTCATGAAATTTAAAGCATTCTATTTCTTTTTTAAATTTACCATTTTGATCATTTGATAGTTATTATTATTAAAAAAAAACCAAAATGTACTTAGTGTATTATTTTATTCGTGCGCACTGAAAATTACGCATTTTAATTTACTGTAAATGAAAAATAAATATTCAGTGCAATTGTTAAACACAGAAAATATAACACAAAATAGGTAACAGATTTTTTTTTATGTAGGTCTCCCAATAAATATATTCTATGTTGCAATTTAAATTAGCGTGTTCGGTTTTATAGTATTCAAGCGCATAGATTATCCACACATAGAAAACTTAAGGGGAGTTAAAATAAATCAATCATTTATATCAACATTTAACTATTAGCATTGTTAATGAGAATTACAGAACAATAAAAAATGTACTAAACACTTGTATGAAATCTTATTTAATGTTTTCCCAAAAAATATACTTAGTTTTTAATATAATTTTTTTCCTAGAAAACATATAGAAATAAAATAAATGATATTATTTACAAAAACTGGGCAGCGTCTGCCGATAGTTTGTGTTCGAATTTATTGAAAAGTCAAAAGTATTGTATAAATGTTCAAGTTTTTAATTTTATTGATGGATAAACGTTTGGATTTGTATCTTGATCTGCCTTTTAGTTATTTATTCATTTTAATACTTTTGTTTCATATTTTTGTTTAAACCGAACGAAGAAGTTAAATGAAACAAGTAATATAAAAAAAAAAAAAAAAAAAAAGTCAATTCCTACTTTTTTTTCACTCTATTGCAGAAAGTCCTTTATAAATAGTTTTCATTCATTTTTTGAGTTTATCTGGCGCCATCTATTGGTAGATATATGCAACTAAAATCTAAAAAAAACTAAAATTAATGAATTAAATTTAATGAGTGAATTAATATTTGAAAAACTGTATTAACATCCAGTGTCATCCATTACAAGTTAAAAAATGTATTTTAATTTGAGTGGATGAATAAAAAGCATTTTATTAACGATTGAAAATTTGAACAAGATATATATAGGGTGTGAGCTAATAAAAGGAATTGAATAAAAGACTTTCCTTAAGACCCAAAAATTTTTCCCACGTGCATAGTAGATACTGAAATATTGCACTTGAAACACAGATTACTGATTGCCGCAAAGGCATCGATTTTTTGTGATTATAAATGCTACAACTATTTAAATTCAGTAGAAGCATTTTTAGCAAAAGATTCAGCAACTGCACTGCATGAATAATGTATGAGAAAACACTCTCTAAATTCACATTTCAATACAGACGAAGTTTCTCAACATAAGACTCGAATTTCTATCCTTAAAACTACCTAAATCCTCTCCATGAAAGTATATTCCATGAAAGAAAACATTGTTTTTCTGCTGCCCAAGGATCTAATACATCTTTCACTTCACGATTTTTCTCGCTTGGTTTGTTATGAGAAGAAATACAGGTCCGCGAATCGATTTTCGAATTCTTATTATTTTAAAGGAAAGGTTGGATTATTGTGTCGCTTAAAAATAGCCCATTTAAAAATAGAACTTTTATTAAATTTTGAAGTATTTCGGCATTTTTAAACGTATATAAAATGTTTCGTAGAATTTATAGTTGTTTTGCTATGTTAACTTAGTTTCACTTGTATTTTTTAATGAATTCTTTTTCAAAATGTTTTTTCTTTTTCTTAAAAATAACTGTTCCAATTTTGTTTTCGTTTTGTTTCGTGCATGATACAAGATTTTAAAATTAATATATTTTAATATTTTAAAATTTAAACGACTTTATTAATAAAGAATCAGTGAGTTTAATTCATGATAGCATCATTACGAGTTTTGAAGTTTAGTTAGAATACAAAAATTTCGTACTGAGAAATTATATATTTTTATTAAAGTAATTTATCTTATAAATTTCTCTATTGACATTGGATTCAGTATTCATAAACTGATGTGCTGATGTATTTACTATCTCAATTTTAATATATCATTAAGTGTTTAAAGAAATTGTTAAATAAACCTGGATTCGTTACCCAATAAATAATTAACGTACAAGATCTCTATGCTTTCAAGATGCCTATGATGTTCAATCACTTTTTCAATTTTGATTTCTCATTAAGTGATTAAAGTAATTATTGCGTTAAAGTAGGTGTTGCGACAATGAACAAAGAAGCAGAAACAAGTGATATATATATAATGTATTTGAACCTTTTAGAATTCAAAAGAACTCACTATAAATAAACATTACGTGCGTTCTAATATTTAACTCTTTATCAAAAGAAACTTTATTACTTAGACAATTTATTTTTAAATAAAACGTAATTAAATTATTACTTGAAAATTAAAAATATTTTTATTGCAACATTGCTATTTATTAAAAACATTTAAAAAAATTTATGTTTAACCAATATTTTTTTATAATTAAAAAAAAAATCATGGAAACAGATTAAAATAAGTAATTATTTCCATAAAAGAACAGTTGGCATTTCTTAGATTTTTATTTGTTAACGAACAAACCTCAATTAACATTTAAATAAAGTGAAGAAAATTAAAACATGTTAGTTAAACTAACCCAGTCTAAGAAATAGTTAACAGAATTGCTAAAATTACTTTTTAACTGTCTTCTATTTTGGAACCATGAACCTTTTTATATACTAATCTATTAATATAAACTTTCGGCGAACTATCATGTCAGAAACATTTAAAACTCAATTTAGGTAAATATTCCATTAAATTGCCGTACCTTTTTGCGGTTAACAACAACACAAATCCTGGTTTTTGTAACGAAACATTAAGGAACGGAAAGAAGAAAAATCCGAAGCAATCTTCTTAGCTTGGTGCAAGAGAAACGCCAAAGAGAAAAGAATTAATGGTAAAAGTAAGATTAACTATTTAATTGTTGACTAAAACACTTAAATTAGCATTTAAAGAAAGCGAAGAAAATTAACATTTTCTACTTAAATTAATCATGACTGAGAAATAGTTAACAGAATTGTTAAAAAAAAAATGTTTTAACTAACTTCTATTTCGAAACCATAAAACTTTTTTATATATTCTAATCTATTAATATAAACTTTCAACGAACTATAATGTCAGAAACATTTAAAACTCAATTTAGGTAAACATTCCATTAAATTGCCGTACCTTTTTGCGGTTAACAACAACACAAATCCTGGTTTTTGCAACGAAACATTAAGAAAAGGAAAGAAGAAAAATCTGAAGCAATCGACGCTAAGGAGAAAATAATTAATGGTAAAAGTAAGATTAACTATCTAATTGTTAAATAAAAAGACCTTGATTAACATTTAAATAACGTGAAGAAACTTAAGATTTCCTATTTAAATTAACCACGACTAAGACATATTTAACAGAATTGTTAAAAAGAATTTTTAACTATATTCTATTTTGAAACCTTTTTATATATTCTAATCTATTAATAAACTTTCAACGAACTATCATGTCAGAAACATTTAAAACTCAATTTAGGTAAACATTCCATTAAATTGCTGTACCTTTTTGCGGTTAAGAACAACACAAATCCTGGTTTTTGTAACGAAACATTAAGGAAAGGAAAGAAGAAAAATCCGAAGCAATCTTCTTAGCTTGGTGCAAGAGAAATGCCAAGGAGAAAAGAATTAATGGTAAAAGTAAGATTAACTTGAGCAGACACTTACTCCGTGCTGCACTCTGAAAGAAGTGCTTTTTCGGTTGAAAGTTACTTTGCTGTAAAGAAACGGTAAATGTAATTATGAAAGAAATCCTGTCGCATCGTAATTCTGAGATCTGGATTTGAGTTTTCGGCTTTATGGTGGGAGGGTTGTTCTATAATTAAATATGTGTTCGAAGTCACCAGAGCGGAGAAGTAACTTCTGTTTAAAAAAATGAGCTGTACGTGTAAGAGAAAGAGGATACCAGTATTTAATGGTGCATAAATATGTTTTTTAATGTTTCTTTTTGTCTTTAAGAATTTTAAGACCTGTTAGCTAATTAAAAAAAAGTAATGAAACTTTTTATGGAAAATTAATTTGGTCTTTTATTTGTCGCAGTTAGAATAATGGAAAGATATAATCAAAAATTGCAAAACAAGATTAGATTTTTTTATTACAACTATGTTCAATATATGATTAACATATCATGTTTAATGTATCAAATTATGTATTAGATCAGTTAGAATAATGGAAAGATATATCAGAAATTGCAAAACAAGATTAGATTTTTAATCACAACTTTCTAAATTTATGATTAACATATCATGTTTAATGTATCAAATTATGTATTAGATCAGTTAAAAAATGAAAAGATATATCAGAAATTGCAAAACAAGATTAGATTTTTAATCATAACTATGTTAAATTTATGATTAACATATCATGTTTAATGTATCAAATTATGTATTAGATCAGTTAAAAAATGAAAAGATATATCAGAAATTGCAAAACAAGATTAGATTTTTTTATCCCAACTATGTTCAATATATGATTAACATATCATATTTAATGTATCAAATTATGTATTAGATCAGTTAAAAAAATGAAAAGATATATCAGAAATTGCAAAACAAGATTAGATTTTTTTATCCCAACTATGTTCAATATATGATTAACATATCATGTTTAATGTATCAAATTATGTATTAGATCAGTTAAAAAAATGAAAAGATATATCAGAAATTGCAAAACAAGATTAGATTTTTTTATTCCAACTATGTTCAATATATGATTAACATATCATATTTAATGTATCAAATTATGTATTAGATCAGTTAAAAAATGAAAAGATATATCAGAAATTGCAAAACAAGATTAGATTTTTTTATCATAACTATGTTAAATTTATGATTAACATATCATGTTTAATGTATCAAATTATGTATTAGATCAGTTAAAAAATGAAAAGATATATCAGAAATTGCAAAACAAGATTAGATTTTTTTATCCCAACTATGTTCAATATATGATTAACATATCATGTTTAATGTATCAAATTATGTATTAGATCAGTTAAAAAATGAAAAGATATATCAGAAATTGCAAAACAAGATTAGATTTTTTTTATCCCAACTATGTTCAATATATGATTAACATATCATGTTTAATGTATCAAATTATGTATTAGATCAGTTAAAAAATGAAAAGATATATCAGAAATTGCAAAACAAGATTAGATTTTTTATCCCAACTATGTTCAATATATGATTAACATATCATGTTTAATGTATCAAATTATGTATTAGATCAGTTAAAAAATGAAAAGATATATCAGAAATTGCAAAACAAGATTAGATTTTTAATCATAACTATGTTAAATTTATGATTAACATATCATGTTTAATGTATCAAATTATGTATTAGATCAGTTAAAAAATGAAAAGATATATCAGAAATTGCAAAACAAGATTAGATTTTTTTTATCCCAACTATGTTCAATATATGATTAACATATCATGTTTAATGTATCAAATTATGTATTAGATCAGTTAAAAAAATGAAAAGATATATCAGAAATTGCAAAACAAGATTAGATTTTTTAATCATAACTATGTTAAATTTATGATTAACATATCATGTTTAATGTATCAAATTATGTATTAGATCAGTTAAAAAAATGAAAAGATATATCAGAAATTGCAAAACAAGATTAGATTTTTTTTTATCCCAACTATGTTCAATATATGATTAACATATCATGTTTAATGTATCAAATTATGTATTAGATCAGTTAAAAAATGAAAAGATATATCAGAAATTGCAAAACAAGATTAGATTTTTTTATCCCAACTATGTTCAATATATGATTAACATATCATGTTTAATGTATCAAATTATGTATTAGATCAGTAAAAAAATGAAAAGATAATCAGAAATTGCAAAACAAGATTAGATTTTTTTAATCATAACTATGTTAAATTTATGATTAACATATCATGTTTAATGTATCAAATTATGTATTAGATCAGTTAAAAAAATGAAAAGATATATCAGAAATTGCAAAACAAGATTAGATTTTTTTATCCCAACTATGTTAAATTTATGATTAACATATCATGTTTAATGTATCAAATTATGTATTAGATCAGTTAAAAAATGAAAAGATATATCAGAAATTGCAAAACAAGATTAGATTTTTAATCCCAACTATTTTTTTATCCCAACTATGTTCAATATATGATTAACATATCATGTTTAATGTATCAAATTATGTATTAGATCAGTTAAAAAAATGAAAAGATATATCAGAAATTGCAAAACAAGATTAGATTTTTAATCATAACTATGTTAAATTTATGATTAACATATCATGTTTAATGTATCAAATTATGTATTAGATCAGTTAAAAAAATGAAAAGATATATCAGAAATTGCAAAACAAGATTAGATTTTTTTTAATCATAACTATGTTAAATTTATGATTAACATATCATGTTTAATGTATCAAATTATGTATTAGATCAGTTAAAAAAATGAAAAGATATATCAGAAATTGCAAAACAAGATTAGATTTTTTTAATCATAACTATGTTAAATTTATGATTAACATATCATGTTTAATGTATCAAATTATGTATTAGATCAGTTAAAAAAATGAAAAGATATATCAGAAATTGCAAAACAAGATTAGATTTTTTTTTTTATCCCAACTATGTTCAATATATGATTAACATATCATGTTTAATGTATCAAATTATGTATTAGATCAGTTAAAAAAATGAAAAGATATATCAGAAATTGCAAAACAAGATTAGATTTTTAATCATAACTATGTTAAATTTATGATTAACATATCATGTTTAATGTATCAAATTATGTATTAGATCAGTTAAAAAATGAAAAGATATATCAGAAATTGCAAAACAAGATTAGATTTTTAATCATAACTATGTTAAATTTATGATTAACATATCATGTTTAATGTATCAAATTATGTATTAGATCAGTTAAAAAAATGAAAAGATATATCAGAAATTGCAAAACAAGATTAGATTTTTAATCATAACTATGTTAAATTTATGATTAACATATCATGTTTAATGTATCAAATTATGTATTAGATCAGTTAAAAAAATGAAAAGATATATCAGAAATTGCAAAACAAGATTAGATTTTTTTTATCCCAACTATGTTCAATATATGATTAACATATCATGTTTAATGTATCAAATTATGTATTAGATCAGTTAAAAAATGAAAAGATATATCAGAAATTGCAAAACAAGATTAGATTTTTTATCCCAACTATGTTAAATTTATGATTAACATATCATGTTTAATGTATCAAATTATGTATTAGATCAGTTAAAAAAATGAAAAGATATATCAGAAATTGCAAAACAAGATTAGATTTTTAATCATAACTATGTTAAATTTATGATTAACATATCATGTTTAATGTATCAAATTATGTATTAGATCAGTTAAAAAAATGAAAAGATATATCAGAAATTGCAAAACAAGATTAGATTTTTAATCATAACTATGTTAAATTTATGATTAACATATCATGTTTAATGTATCAAATTATGTATTAGATCAGTTAAAAAATGAAAAGATATATCAGAAATTGCAAAACAAGATTAGATTTTTTTATCCCAACTATGTTCAATATATGATTAACATATCATGTTTAATGTATCAAATTATGTATTAGATCAGTTAAAAAAAATGAAAAGATATATCAGAAATTGCAAAACAAGATTAGATTTTTTTTATCCCAACTATGTTCAATATATGATTAACATATCATGTTTAATGTATCAAATTATGTATTAGATCAGTTAAAAAAATGAAAAGATATATCAGAAATTGCAAAACAAGATTAGATTTTTAATCATAACTATGTTAAATTTATGATTAACATATCATGTTTAATGTATCAAATTATGTATTAGATCAGTTAAAAAAATGAAAAGATATATCAGAAATTGCAAAACAAGATTAGATTTTTAATCATAACTATGTTAAATTTATGATTAACATATCATGTTTAATGTATCAAATTATGTATTAGATCAGTTAAAAAATGAAAAGATATATCAGAAATTGCAAAACAAGATTAGATTTTTTTTATCCCAACTATGTTCAATATATGATTAACATATCATGTTTAATGTATCAAATTATGTATTAGATCAGTTAAAAAAATGAAAAGATATATCAGAAATTGCAAAACAAGATTAGATTTTTTAATCAAAACTATGTTAAATTTATGATTAACATATCATGTTTAATGTATCAAATTATGTATTAGATCAGTTAAAAAATGAAAAGATATATCAGAAATTGCAAAACAAGATTAGATTTTTAATCATAACTATGTTAAATTTATGATTAACATATCATGTTTAATGTATCAAATTATGTATTAGATCAGTTAAAAAAAATGAAAAGATATATCAGAAATTGCAAAACAAGATTAGATTTTTAATCATAACTATGTTAAATTTATGATTAACATATCATGTTTAATGTATCAAATTATGTATTAGATCAGTTAAAAAAATGAAAAGATATATCAGAAATTGCAAAACAAGATTAGATTTTTAATCATAACTATGTTAAATTTATGATTAACATATCATGTTTAATGTATCAAATTATGTATTAGATCAGTTAAAAAAATGAAAAGATATATCAGTATTAAATTGCAAAACAAGATTAGATTTTTAATCATAACTATGTTAAATTTATGATTAACATATCATGTTTAATGTATCAAATTATGTATTAGATCAGTTAAAAAAATGAAAAGATATATCAGAAATTGCAAAACAAGATTAGATTTTTATCCCAACTATGTTCATAACTATGTTTAAATTTATGATTAACATATCATGTTTAATGTATCAAATTATGTATTAGATCAGTTAAAAAAAATGAAAAGATATATCAGAAATTGCAAAACAAGATTAGATTTTTAATCATAACTATGTTAAATTTATGATTAACATATCATGTTTAATGTATCAAATTATGTATTAGATCAGTTAAAAAATGAAAAGATATATCAGAAATTGCAAAACAAGATTAGATTTTTAATCATAACTATGTTAAATTTATGATTAACATATCATGTTTAATGTATCAAATTATGTATTAGATCAGTTAAAAAAATGAAAAGATATATCAGAAATTGCAAAACAAGATTAGATTTTTAATCATAACTATGTTAAATTTATGATTAACATATCATATTTAATGTATCAATTATGTATTAGATCAATTGAAATATGAACGGAGCTTTTGGCCACACACTTATTACTCTGGATTATTGAAAGTATTGCATTTGATCCGTGCCCATTGAAAAGTTAGGATTAATTATTATTATTATTAAATTCTAAAGTAAGAAGGATAATATGAGCATATACGAATATCTGCAAAAGCGAAAAATAGTAAATTTTAATTGCAACATTGCAAAGGGGATGGTGAAAAATGAAAGAATCTACGATCAATTGAAGGATCAACTAAGCTCTTGGCTGCAGAGCAACCACATTCTTATTGTATAGAAATTATTGTCTTTGGTCTATGTCCATTGAATTGTTATGCCTTATATCTCTTTCTTTTTTATCAATATTAATACAAAAATTTAAAAAAAAATATAGAATAGGAACATATATTGGAATATATGCAAAAGGGAAATAGGAAATTATAATTAACACATTGAAGAGTTTAATTTAGCTGCCAACAAGCAGAGCTTGCTCTGTGATACTTCAGAAAGAGAAGATTAGGGAGAGAACACTCACTGAGGATATTGAGAACAGTTCTAGGACGCTTTCTATTTTCAAATGGAGTCATGTCATAAATTGGGAGGGATTTAAGAACAGAATTAAAAGTGAAAGGGATTGAGTCATAAAACTTTTTAGAGGCATTAAAGATGAATTGTCTCATACTGGGAAGGTCAAGAGAGTTTCTAATATCCTCATTTCTGAAGTACCAAGGCGAATTTGTAATTGTTCGAAGAACTTTATTTTCCAGTCTTCGAACAATTTCCAAATTATATTTAGCTGCTGAGCCCCAAAATCGGACTTGAGTATGGGATCGTGGTATGCATTTAATAAATGTACATGTGTATTTTATTCATGACAGAGAGCTTAGATGACAAATGAGGGGGTAAAAAATACGAACAGATGGGTTAAAATTTTTCTTAGGTTATTAATTCGCATACAACGAGTGAGGGATTTATCAAGGATAACACCCAAGTATTTAATTTGCGAAGATCAGTTGACAGTGTTATTAAAAAGAGTGATGTTAGGATAAATAATAGTACGCTCGCGCGTATGTAATAGACACATTAAAACAAACAGGAATAAAATAAGTTTTATATGTTATTAATTGAGGTTATTTAACTAAAATTAAAATGATATAGAGGATGTAAAAACATGATAATAGATGTAATAATGATGACAGTGATAGCAGATGAAGATTATATTATGAATAAATATTTTACGAATTTTGCCACTTCAAAATCATTACTATGGCAATCAGAATTCTTGTCATCCTGTCAAATTAGCGCTACAGGTATCTTTCTTACCATATTTATGGTTTTTCACTGTTCAGATCACATTCCAATGAAAATAAGTAGGTGTGCCATTTGAAAAATTTTGAAATCGTGTCACTGTAGCAGTAACTTTTAGAGTAAAACTGTTGTTTTCCCAAAATTCTTGAGGGCATACCTCAAAATACCTTAAACCAAAATTTCATTCAGTTTCTGTTGATGGTATAATAGTTAAAGACTCATGTATCGAGAAAGTATTTTTTATAATCATCTCTACTTTTCATTGCAAAATAATTTGTAATAAATTTCATTTCGTTGTTAATTTCATTGCAATATAATTTGCTTTCATAATAAAATAATTTAATTAATATAAGATGATGAGTAAAACAATTAACATAATTCTAAAGATACAATTACTGATATTCTGATTAACATGTCATCATTACAAGAATTTTCTTCAAAGTGGTGACAGATTTACAAATTGTGTCAATTATATTAACGCATTGCGTTTTTGCGTTATAGATTTTATATTAACAATGATTTTTTTACAAAATATGATAATTTACAAAAGATATTTCGTTCCTTTTATATATATATTCTTCTGCATAATTTAGAAATTTGTTCTGCACCGCATGTCTGGGTTTCAGTAAATTTCTTTAGCTTAGAAATCCAATGCGCCAAGATGCTCTAGGCAGTAAATTTAAATATCGCTAATAAATATAGTTTGACAAAAGAATTAAAAATATTCATTTTGTTTGCAAATTTTTAAAAATTCTTGTTTTATGCTACTTTTATGAAAACTAATTAATTAGTATATTCAGGAACTTAAAAAATATATTTCAGTGAGAATATGGTTTTAAATTGTAAAAATAAAATGTCGTTCATTTTTTACCATAAAACACAGCTGCAAAATTCAGCACAACGGAGAAAAGTGCTGTTATATTTTTTAATTGATTATCGTTAAAAAAGTGTTGCTTAAATTAGAAAAAAAGTAATTCAATGAACCTATTATGAATGATAAAGTAAAAGCATAAATAAAAATCTCTGATTAATTCATACTCATTTTCAAATAAAATTATTAATTATTGGAATCAAAGCTAAATAAAAAAAGCGAAGAAATAAATTGCAAAAAACAATCTTTTGGGAAAATTTAAATTTTTTTTCATAGTGAATCGTTTTTCTATTCACAAAAGTAAAAAAATAAGTTTTGAAAAAAATAAAAACTTTCCATCAACTTTTTTCATAAGTATAAAGACTTTTCTTTATTTACAATGAAGTAAAAAAACCCAACTTGAAATGCTTTTTTTTTGTTTTTCAATTTCAAAGAAAATAAATTAGTAATAATTTTTTTTTAATTAGGAATAGTTATGCAGCAATACATTATAAATGAAAAAAAATGTTTAAGAGATAAAAAATGAATAGAAAAGAACGATTTGTAAAATCTGTTAAAGTTCCGATAAAAAAAAAAATTCCTATAAATTATTTTTTAAGTCTGTAACTTTGCATAACAATACTTCAATTCCCAAGTGTGAGAAATGGAAATTTGAAACAATATTAATTACTTGTCATAATTTTTTATACATATTAATTAAAATTTACATCTAATTAAATTTTTTAACATTCTTCTTAGTGAAGAGTATTTAAATTAAGTGCTAAATTTAAACTTATGCGCTAAAAAGAATCATGTAAGCACATAGTATCTAAGAGTTTTTTTTTAATGATAAAAGTAGTGAATAGGAGAAATAATGTTCATAATTAAAAAAATATATATAACGTTAGTTAATATATAAGAATAATTGAACGAATTTAAAAAAAAATATATATAAAATATTAGAAGCACAAAAAAACGAGTATTTAATTTACTTTAAAATAACTACAAAAATTAATAAACATCCTGGTGATGTACTGTTATTCTTCGTAGTACATCCAAGTGATATTCGAAATCCTGAAATTTAGTTAATACAGGAGGCAAGGAATTATAGAACATATTACAAAAATAAAAGAAGAAAATATAATATATTTCTTTACTAACTAACAATTTAACTAACAGATACTTTGGTTTTGGTGGTACTTTCCCGAAAAATCGAAATATCATATTTCAATCATTATTATACAAAGTAACAAAGAATTACTGAATACATTACAAATAAATGCAAAAAATAGAAATAAATATAATATATTTTACTAACAAAGTAACTCACCAAATAATAATAATAATAAATTTACTCCGCTTGGCAGATTAGCCATAAAATTTAGAATTTAATATAAGAACAAAACGCATAATATCAATCTTAAACAAAAAAAAAATATCACTAAATTATATTCCGGCAATAAATTATTTTCATCAGTTATCGTTCAAAATTGAAAAAAAGATAGTAGATTAAATAAAAAAATAAAAAAAAAATATGGTATTCCAAAACAATTTTATAAAATGACGTGTAAGAAATTAAAAATAAATAAATAAAAAATGGCTGTAGAATTGCAAACTATTTTATAAAAAAGCACGTGAAAGAAATTTAATATGCACGCGAAAGTAATTTAAAAAAATCAAAAAGAATAGCTTACGAAAGAAATTTAAACAAAAAAATAATATGCTCTAACGTCTTGGCCTATGCTAGATCTATAACGACTTCAAGAAGGGAGCCACTTTTAGGTTCATGGGAAAACTTTAATTTTTATTTACAAGCATTATTATATATACAGAACTCTGGGTTAATAGAATTTATTATTTACAAAAAATGAAAATTTAATTTAAAATTGATTCACAAGTACAGTTCACTCCAAGAATAGAGACTTCCAGATTTCTCAAGTTTATGACGACTTTTACACATGTGGCCTATGACAGACCTTGATTATCACAAAGAGCACACTTTGGAAATGGGCGGAAACTCCTGCCTGTTCAGTCACTTCAGAGAAAAAAAAGAAAAGCAGCACTTATCTACTCGTCGTAGAACTCATCCCTTTCTTCTCCAAAAATCTCCTTAAGAAAATCCGTCAAAAGTGAGGGGGGGGGGTCAGCTTTCCTCACTTGTCATTAGAGTAGCTATTTTCTCGGACCATGGTCTATCACCAATCACGATGCCGCAACTCATGACTTAGTGCATATTCCATATGTAACTGTTTCGATCAGTGAAGATCGCACAGACAATCGCTTATTTTATGAAGTCTCATTATCCATGATCCTGAATATTTACTACCAAATTTGAGTGGCAAGTTGTTCTCATTAGTAAAAAACATTAATTGCATGTAATATAACTACCCACAACATTGCGTATCTGCTGTCAAATTTCAGTGATAGATTGTTATTATGTACTTATCAAAGAATATGCATTCCTCTCTCTTGGGAATGAAATGCCACAACTCTTCCTGTGAGAAAAATGCTACCAAACCAATAAGAAACGTTGAAAGTTGTCCAGGATATCGCTAATCCACCCGCACCACCAAAATACCCATATTGTTTACAGGAAATGAATATAGACGTGAGATACTTAAGTTGCTGACAGTACTTCCAAGTGAACCAATTTCGATTAATAAAAATGAATTACTGAACATTTACGAATTAAGATTAATTGACAGAAGTGAAAAAGATATTTCTCTACTAACTTACATAGCTACTTAAAAATTCAAAAATATCAACGTGAAATGCTTTAATTACTCGTTGAACGTCCAAGTGATAATTGAGTGTTGAGTTAATTAGTTTCAAAAAGCTGCAACTCCTGCAAATGAGTACAAAACATTTGATAAACACATTTTTTACGCATTAACTACCCCAGAACAACTCTATTTGAGTTAAATTTGGAGAATATCTACTTGAAGTTACGTAACTTTTAAGACGGCTGTCAATGTGTGACATAATAACTGAGAATGGTTTGAATGAACAACAACGAGTGGCTGTTCACTCAATTGCAACAGTCACACATAGTTGTTATTTCAAATTGTATGAGTGACATTATGGCTAATGACATTATCACTATGAGTGTCCTCAGTGACTACTGTAATTTATTAACTTTCCTTCTCACATTGTGTTAGTAAAATATTTTACACCTGTACATTGCTCTTTATTTTTACAAAATTTACAAGATGTCCAATGTATTTTGGAAATGAAAACATGTAAAATATGTACATAAGCAATCACCTTTTTGAAAAGACAGTTGTTTCCCAAAAAACCAACAATCCGTTTAACGATGAACAGTTAAAATGTCTCATATTTATTACGTATCTTGTTCACCATATATTCTCATAAATTTTTCAATTCATATTAAAAAGAAGACATGATAAAATATTTAGGTATTTTCGAAAACCAATTATTTGAATTCAAAAATTTATGGTCTCTTATTTCCCAGAATGACAGAGGTACTTTACCAATCTTTATTTGTAAATATGTTTCTCATCAACTGCTTTAAAAAGTCATTTTTCTTTTCAACAACACCCAAATATATATAGATATCCTACTGTGCCCAAAAAGTAAGACCAATTTTTTTTTTTCAAAAACTCTTTATTTATTCTTCCAAATTTATTTCATCGCCTTCGAAGTAATCCCCTCCGGACACAATGCACTTATGCCAACGTTTTTCCAATCCTCAATGCATGCTAAAAAGTCAAAATCAAAAGTCATCGGATGGCCTTCAAAGCGTGTGGCGATTCACTTGGAATCTCTTCAATCGACTCAAAATGTTGTCCTCGGAGTGGTCTTTTGAGTTTAGGGAATAGCCAAAAGACGCACGGTTTGAATACGGTGGTTGTGGAACTATATGAGTTTCATTTTTGGCGAAAAAGCCACAAAGAATTCATATCAACGCAGTGTGAGCTGGCGCATTCAGTGTTTTCGGTACCAAACGAGATTTGAAGCATTTGAGGCCCAAAATGGAATTAAATGAAATTCGAGCATCATCATCAAGGGCTCTAATTGTAAATCGACGGTTTGCAAGCACCAAATCTTTAATTTTTTTAACGTGAGCTTCGTCGCTTGAGGTTGATGGTCGACAATATAGCTCTTCGTCTTCAATGCTTCGTCTTCGTCTTCTTTGAACTGTTTATACCACTTCTAAAAATTTCTTTCCGATATAGGGATGTTCACCAAATACTTTTTGCAACATTATATACATTTCCGCAAACAAAATTGAATGCAAGTTCTTTGCTCAATTAATTCAGACATTTCAAAAATCGCCGGAATCACTTTTAGCGTTTCAAAAAGCCAAGCGTAACTCAAACACTAATGAATATTTTGACGTAAAATTCTACTTTTATATCAAGGACAGTGCCAACAATCTAAAAAAAGAAGAAAATTGAAATTCCATAAGCATCGAGAGTTTTAAATTGAAAATTGGTCTTACTTTTTGGATAAAGTGTTATTATTTACTATCGTTAAGAAACCATAGGTATTTCACGTAGATTCATAGAGATGGATCTAACTAGTAAAATATTAAATTTTATCTCCTTCTACTACTTTAGGAATATTAAGTGTTAAAAAATTAAATTTTAATATGGCAATCGCGGTATTTTATATGTTTTTAAATATAATATGTTTTATATTATATATGTTTTAAATATAATTTCTTCTTCCTTTTTTACATAAATATAAATGCCAGATTTCGATTACATTGTCCTTCTGATCCGGGAGACTTTTATACATTTTTTTCTATGAAATTACATGTTAAAGTTATTTATTAATTATAGCAGAACTACATTAATAAAATAAAAAAGAACAGTTTAAAGCACAGATTTGTTATTTTATGAACGTATAGAACATCATGTGAGAAACAAAATTATTACATCTGAAAGAGGAAAAGAAAAGAAAATTTTTTTTACCACTTCTAGTTCCTATGATTCTCCTCTGAATCTTGCCAAATCGAATATCGCTATTAGTCTGTCAATTTCGTAGCTTTAGCAATAGTTCACAGTCGTTACGTGTTTATTTTGCTGAAACGATCAATCATATTCAGTACGAACCTCTGTATTGTGACATTTAGAAAGATAAACCGTTATTAATGTAGCTTTGTTCACCATTTAATCTAGTTTAGTATATTTATATTAATTAATCAGCATTAATAGATTGCTGGAAATATTTTGTGACAAATTACACCCCAGATTTGAAAAAAGTTGATAAAAGAAAGTCAATTGAGATTTGAAAAATGATTGACTTTCCTTTTCCGGATTTGAAAAATGAAAGTGAACTGAACTTATTATTAAATTTTGTGTTTTTTTATTAATTCGTTTCAGTTGCATTTATTTCAAAAACTTTTTGCTTATATTTTTTTAAAATTTGTACAATCTAGAAGATTTTTAACAAAATAAATGAACATTATCTATTGGAGCTAATTTTTAAAAAAAAATAGGCTATAGATCTCAAATGAAATATCAGGCTCCGGTTGACTTAACAACTGCCTACCATTAAATATTTAAAAAGAAATTTTCACAAAAACAAGTAATATAAATTTTTTTTTTAAAGTCAATTTCTACTTTTTGTTCCTCTATATTGCAGAAAGTGCTTTATAAATAAATTTTATTCATTTTTTTAAGTTTATCTGGCGCTATCTATTGATAGATAATGCAATTTAAATCTAAAATTAATTAATTAAATTTAATTAATGTATTAATATTTAAAAAAAAACTGTATTAACATCCAGTGTCCTCCACTACAAGTTAAAAAAATTGTATTTGAATTTGAGTGTATGAATAAAAATTATTTCATGAACGATTGGAAATTTGCACAAAATATATATATAGTGAGAGTGTGAGCTAATAGAAGGAATTGAAAAACGCTATTAGGACACATAAAAAGAAAACACAGGTTAAGAATAAATACAAAACAAAATCACGAAAATCACAAATGCTTTAATGCATCAAGTAAAACTGGTGGCCACTAAATAGAATCTCCTAATGAAGACTATACAAGGCTTTTTGCAGCTGTATTAAGTTTATGCAATGCAGGAAGTAGCAGATGTTCTGGATTACACTCGTCTTGTCTATAACTACAGAAGCTGGTAAGCCCCAGCTTGAGGATAGAGGTTCAAGTTAAAACCTCTGATTTAAAACTCAATTATAATATGATCCAAATAATGATCATTATCTACAATTGCAAAGGCTATTCAACTCCAACTTGAATCCTTCAAGACATTTCTGCTTGAATATGAGTCCCTTTAATAAAAATACAATAATGGTCATTATAGTAACATCTCAGCTTATACAGGCTTCAAGAAAATGGCCACTTTCAGGTTCAATGAAACACTTCATTTTTTGTTTACAAATATTAAATATATATACAGAACTCTATTTACAAAGAAATGAAAATTAAAGATATAAATCAGATATACAAGTGCAATTCACTCTAAGGGCGGATATTTTAGGGTTCTATAGTCTACATCGAATCTCAAACGCGTGTTCTATAGCGAACCTTAATTATCACACAGCGCAAGGGGCGCACTTTGAAAACCAGTGGGAACTCCGGCCTGTTCAATTACTTCAAAAAAAAAAAAAATTAACACTTCTTATCAACACGTCGCAGAACTCTCTTCTTTCTTCTCCAAAAACCTCCTTTTTGGAAAATCCGTCAATATAGAGTATAAGTTACATAACTTTTCAATGGAGTAGACATTTTCTCAGATTGTGGTCTATCACCAGTCGCAATGGAACAATTCATGGTGTATTTCATATTCAATCTGTAATTATTTCGACCTGTGAAGGCCGCACAGACAATCGTTAATTTCATGAGGTCTCATTATCCATGATGCTGAATATCTGTTATCAGAGAGTGACAGGTTGTTCTCATTAGTACGAAATACTAATTTCTTGTTATGTAACTATCTCCAATACTGGCTATCTTCCGTCTAATTTGAGTAAGAGATTGTTATTATATACTTGTCAAAGAATATACATTTCTCTCTCCTCTGTTCCATTGTGAAAAAATGCTACATCAATTATTTCTCTGGAGTACAAAATTCCCGTTTACAATTTATGTTTTTTTTTAACAGTATATAATAAACTAATTTAATAAAGAGTACTTCAAAATTTCCGAATATCATATGTTCCATTATATATCTCAATACTATTTTTGAATTTCTTTTATTCTCATTACGAGAAATTTGAGTTTTTTATTGTTATCATAAAGCTGATCGAAATGATGTGATAAAGAAATTTAAATATCTATTCGAATGCTATCGACTCTAAAGTATAAGCTTAGTAAATTATTTTTAGTGAAGCGAATTTTAAATAAGTTAAAATTTTGACATCCATTTATCAATATCCTCCTGGACGCGTAACTGGGTTTTAATCTTGATAAAAGATACTTTAATGGAGGAAGAGGATGTCTTAAATGACACAATTTTGGAAAGAAAAATTGCCGTTCTCTTTTGGCCTTCAGGGAAAATTTTGCCAAGAGATATCTCACCGTAACGAGGCAAACATCAAACAAGATTTTGAAAGTTCCCTTTCAAAAATAAGGGACGCTATAAAGAGCAAGAAGAAAAAATAATAAGGTTGTAAATAAATATTATTTTTATATACAGGAAGTCCATTGATAGGATTTTGAAGGAATCAACAATTATTTTTTTCTTTATTTGAACAGGTTTGATGAACAGGTTTGTTAAAGACCAGAGGTTAAAAGATTCTTATAAGATTCATTCAGAGCGTCCCACAAAATACGTTATTTAACATTATCATACAAAAAATGTTATTTAACGTTATCATACAAAAGCCGTTATTTAGCGTTATCATACAACTGACGTTATTTAACGCTATCACACAAAAAGAGCTTATTTAACACATTATTTAATTCGTTTATATTCATTTTTTTATGAAAGCAAATAAAGTTTTGTGAAAAATAATTAAATTTTTTATTTATTAAAAAATGATTTATTTAATTAATTCTTTTATTAAAAATAATTTTGTGGAAGACTTGACTGCTTTATCTCAATTCATCCAATTGCTCTTAAGAAGAAATTGCGGCCTGATGCCTAGCGATGCCTGCTTGTCTAGCGCTTTGGCCTTTGATACCACAGGCTTCAGGTTCTAATCTTGGGATGTCATGGAAGTTTGTTAGCGGTTCTGAAACCAAGTTAAACTTAGGTCCCTGTGTAATTAGCCTAAAGTGTGCATAAAATGAGCGTAGATCGACAAACCAAACCTTAAGAAGAAATCAGAAAAAAAGAAATAAGAACAGTGTTAATATACCGACATAGAAATGGGGCCGTTGGTCTACGTATACTCGTAGGACGGCCAAATGAATTAACATTAATAAAAAGCAATTAAAATAAATACTAGGACAAACAACTAATTTACTTTTACCCTTTAATGAATACGAATAAATACTATTACAATAAAATTTAGGATTTTTAATATTTGGCAGAATAAATAAAATAAAAAAAGTTTTATAGAGAATGTTTATAGAGAAATGTTTACAGAGAAATGTTTACAGAGAAGTATTCATAATATTTCGCACGCATACCTCAATCGAAAATATTCCTTTGAGTGTGTGGGCAGTGGGGTACCAGTAGCCTCATATCCTTTTACCAAAAAAAAATGCTCACCGACAATTCCAAAGATGGACATAACTCTCCATTACAAATTATCCCTGGAGCCATTCTCGCAGCAAAAATTGTGCTCCAGGCTCACGCACTATCGTAGATCGTTCGCTCTGCTTTCAACGGGTCTTCCTTTCTGCCCGCAAAAACTCCAAAAAAGGGATGGATCCCACCAAACCGACCGGTTCTTTTGGACCTGACCGTGTGACCGGGATGGGTTATCTACCATTCCCGGATTCATACAAAAAATAAAGGAAATACCCCTTACCCTCACACAACAGGATAATTACCAGTTACAACAAACAGTATTACAAATGAAAAAGATCCTCGAATAATCAGCAGGGTTTGACTGTTTCCAAAAGTATTGAAAAAGAAGCACCGAAGTGTAATGTTGTGCAGAACTTCTGTCGCTAATCGATACAAAAACATTGACACACACACAAAGAAAACTATTTAACTTTTTAAAAACTACGTACCTAACTTTCGTAAGAAATTAATTATTGATATAGTTTTGTAATAGGGTTCGCTGCTCATAGCAAATAACCAATAATATTATATGACTTTGTATCCAAAAGCCTGTTGCAGATTGGACTGCCTGTAAATAAAATTTTATTTTATATTGCATAAGAATTTTTTCAACTTGTCTGCAGAGAGTTTGCGTGAACTCTTTGCTGATATAGTGCAAGGAAATAATCAAATAATGACTCCATCACTTGCCCCCAATATGAGTAACCAGCACAATAGTATTAATAATAATTTAACAACTGATACTTTTGTCAAGTGAAATGATCTTTTCGATCAGTAAATATTTTTAATCAATTTTCTAAATACGAAAATGAGTTAGATAAATAAATAATTTTTATAATATGTTCTGAAAAATTTTTTTTTTGTTAAACTAACTTAATGGCTGTGGTGGCTTGCCGAACTTAAAATTTATTATTGTTTATTCTTAATTTCAGTTTCCTTGCATTAACTTATATGAAATATTATTTTTTTACTTCTTTTTAACTGCAAAATTTGTATTCTTCTTCAGATCACTGATAATCCTGGTATCTATCATATTGTTGAAGGGAGATTAACAATATGATGGATACTTATTTGACGATGGATAGTTAAATGGATATTTATTTATGATGTTTCTTACTTTATTTGGATAAGAGTTTAAGGCCTTTGCGAGACTATGTACTCTGTAAAAAGAAAAGTTGAAATGAATTAAAGCTTCTAACGATAATAAACAGAATATTATGAACGAATGTTTAACTGGAAATGATTACAGGTTTGGATGTTTAACATGTGTACAAAATATTATGAACGAATAAATGCAATACGAAGGAATATCACAGAATTTTAATATCATTAGTTTGACATTACATGTAAATTCTGAAAGCAGCATTTGTTTTAAAAATTGTAGTGATAGTTGTTGTTTTTAAATAACAGATTTTTCCATCTGAAATCATGAAAAAAAAAATTGGAACGGTAGATAGGTAGCATATTAAGCGTTACCCAAGTAAACAACTTAAGGCCTATCACTCTAAACTCATATCGTTTCTCTACAATATGGAACGAATATCATCTGGCATGACGCGACGTATGTAGGTTTTGCAACTAGCTCCAATATCCTGGAGTACAATAGATGTGGGTTTTCAGACACAAATTTTTCTAGTTCAACTCCAATTGACATGGAATCGGGCTTATAGATCAACATCGTATATATAAATTGAACCAGATAGGAAGCCAGTGGCATATCCACCAATGAACAACAGATTCATTTAGTTACTTATTGTAGCTTGCATATTGGATGTCTTCGATAAAAAGATGATTTTTTTCAAAGATGGTGATTCTTCAGATGTCGATGCAATATATGTGAAACCATATACACTCGTGTTCAAATTTGTCTCTATATATCCAAAAAAAAAATTGTATTTAATGAAATATCCAATCAATGTGATCCATATTTGCAGATAATATGCGAAAAACAAGATTAATTAGCACTATCCAATCAAAAGTAATCAGGCAATTTTTGATATGCAAATTTAGGGTTACGTCTTCCGATTTTGAATCAAGCGTTTTGTGAAAAAGTAAATATCCGAGTGAATTTCTGCAGCACAGCGTTTGATTTTTGTGTGTAAGGATTCAATTTTGTTTTAATTTCTCAATAATTCTATGGCTTCGAAGAATTATTTGGAAGAATCTATGAAGTGGCAACTTATATGCTGTCTAGAAGTAAGACAGCCAATCACGAAAGCAGTCGGATGTCTGGATTTCAGTTATTCCTTTTTTTCTGAACTATCTTTGTCACATTGTATTAACATTTTAATTGCTTCATGCTACAATTATATATCACATGCAATGCTCTTAAATTCTTTCTTTTGTATTTATGAGTCATAATGTTATGTATAATTCCAGACAAATTCATAAGAATTGTTCAAATTTATAATTTACATTTTCTGAGAAATCCGTGAATTTATGCACATAAAAATAATTATGGACATGAGCATACATAAAGTGTCCTGTAAGGAAGATATTCAAGAAAATCATATCTACAAAATAGTTTTAATCTTGCTGATCCATCCACCAATGAAATTTTAATAGCAAGAAATTTGAATGATATGAATTGATATGTAGATGATTACATTAGGCTTTTAACACTTCTGAGAATGAAAATTTGTATACTCAAACAAAATTTTTAAAATGTGTAAACTGATTCACATAATTAGAAAGGAAAATTTATTAAAATTTCTGTTGAGCTAAGAGCTGTTTTTATAAATTAAATCAGGTTTAAAACATAAAAAGTAAATTAAATAAAGCTTGTAAATTAACTTCCCACATTTTCTTTTCTATTGAAGATGCATTAGCAATTACATGCCATTATATTGAAATATTTTATTTATATATAATATAAAGTTCACATATTTTTAAGAAGTGATATTAAATTCAAGTTCAAAGGTGCTTGGTTGTAAACTCGACATGTTATGTCATGTCAAAAGCTGCACTATCTTTTCCAGGAATAAATACTATAAGTCCAAAAACTTCATTACATATCATCACTTCATTATATATGATATAAAGTTCATTCGCTGTTCTCCAGGAGGAAGGGATAAGGGTATGAGGTATGTGTGATGCTCCCAGGGAGTCCTTGATGATAGCCCTGAGAATGTTATTTTTAAATGTGGGTAGAGTGTAGTACCCCCTCTTCCAGACCGTGTTGTAGAAGCCTGGATAACGTTGAATGTGTTGTTCTCACCAACAACTTAATTTAATGAGCCGCGAGATGTGTATCTTATTTGACAAGATAAAAATGACTACTTATGTTTACTGGAATTGTTTCCAAGTTATTTCTGAGATTAAGAACAAAGTGCAACTTTAGATTTTTTTCTCGAAAATTGCTTATAAATTATTATCATCCTTCTTGTTCGTTAGTTTACGACTCTCTCTCTCTATATATATTAACTCTCAAAAAAATCGTAAGCTTTATTTCAGATAAAGATATTTACATAATTAAATAATCTATTGCATCACATATGAAAAAATTAAAAATAAATAAATAAATAAAAAGTATGCAGGCTGGGCAACCAGATTGTAACAGGGTGCTGTTGGATTGAGATACTTGAGAGATATGTTTAATAATTTACAGCTTTGTTTACACACGAACAAACATCAATCATATACAATTAAAAATACGATATTTAACATATTTAACGACAGATAATTATGCATTCAGATCTAAGTCAAAAACCAGAAACTCGGATATGCGCAGAGTGCACAAAATATACTTTCTCCCCGAGTGAGAGTCTGTAACCCAACTAATGCACTAAATATATTTTCTCTCAGGGTGATAGACTATAAACTAAAAGTTTCTCAATGGGAGCGCAGGTTTTGCCCTACTTCGTCACGGGTGAGAGTCTCGAGGACGACTGACCATTTCTCCCGAACCCCTTATGAGGCGTTCTTGTCAGTGCATAGGAAAAAGTTATAAACTATTATGTATATTTTATATTATAAAGTTATATATTATTTTAGTTATAAACTAAATATTCATAAATTAGAAAATAACAATAAATTCATATGTTAGTACTTAAAGTAATTGTTCATTTAACTTTGTTAAATTCATTAATAAAATCGTTCGTTTGAGGATTACAATAAAAATTAGAAATAATTCAATGAAAATTTATGAGCTGAAATGCATAGTACACCAAAAATAGTTATATTAAAAAATTGCTCGTGATTTGTTTCGCTCTGATTATGAAGTATTAATTTCTTGTAGTAAATGTTACATTCCTTTTTTTTTTAAATTCTAAATTGGAGATTTCAAAATAAAAAAAAATTTTAAACTTTTTGATATTAAAACTTTTCTGAGAATAGTAAAGATAAAATTATTTTTACTATTTTCTACATTTTTTCCTTTTATTTTTCTGTGAAAAAAAAAAAAAAAAAAAAGAAATATTTTATTTAAAAAAATAACTGTTTAATTAAAGGGAACGAACATTTCTCTTTGCGGCATCTTTGATTTTTATTCTTTTGCGAAATAGAAAAACAATTCTCAATTAAGAATAAATGTATTAAATGATTTTTAAAAAATCGCCGTACAGTTTTAATGCAACGTGATAGAATGGAATATGAACAATTCCTTTAAATCAAAGTACCTCTTATTTTATAGAAGAAAAAAATTAAAATAATCTTATTATATATGAAATTTTTTTTTTCGCAAATGTATATTTATCGCAGAACAAAATGTCATTTAAATGTTTTATTTATTTATTTATTATTATAATTTTTTGAATAAAAAATGATTGATGATACACATTTTTGACAAACGATATTTATCTTAGGACTTTGTTTTAAAAAAAAAAAGAATTTCAAAACTGTTATATTCATTTTCAAAAGTAATATGTAATTTAAAATAAAAGATATAAAAAATATATAGAGAAATATTATTGAATAAAATAATTTTGGTAGCTGAAAAAAGACAATAACAATTTTTGGAAATGCTTTTATTCCTTTGCGATATAGAAAAAAATTATCAATAATTAAAAATGTATTAAATGACTTTAAAAAATCATCGTACAGTTTTAATGTAATGCGATAGAATGCAACATGAAATAATTTTTTTAAAAATTAAAAATACTTATTATTTTAAAGAAAAATAAAAACAAACTCTATTACACATGAAATTTTCTTTTTTCGCAAATGTACTACATTTATCGCATCATAAAATGTAACTTAAACGTTTTTTTGAATAAAAAATTGATTGATGATAGACATTTTTTACAATCAATATTTATCTTAGGATATTGTTTTTTTAAAAAGAATTACCTTTTTCATTAGGATATGTAATTGTTTATAACTTCATTTAGTACAATAAAAAAATCTTTTTCGTCTTTATAAGGAAAAAAAAATTATGAGAATTTTGTTTCAGTGTTAATTTTTTTTTAAAGGGAAAATACATTTTCAAGAATAATATATAATTAAAAAAAAAATGATTAAAAAACATACAGAATAATTTTTGATTAAATTATTTTTTGTGACTGAACTCAACCAATAACTTTTTAAATTTTTTTTTCTGAAAGGCTAAAATTATTAGATACATAAAAATTTCTGCGTATATTTCGATATTTAATAATTCTGCATATTTTGATGCTATTAAATCTTACATATTATTAATACTTACACACTTGTAATAAGGCATACTCGTATATTTCGCACAATTATTATTATTTTTTTAAAATTGTTTACAACAGAATTCAAAAATGCTATTAATTAATTGATATAACAAAAAAATACAAATGATCTAATTACAAAAATAATACTTGAAATTCAATTAATGCATTTGAACACTTAATTTGAAATACTATGAAAATTCTAAAAGAAAAATTAAATAAAATAAAATTCAGGTTTTTTTTCCCACTCAAAAAACATTTCCAGGTTTCTGGATTCCATATAGATCATGAGTAATTAATAAAAACATAGTTATCATCAGCATTTGAGCAACAACCCCATGGTGAGCCAAGGCCGTCTGCCTAATGGCAAATTTTGAGACACGAGATGTTGTCTTTTTACGGGGTAGGGTTGTCTGTCCTACGCCCAACGCTCTAAAGTCATATGAGACCGGGACCTACGGCTTAAAGTGAATGGCACCACCGGGACTCGCACCCCAAAGTGCTAGCCACTCGGCCATTCAGGCCCCAAAAAAATAGTTATCTATTTGAAATTTTGTTTATTGTAACTGTACCCCTTGCTTTAAAATTCCATTATTAATATAATATTATTATTACCTCTTGCTTTAAAATTCCATTATTAATTTTTAAAATAAAAAAAAATAATTATAAAACAGATGAATTTGTCGGCTATATCGAAATTCCCTATTTATCTCCTGAAATGTACGATATAACGAAAGCTTATTATATTTACCTCAAATAAAATAGAATACATATCAAAATTTAAAAAAAACTTTTTCAACATCATATAATAATAATAAAAAATTATATAATAATAATAAAAATAATACTAATAATACTTCATTGTCTAAAAATAAGATAAAACAGAAAGTCACCCTAAAAATATTTCATAAAATAATAACACAGAACTGTTCCAATAAGCACACCCTTTAACTTTGAGGATCAGTTAACGACCTAGAGAAAGGCTAGATCATAATTCCTTCTAAAGTCGAGACAATTTTAGC
The DNA here is from genome assembly GCA_021605075.1 of Caerostris darwini. Lineage (NCBI taxonomy): Eukaryota > Metazoa > Arthropoda > Arachnida > Araneae > Araneidae > Caerostris > Caerostris darwini. Next base: position 208,380 of record BPLQ01002709.1, read on the forward strand.
ACAGGCTTTCCGAAGTGGTCGTCGAGCCATTAAAAATAGCCCGGCTTTAACAAAAGCACCGCCCAGTTGGGCTCCACCCTGGACCAGAAAATCATATCCGGAATTGCCTGTGGCCTTCAAGCCCCGACCGAATGCATCACCACAATAATATCCACCACATGGGTTATTCATCGGGGTAATATGAATTGCGAATTCTTGATGTGGTGGATTAGTTGGGGTTGCGATTGCGAATTACTTAACTCGGTTGGATAATTGCTTTTTATCAATGTTTAATTATGTAAAAATTGCATAATTTGAGTTATCAAATATATTTGGCGATTATTTTTATTCAATTCCTTCTATTATCTCACATTCTCCCTATATATATCTTATTCACATTTTCAATCGTTCATAAAATACTTTCTATTCTTCCACTCAAGTTCAAATACATTTTTTTTGAACTTGCAGTGGATGACACTTGATGCTAATACAGTTTTTTCAGATATTAATTCATTCATTAAATTTAATGAATGAATTTTATTTTTTTTTTAGATTTAAGTTGCATGTGTCTACCAATAGATGGCGCCAGATAAACTTAAAAAAAGAATGAAAATTATTTATAAAGGACTTTCTGCAATAGAGTGAATAAAAAGTAGGAATTGACTTTAAAATTTTTGTTTTTATATTAATTGTTTCATTCTTAGAGCGATTATAAAATGGATAATTTTATAATTTATGTGATATAAATTTCGCTTCTATATTTCTTAAAAAATATGCCTAGTTCATCTTCCTATGGATGATTTATTAGGATGGTTTAAGACGAATCCTATATTTAAAACGAAGAATTTGAAGAATTAACTTTAGGAAGATTTTAGGGTTAATTTTTAAATAGATGGTTAGCTATCTTTTATATAAATTTTCAGGTAATATGCCTTCAGCCCCAAACGAATGCTCACCAAAATAATTTTATCTACATGGGGTAATATTAAAGGCGAATTCTTGATGTGGTGGATTAGTTGGGAATGCGATGCGAATTACTTAACTCGGTTTCATAATTGCTTTTTATCAATGCTTAATTATGTAAAAATGGCACATTTTGGTTACACTTAGATGCATATGGTTAATTCATTTATTTGAATCTTTATTCGATAATAAAAATGATCATTTTAAAACTTATATGATATAAAAATTCTCATCCATATTTCTTAAATAATGTGTCTAATTCATATTTCTATGGAGGATTTATTAGATTTGTTTAAACGAATCCTTCACATAAAATGAAGCGTTTGAAAAATGAACTAGATTTCAAGGTAAATTTTTATGTAGTCAGATGGCTATCCTTTATGTAAGTTTTAAGATAATAGGTATTCTAATTAGCTGTTCTAATAATATTTAGAAAAACTACATTGTTCTTCACAAGTCTAACCAAATACAGCAGCGAATATGCGATGGATTTTCTGTGCTGTTCTCTCTGGATAGCTTCTTTTGCTCAGCTTTATTATGTAAAAAATAGTGCATTTTCGTCCCATTGTTACATTACATTAGAACTAATCACTGAAATTTTGAACTGCATTGTTCTTCACAAGTCTAACCAAATACAGCAGCGAATATGCGATGGATTTTCTGTGCTGTTCTCTCTGGATAGCTTCTTTTGCTCAGTTTTATTATGTAAAAAATGGTGCATTTTCGTCACATTGTTACATTGCATTAGAACTAATCACTGAAATTTTGAACTGCATTGTATTGCACAAATCTAACCAAATACAGTATCGAATACGCAATAGATGCGCATTCGGTAGTGCATTTGGTTAGACGTGCGAAGAATTTAATAATACAAATTCCGTTACATGACTGGATAGTTGCTTTTTATGTTTTATTGCTTATTATTTGCTTCACAACAGAAGCTGCTTCCTTCCCCTTCAACCATGAGTCCATACCGGTCCGTGGGCTTGGTTTAGATTAGATATCTACCAAGTGGGATAACTAACAACAACATCTGTTTTATTATGTAAAAAGATGGTGCGTTTTCGTTACATTTAAATACTTTACAATTATTCATTAAACAGTTTTTTCATTTCGTACGTTTTTTGTTAATTTAATACGTTTTATTTCTTACTCATGATCCGAAATTCTCATTTATCGCTAAAATAATGTAACTAATTCATATTTGTACGGATGATTTATTAGGTTGGTTTAAGAAGCATTCTTGGCATTGTGCTAAGTATTTATGATTGGTTTATCGCTCTATGGTCATTTTTTGCCCACTTTAGGCTAACTAGATGTTCGAACCTAAAGCACCAAAGGCCAGAGGTCTTAGAGATTAGCTATAAGACTGCTCATAAAGTATTTAGAAAATTAATTAAATGTCAGCGTTATAAATATATATCTTTAAATTCTTTTTTCTTTTCTAGATGTTTGTAGTGGTTCATAGTCCTCCTTAACCTGTAGGTCCTGGTCTAACAGGACTGTAGAGTGTTGGATATAAAGCTAACAACCCTACTGTGTAAAAAGCCAGCATCTCCTGTCTCGAAATCTGCCAGTAGGCATAACGACCTTACACCACAATGAAGCTGTTGCGCCAATGAAGAAGAATATATCTATCTATATTTTAAAACATAATAAATGAAGATGAAGTAAATAAGATACCTTAAAGATTGAAATTATTAAATTATTCATTCAAATCAACCATAAAAGCATCTGCATTACTCACAGAACTTAAAGATAGCGAAGGATTGTATGAAAATAAAAATTAAGAATAACATATAAAATGATCCTAAATGATGATACTTTCTTAACAAAAAATTAAATCTCGCTTCTATTTTTGTTAGCCATATTATTAAATTACCACGATACGTTATTTGCAGACGGTATCTTTCTTATTCTTTTTTCCGTCAACAAATTTGAGATCACATTAAACCGACGTTCCATTAAATATGAAGAAAGAAATGTAATAAAAACGTTTATATTATAGCCCATAATCTAGGGTTATCCATAGATAACTGCTTTTGGAGCCAGAAATATTAGTAGGCGTCTTTGAATCATCGGACAAAGGTTTTTCTCAATTTTCTCTTTCTTTTCCTATGATTTTTTCACTTATTCAATTCCTTCTATTAGCTCACACTCTCCCTATATATATCTTGTTCAAATTTTCAATCGCTCATAAAATACTTGTCATTCATCCACTCAAGTTCAAATACATTTTTTTGAACTTGTAGTGGATGACACTTGATGTTAATACAGTTTTTCAAATATTAATTCAGTAATTAAACTTAATTAATTAATTTTAGTTTTTTTAGATTTAAATTGCATATATCTACCAATAGATGGCATCAGATAAAATTAAAAAAAAATAAATGAAAATTATTTATAAAGGACTTTCGGCAATGTAGTAAAAAAAAGTAATAATTGACTTAAAATTTTTCTTTATACATTACTTGTTTTTATTAAACGACCCACTATCAAATGTACCAGAAACTATTATAGTTCCTTTTTATCGTTCCATTTTTTTCAGGGGGGTGACGGGGTTGCCTTGAGAAACAGAGATATAGTCAATGTCCAATTTGTGGCATAAAGATAACAAGCGCAAATATGTTGGTGGTTACGTTATATTTACTTTTTCAGAAGTGAAAGACCCGATAGAAACTGTGTTACTCATAAATAATCATAAGCACTGTTGGAAGTTTATCAGGGTTACTGTTGGATGGTTAAACGAAGTAAAAGTTTTAAGTAAGAAATATTAGGAATACCCAGAAAATGTCATTGAAAACCCGGATATATCTAGTCAATCTTCTTCTTCAGTGGTGCAACACCCCCTTGGTGGGTCAACACAGTCTCCATACTAGCAAATTTCGAGACAGGAGATGCTTTCTTTTTACGTGGAAGGGTTGTTAGTCCTACGCCCAACGATCTACAGTCATATTAGAAAGGGATCTTCAGTTTAAAGTGGACTCCGAACCACTATAATCATTTAAGGTACACCCAGAATTTGAACCGGAAGCCTATGGTACCAAAGGACAGAGAGTTAGAAAATTGGGCATCAGCCCGCTGTCGAGACAAGAGATAAAAGAGATAGGTTGTCAGCCCGATGCCCAACAGTCATATTAGACAGGAACCTACGGTGTAAAGTGGATTCAGAACCACTACAAACATCCATGACCCGGCCGGGACTCGCATTCCAGACCTGTGGCACCGAGCGCTAGTCACTCGGCCATCATGCTCTTTATTCAATCACTAAACTAAATTATTCGGATATTTATACATAATTATACTATATAAATAAATCACTGCTTTCAGAAATGAGTAGACTCCATAGAGATTGTGTCCCTCATAAACAATCAGGCTGCTTGGTGGAAGTTTGCGGGTTTTTTCCCATACGACACTCACATTCGTAGCATATGCCCTAAAAGCAGTATAGTTGGAAATATAAATGTGACATTTGGATCACCGATCGACAAAAAAAATTTCACAACAATTAACTCTACAAAATAAAAATACAATTTATGCAATTTTACATCGAAACACAATGTAAACTAAAAATACTACTCAAAATGAAAAAGATTAGTATATAAAAATAAATTCTAATTTTTTCTTTATGTATAAAATTGTATAGCAATTTAATTTTATCATTTACTTTTATTCTTCGCTATGAAATACATCAACTGGATAAAATTTCGAACAAGTTTAGTTGCTAACGTTGTATCACTGCGTCTTCTCAAAAGTTTTATGAAAAATGTCTTCTCAAGGTACATGCAGTGTCAATCCATCACCGAATAGAAGCGTTTTACGAAAGAAATATCTTTTCATTACACTGTATTTTCACGTGACATGCCATTTCGTAGATACGCTTGAAGTCTTTGACAAGTTTATCATATACTAGAGCCAAATATCATATTTGCAGACATGTACGCTCCAATAAATAGTTGAATGATTTTTAGTTGACACGTTAGGTCTAGACCATTTATCAAAATTATTTTTTATCCATTCTATGCCAAAAAGTATACTGAGATATTAAATTCTAAGTAAAAAGCGTATATTTTGATTTATAGTTTGTAATATTTATGATTATTTTTTTTCTTAATTGAAGGAACAATATTTATATATGTTTTTGTTAAATAATTATGTATTATATTGATAATTTTTCAATTCCTTCTATTAGCTCACACTCTCCCTATATATATCTTGTTCAAATTTTCAATCGTTCATAAAATACTTTTTATTCATCCACTCGAGTTCAAATACATTTTTCTTGAACTTGTAGTGGATGACATCAGTTAATACAGTTTTTCCAAATATTAATTCAGTAATTAAATTAAATTAATTAAATTTTAGTTTTTTGTTTAGATTTAAGTTGCATATATCTACCAATAGATGGCGTCCGGTAAACTTAAAAAAATGGATGAAAATTATTTATAAAGGACTTTCTGCAATATAGGGGAAAAAAAAGTAAGAATTGACTTAACAATTTTTTTTTATTTTATTTGTTTATAATATGGAATATGCTATATTGGCCTTGTGCGGTTTCAGAAATTCTTAACCTTGAATCCTTAACCCTTAACTTTACTTCTGTTCAAAGCAGCTTTTTCTCTTTCTTCACCTCTAGCATGTGGCCTGATGGTCAATTGGCTAGCACTCTGGCCTTTGATACCGCAGGCTTCAGGTTCGAATCCTGGCTATGGCATGGATGCTGTTAATGGTTTGGAATCCACGTTAAATAGTAGGTCCCCAGGTATATTAGGTATTTAGGTCCCCAGGTAGGTCTAAGTAGCCCGAAGTCTGCACATGTCTATGGAGCTGCAAACCAAATAAATTCTATTATTGGCCTTTCTCACCAGTTAGAATCATTCCGGTTTTAAGATATCTCCCCATTTTTTATAAATCTCTATGTTTCTCTTCGTTTAAAAATCCATTCTGTTATAATTGAATAGTTTTCTTTTCTTAGGCGGCATTGCAAATTTAAAATAAAAACTAGTGTGAAGTTCCCCTTTCGAAATTCTGTTTTCTTCCAAACTCACACAGGTCACTGGAGACACTGGACTATGGCTATCAAATTTCAAACATCTGGAGACGGAGGAGTGGAGAATTTTGGTCAGAAGAATGAGTTGAAAACTTAAGACAGTACAACAGTGTAAAAAAAATAACCTCAACCATGAAAAACTCACTAACGACGAAAAGTCACCAAATTAACATAAAACCTAATTGGGTATTTTTTTAAACAAACATTGGTCCAATTTCGAAATTTTTTCCAGTTAATCCAAACCTTGAATTAGAAATATCCCTGAGTACTTTAGTGGAATTTGGTTGTAAATTAAAACCATGCCTAACCAGACAAACATACAAACAAACATTGACAAATGAATGCATTGATTTTTCTTTTCTTACGAAAATTATCAAAAATAGTTGTTTACAGTTAGAAAATGATACAAAGGATTTTTAAGTAAATAATATTATTAATATTAGAGTTGGAAGAAACAAAACAAGTAATATAAAAAAAATTTTTTTCAGTCAATTCCTACTTTTTTTCCACTCTATTGCAGAAATTCCTTCATAAATAATTTTCAATAGTTTTTTTAATTTTATCTGGCGCCATCTATTGGTAGATGCATGCAACTTAAATCTAAAAAAACCTAAAATTAATTAAATAAATTTAATGAATGAATTAGTAGGTATGTAACTGTAAGGAATGTAAGAATGTATTAGTAGGTATGTAAAAACTGTATTAACATCAAGGTTTATCCCCTACAAGTTAAAAAAATGTATTTGAACTGGAATGGATGAATAAAAAGTGTTTTATTAACGATTGAAAATTTGAATAAGATATTTATAGGGAGAGTGTGAGCTAATATAAGGAATTGAAAAAGGAATTGGTTTTCATGTATAAGGCTTAAAGTGATGAACAGCCGAAATTCTTATTCGATATATCTTCTTCATTGGGGCAACAGCTTCATGGTGGGCCTAGGTCGTCTGCCTACCGGCAGATTTCGAGGCAGGAAATATTTTTTTTACGGGTAGGGTTGTCAGACCTACTTCAAACGATCTTTAGTCGTATTTGACCAGGACTTACGGTTTAAAGTGGATTGCGAACCACTGTAAACATCGATGGCAGCGCCTGGTCTCGTACCCAAAACTTGTGACATCGAGTGCCAAAGCGCTAGTCACTTGACCATCAGGCCCAAATTCGATATCTAATGTCTATAATATGAGGCCTATATATGTTGCCTAAATGAAAGGTGTGCTTGAATTTCTTTTTAAGTAGATTAGCGATTCCTTTCTTTGATAGCTTTCATTTTTTTTGTATGATGCTCAAAAAATCAAATTTACAAAAGTGAATGATTGAAATGAATTATTGAAATTGATTAAAAATCTTAAACACTACGATATGCAGAACAGAAAAAGAAAATTAACGCAGAAAACATCTGCACTTAATTTATCTGACATAATACCTACACTGCGTCGATACATTAACTATCAAGGCATTTGTTGCAAAAAGATAAATAAGAGAGTTCTCTGTAGAATATAACTAACCCGAACGTCAGTGGACTAATGTGAGTTTCTTAGGACAGAATACCCTTCTGAATGATTTTAGACATTATAAATTAACTTTCATCCATATAGCATTAAAAAAGGATTGTAATCGAGATATGTTTCTTCTTCTTCTTCTGCCTAGTGGGCAAGTGTCTATCGTTCTGGATTCGAGTCCTGGCGGTGGCATGGATGATTTTCAATGGTTCGGAATCCATCTTAAACTGTAGGTCCCGGTCTGTTTAGACCTCGGGCACACAAGATGACAGTAGAGTGACAAGCCAAATCAATCAATGGGGCAATCAAGGCCGTCTACCTTCCGGAATGTTGGTTGGATTCCGGAATTGGTTGGTTCCGACTTGAGTTAGTTCCGGTTGGAAATTCCGGAATGCTGGTTGCTTTACTTTTTACGGGATAGAGTTGTCAGTCCCTACGACCTACAGTTGGGACCTGCGGTTAAAATATTAGAACGGGACCTACGGTTTAAAGTGGATTCTGAACTACTACAATCAGCCATGGCCCTGAACTCTAGAGCGCTAGTTATTCGGCAATCAGGCCCATACGAAATACTTATTATTTATAAATAAAATAAATATCAGGTAAATTGCAAAAATTTTTTTTTTTAAATAAACTAATTTAAAAATAGTAATAATTAAGCTTTAATTAAAAATCTATTGTTAATATGCCTCATCAATGTAAAACCTATAGGAAAGGCTTTTGTAATATTTGTAATCCGTTCATTAAAAGGTGTTTGTAATATAATTAATATGGAATCATATATTGGAATAATAATATGATATTATAGTATTATAGAATCATACCAAAAATAATATGGAATCGTACGTTGAATACTATCTAAAAACAATAATTTAAATACATAAAAATTATTTATTGTTATGAGATATGCTATCTATGATATTTATATCATGTTTATTTTGCGCTTCACTTATTTTAATATTCTAAATTAAAAGGAAATGAAAATTTCCTTTAAAATTCAAAGTCAAAGTTTTCGTTTGATATCAAATTTTTGGGTATGTCATTAGAGTTTCCAAAAACTTTCAAACAAAGCTTCTACATTTCGAAATAAATTTATTTTCTCAACTCTAAGATGGTTATATTCCTTTTTGAAGTAACGAAGAATAAAATGGAGATAATTTTTATTTTAATATTTTTTTTCTTGCTGAATTAAAACTCTTTAATGGCGCATAGCCAAAATTGACCTTATTTAAATTTTAATATTTTTCCTTTTTTTAATTGTAGAATGTATTTGGTAAAGGATTTCATAAATTAAGCTGTAGTAACCAGGTTATTTTGCATAGATAATAATATATGCAATCAAGAATCTGTAGTTAAAACTTCCTTTTTTTATTTTACTAATGAGATCAGCAATTTCGAAAGACGAATTCAAGAAATAGTTTCTCGATATCTTATCTTCATGCTAACTTTCTTTTTTTCCAAGTTTCTTTTCAAAATATTAATTGCTACTATTTTTAATTTCTTTTTTTATTTTATTTTAAGCGATATTTTGTTTTTAAGCAGTTTGTAAAAATTAGAAAATCAGAGGAATCAAAATAAGATTTTAAAATCCTTTTAGAATAATAAAAAAAAAGGTTTTCTGCTAAATATTTTTAAGACTGCAGTTATGATATAGTGAAATGGATATTAAAAATTTCCTTTTTATATAAGTTGCTTAAGATTTTCATGTTGATAAAACTTAAATATAATATCGAAAATGCCAAATTACATTATGATTCATATAATTGTAAAAATGATTCTATGATTTATTTGAATTTATTATGAAAATATGGGACAGTAATTAAAAATGGTATAAAAATTCAAAGAGAAATTCGAGAAATCGATTGTCACAGAAAATAGACATTGTCCTATTTAAACTAATTTAGTATGTTTAATTAATATCTGTTCTTTTAAATCATGATTTTTCCCAGATGTTTATTTATTATAATTTTAAATAAGTATTGCACTGACTGGCGAAGCGTTAATATGCGTAGGAGTTATGACATGAGTTATTGACGAAACGCTACCGAAGTTTCTAACGTGGTTTTGCTGTCGAGAAACGTCAGGGTCCTTGCTGTTAGACGGATTACCCCGTAGATTCTGTGAAGAGCGTCTCAGTTTGGGTGTGGATCAGAAAGCGAGTTCCTGTTACTGTGTAGCCCTGACTCCATCTAAAGAATGCTAACTGATTTAGAACAAGCTAACAAAAGGTACAGACAGTTAATTGCACAACGAATATTAAAAAAAAAAATGTATATAAAACTTTATTCCCTTTTAATAAAATAAAATGCATCCAGTTTAGACTAAGCTTTTTACAGAATGACTTTTGAAGATATTTTTATGCAACCTACTTTTTTTTAAGTTTCTTCAAAATTTTCTATGTTGTTTTAGGTTAATTTTAAGTCATTTTTCGGTTTTAAGAGATTTTTAAAAATTCTGGAACGTATCCCTTATCTTTTAATGCAAGTAAAATCGATACGATGATGCGATTATCGTATGATGCGATGATTATGATGTGACGCGATTATGTTTTAGCTACACCATACCTTTAAAGATATAAATATTTTGTTTGGTGAGTTCATTTCAGAGTTTCTGTCAGTTAAAAGCTTAAGATTAAAGGCTGTTTCGCGGGAAATTTTCAAGATATGCGTGTTTAATGGGTAAACGTTTATCAAGTATTTTGTGAAACCATCTTAGCGACGGGGGTTTAAATTTCACATTTTGAGAAAGGTAATTTTAATTCTTTTATGAGTAAAAAAGTAATGATACTGATTATATAGTTTGGTGAAACATATAGACAAAGCATATAAATAAAATCAGTATCAGTATCATCAATATATCAGTAGTAATATGAATCAACATTTAATTCTATGTAAACACTTGTAAGCATTTCTTTCTTCTAAGCCTTCTGCAACATTCTATACGTTTCCGCACACGAATATTCATTCCGCAAACATAATTTAATGCGAGTTAAATTTAATGCAATTTATTTGCTTAATTAATTCAGACATTTAAAAAATCGCCGGAATCAGTTTTAGCATCTCACAAAACCAAGTGTAACTCAAACATGAATATTTTGTCGTGAAATTTCCCACAAATGTCAAGGACAGTGCCAGCAACATAAAAAAGAAAAAAATTGAAATTCCATATGCTCGGGAAATTTAAATTGAACATCGGTCTTACTTTTTGAACACAGTAGTATGTGTGAAAAAAGTAATGAGACTGATTATTTAGTTTGGCGAAATATATTGACAAAGCATATAAATACAATCATTATAAGTATCATCAATATATCAGCAGTAATATGCATCAAAATTTAATTCTTTGTATATTTATGTCAAGTAATTGAACATAGACGATTAATTAAAAGAATTATATTTAAATTTAAGTACTGCTAATTGAAATTGGAAAATTTGTAACTTGGCATTTGTAACTGAAAATTTCATATCTTATCAGAAGAGTATTGGACTGGCTATTACTGATCTAAATTCGTGCAATGTATGCAGTGTTCAAAATGTAGAACATGGCCAAGTTCTATGTCCCAAGATAACGAAATAAAAAGAGAAACTTATTCTATGATTAAAAGCTTTCAATATATAATTTCGTGATTTTTCTTGTTTGGTATATACAAGTTTTGTTGAGCAATTTCGTTTAAATTTTCCTGCCTGTCATGATGTAGTACTATTTTTGATGTTTATTATTATTAACAGTTGTCTCATTATTTCAATTTTTGATATGTTTTTAAACTGTATATTATTTATAACTGTAAGCCTCGTGTTTTACTTTTTGGGACACTTTCTTTAAAAATAATCCCTAATTTATCCATCCTAAGCAACTATGATCTAGTTGAATTCAAGCTGTAATCTTCTAATGCATGTTAAGATATATATTTGTTATTTAATCTGAGCATAACACAAAAATATTTAATAGAATAAAAAAAAAGCAATCTAAATACATTAATAATAATAAGCATACTTCTAAAATATAAATAAATATTATGCGCATACAAATGTATGCCTCGATTACATTACATAAGTAATATAATGGAGTACATTATATAATACCTAAATTATATTAAGCATTTATTTTAGATTTAGACTCTTCTTAAAGATACTTTTTGATCATTACAAATTAATTAAAATAAATTCATAAAAGTTATGGGAAGTTCTTAAATTAGGCATAAAACTGAATATCAGTATCAATATAAATTTATTAAAAATGTTAAAAATGGTAAGAATACTGATACAGTTGACACTTTTGTATTTTGAAATCGGAAATACTTTTTAAAATCTAATAGAATATCTGATTTAATATCTTAAAATTAGATTTAAAAAAAAGTATATTAATTACGTTAAGATTTATTATCCCAAATTAGCTGTCTAGAAATGGTATTAAAGAATTAAAAATTATAATTTCAAATGTTATTGAAATAAAACACAACACACGCGATTAGCATAAATTTTAAAAAATGTTTTTGTTCCTAATTCAGACTCTGCAATAAAAGTGATAGAAAAACTAATTTAAAAATTTATTCTACATTATATAACAAATAATAATTCTTCCCTGGAATATTTTCTATTGGCTTAATAAAAGTAATGAAAAATAAAGATATTTATTATTTAAAGCACAAATAATAAATATAAATGACTTCATTAATGCATTCAACATAATAAATGCTAAAAGTTTAAATGTCTTTCAAAAATCATGTTCATAATTTACCATCTAATTCTGGAATTTCTAATATTCATAAGTTTTGTTTTAAACATGTAGGTGGAGAGTTTTCTATTTCAGTGACAAAACCTTTCACCTGGACATTAATTCCAATTATATTATTATTAAAGTAGCAAGAAAGTTATTTAAGCGTGAAATTTCAAGACTGAACTTTTCAAGAGGTCCTGGTATATCAGTTATTTAGAAACGCCGTTAGAATATTTAATTAATTTAAGTGTTACTAAAACCATAAATTTCATTAATTTCGCTTCGTATTAATGTATTCCGAAAGGTAGGAGAGGTAGGTTTGAGCTTACGAAAAGGTAGGACACAAAATTAATGTTTCTGCTCAAAGGGCGCAACCAACTTTTTGAAAAATAACAATAAAAATTATTTTGCAGCACTTTGACACGGACGTGAAATTTGGCTTTTGGGGTGATTGTAAAAAAGCATTTATTACGTGGTGAAAGTTTAAACACCTGATTTACGTGCAAAGAATGCATTACAACTTTTTTAACTGTTACTAAGTTTATACAACATGTTTAGTAATTCCTTTGTTGGTTTAGTTAATAGTGTAAAATATGCGAGTTAAGGAGCAGGTGAATTATTAATTTGATATTCTAGTTCCAGCTTTTTCAGTTAAAGCTTCTCCATTAATACAAATACAAAAGCCTTTTTATACCTGTTTAGTGTTATGTGATCCAACATTTTTTTTTATGCAATGACTTACAACAGAAAACATATCTATAATTTGCACATTTCTATACTTTCTGCAAGTCTTTTTAAAGTTTTTTTTGTGATTATTATGAAATAAGTAAAATAAATTCATGGAATTTATGCAAAGTTCTTAAATTCTGCACTAAAACAGAACATACACATCAAATTTAAAGCAATATAAAGTTTATTAAAAATGTGAAAAATGTCGAAAATGGCAAGAATATTGAAACTGTTGCCACTTTTTCAATTTGAAATTGGAAATACTTTTTTTAAAATCTACATTTGTTTTAATATCAGACTTAAATGTAAATAAAAATATATATTAATCACATTAAAATTTATTATTCGAAATTAAATTTAATTAATCCTTAGAATTTATGCGAAATGCTTAAATTCTGCATTAAACGGAACATCCGCATAAAAATTCACACAATATAAAATTTATTAAAAATATGAAAAATGATGAGAAAGGCAAGGATATTGATACAGATGACACTTTTGCATTTTGAAATCGGAAATACTTTTAAAAACCTAAAAGTACATTTGATTTAATATCTTAATATTAGCTAAAAATTTATGACTATTATTTTTATAAATGGAAAAAGTTGAAATGTGTTTCAAAAATCTTGTTCATAATTTACCAGCTAATTCAGGAATTTCTAATATTCAGACTCTGCAATACACTTGATGAAAAAACTAATTTAAAAAATGTATTCTACATTATATAACAGATAATAATTCTTCCCTGGAATAATGAAAAATAAAGATATTTATTATTTAAAGCACGAATAAAAATATAAATGACTTCATTAATGCAGTCAACATAATAAATGCTAAAAGTTGAAATGTCTTTCAAAAATCGTGTTCATAATTTACCATCTAATTCCGGAATTTCTAATATTCAAAAGTTTTATTAACATGGCTGTGGTGAGTTTTCTATTTCAGTGACAAAACCTTTCACCCGGACATTAATTCCAATTATATTATTATTAAAATAGCAAGAAAGTTACTTAAGCGTGAAATTTCAAGGCTGAACTTTTCATGAGGTCCTGGTATATCAGTTATTTAGAAACGCCGTTAGAATATTTAATTAATTTAAGTGTTACTAAAACCATAAATTACATTAATTTCGCTTCGTATTAATGCATTCAGAAGGATAGGTCGGGCAGGTTTGAATTTACGAAAAGGTAGGACACAAAATTAATGTTTCTGCTCAAAGGGCGCGACCAACATCTTGAAAAATAACAATAAAAATTATTTTGCAGCACTTTGACACGGACGTGAAATTTGGCTTTTGGGGTGATTGTAAAAAAGCATTTATTACGTGGCGAAAGTTTAAACACCTGATTCACGTGCAAAGAATGCATTACAAGTTTTTTAACTGTTACTAAGTTTATGATATACGTTTCGTAATTCTTTTGTTTGATTAGTGTAAAATATGTAAGTTAAGTAATGCGTGAATTATTAATTTGATATTCTAGTTCAGGGGTGGCCAACCAGGGGCCTGCCTTGAACATTTTTCCGGCCCGTGAGATTTATCACAATTTTACAAAAAATATATTTTTAGTAATAGTCAAACTAGAGAAAACCAATGTATAAAAAAATACATTTACATATACAGTGGTACCTCGACATACGAGTGCCCCAACATACGAGTTTTTCGAGATACGAGCCGACGAGCAAGTGATTTTTTGCTTTTAGTTACGAGCGAAATTCGAGATACGAGTCCGGTTCGGTTCGGTTCGTTAGTAACACGCAGTCGCGCCATCACGATCAGTTAGCAGCGTGCTTCCGCTGTGATAAGTTGTGTAGTTGTGTTCGCGTTTTGTGTTGCGTTTACATTTACAGTTGTAGTTCGTTTATTTTTATAACCATGGATCGGAAAAATTTTTGTAAAAAGTCAAGTGCTAAGAAAAAGATGATGAGTATTGAATTAAAACGTGAAATTATAGAAAAACATGAGCAAGGTGTTCGAGTTGTTGACTTGTCGAGGCAGTATGGCCGTAGTACGTCCATGATATGTTCTGTGCTTAAACGGAAGGAGTCGATAAAGAGTGTAACGCCGGCTAAGGGCCTTACGATAATTTCCAAGCTGCGAACCACCCTTCATGAAAATATGGAGAAACTGCTGATGGTGTGGGTGACAGAAAAGCAGCTCCAAGGAGATACCTTGACGCAGACCATCATTTGCGAGAAGGCAAGAGCGATCTACGGAGATTTGCTGAAGCAAACCCCGCAGACTTCCATCGACGAGGCATCCGAAGAGTCATTTAAAGCCAGCCGGGGCTGGTTTGAGAATTTTAAAAAGAGGAGCGGTATTCACTCCGTTGTCAGACATGGTGAGGCAGCAAGTTCAGATATGAAGGCAGCTGAGGATTACATTAAAACATTTTCCGATCTAATAAAAGCCCAAGGATACATCTCTCAGCAAGTCTTCAACTGTGATGAGACAGGGCTGTTCTGGAAAAAAAAGATGCCGAATAGAACATATATAACGGCAGAGGAGAAGATGATGCCAGGCCACAAACCTATGAAGGACAGATTGACTCTAGCACTGTGCGCCAATGCGAGTGGCGACTGCAAGATCAAGCCTCTGCTCGTGTACCATTCGGAAAACCCCAGAGCATTTAAATCACATAAGATTTTGAAAGAAAAACTGCAAGTTATGTGGAGGTCGAACCCGAAGGCATGGGTCACCAGGAAGTTCTTTGTGGAGTGGGTAAACCTGGTTTTCGGCCCTACTGTTAAGAAATATCTACAGGAAAATAACCTACCTGTGCAAGCCCTTCTCATCCTCGACAATGCCCCTGCTCATCCACCAAACCTCGAAGATGACATCCTCGAGGAGTTAAAATTCATAAAGGTTCTCTACTTACCACCCAACACCACTCCTATCCTGCAGCCCATGGATCAGCAAGTGATTTCTAATTTTAAAAACTATACACCAAGCATCTGTTTCGGCGCTGCTTTGAAGTGACGGAGAGCACAAACCTCACCCTTCGAGAGTTCTGGAAGGACCACTTTAATATAGCGATTTGCCTACAAATTATTGATCAGGCCTGGTTGGGAGTTACAACGAAGACCTTGACCTCTGCATGGAAAAAGCTGTGGCCTGAAGCTGTAGCTGAAAGGATCTATGAAGAATTGGAACCCGGTGTTTCAGTAGAAGAGGAGATTGTATCTCTGGGGAAATCCATGGGTCTAGAGGTGGAAGAGAGAGACGTGAACGAGCTCATCGAGGAGTACACCCAGGAACTGACGACTGAGGAGATACAAGAGTTACAGTCACAGCAGCATACTGAGGTTATGCAAGAAATTGGTTTTGAGGAGTCAGAGGAGGAGGTTATTTCTACAAGTGAGATAAAGGAGATCTTAGGAATGTGGGAGAGTGTTTCACAGTTCGTGGAAAAAAAAACACCTAGAAAAGTTGCAACAGGTCGTGCATCTGACCTTTTAATGACACTTGCCTAACTCCTTTCCGGAACATTCTGAGAGGGAGGAAGAAACAAACCTCCTTGGACATGTTTTTTTCTAAACGGCCTACAGGTGAAAGCGAGAAAAATGTAGCGAAAAGGCAAAGACCAGTGAGGATATCTAATTTATTTCTTTACATTCTCTTTTTTGTTTTTGTGCAATAAATATTTGATATTTATAAATACGTTTTTATTATTCAAAACCACGTAACAAAAATAACTGGGGTGACATTTTGGAGGTTGGAACGGATTAATGGTAGTTCAATTGTTTTGTATGGGGAAATTTGCTTCGAGATACGAGTAATTCAAGATACGAGCAAGGTTGCGGAACGAATTAAACTCGTATGTCGAGGTACCACTGTATATTCAAAAATTAACTGCCGAAGTTATGAGAAATAAGTTAACGTTTACTTTAAAATAAAAATCTAATATAACAGGTTCAATTTTTTATTTTAAGTGACCTCAGTGACGCAGTGACCATCTATAGATACGCACAGTTGATTGTTGATAGTAGAGAAAATCAGAGTTTTAGTTCACGTTGTTAGCGCTTTTTGTTCAACTTACACCTGTTAATAGTTGTTTCGAAAGTGAAATTGACAAAACACAAAACATACTCAAACATAACGGACGAGACACCAATTATGATGTGCAAATACCCAAATTGAGATATATTTGCAAAAGCTAAGAGAAAAGGTGGAGAAAATAATAAAATCAATATTTTTTAATTATTTAATTTTTTTTATTTCGTTTGTATTTATATATTTTTTTATATTTCATTTTTAGTGTCATTTATTTCTTTACAGTGTGCCTTTAATATCCCTATTACTGTATTATCTATGTTTACATGCAAGAATAATAGTAAACACAAAAATAATAACTCATTATGTTCCAATATTCACTCCAAAAATATCTATAGTGGGTCTACCTAATATGAGGAGATAAGTTATGATGCTCGCGCATCTTGGAATATCTAATATAAAAGGTTCTATGTTTCACTGTAAGTGACCTCAGTGACGCAGTGACCATCCCTAGATATGCACAGTTGATTGTTGAAAGCAGAGTAAACCATATTCTTAGTTTCAAGTGAAAATTTGCTTTTTAGTTTCGTTTTGTGTACTTTGAATGCAAGATAATTATTTCAATATGCATGTACTTCAATAATATATTTAAAACAACAACAGCCAGGTAATAAGTCCTATTAAATTAAAAATGACTTTTAATTTAACAATGAAATATAGATATATTTAATATCTCTCTTATGAAAGCCGATTCAATAATTTAGGGTTAGACAAATGCAACAAAATCTTTGAAATATATTCGTCTCCCTTTCATGTTGCAATCGAGTCGACCCCAAATATCTCCAAATGGAACTAGTTGAGTTACAATGCAATACTGAATTACAACACATTTTTAAAACTTCAGAATCAAAAATATATTTTTATAACATTTACGTCACAAAAGATAAATTTTCCCATTTGAGATATCTGGCACAAAAAGTTGTCAGCGAATTTAGTTCAACTTACACAAGCGAATCGGTTTTTCAGAAAATGAAATTGACCAAACATAAAACGAGATCAAACAAAACGGACGCTAACCTCTAACACCCATTACGATGTGCAAATACGTCCATTGAGATCGATTTGCAAAAGCTAAGTGAAGGAGTGGAGAAGCAAATATTGCACTAGTAAAATAAATATTTTTTAATGGTTTAATTTATATTTATATATTTTTTGTATTTCATTTTTACTGTTATATATTTCTTTATAATGTGTGTGTTTGGTATCATTATTATTGTATTATCTATGATTACATGTAAGAATAATAATAAACATAATAATAACTCATTATTTCAATTTTTTCTCCAAAAAATGTGTGTAGTGGGTCTAAATCTAATATGGGGATATATATATAATTTTATATGCGGCCCGCGGAGTTAGGATGCGTTTCCAAAATGGCACGCGAGATCATTTGGATTGGTCACTCTTGTGCTAGATGAAGCATTTTCAGTGAAAATTTCATCATAAATACAAATACGAAGTATTTTTATACCTGTTTAATTTTATGTGGTCCAACAGTTATCATCCGTGAAAGAACTTTATTTTTATTCAATGACTTTCAATACAAAACATATCTATATTTTGTATGGCTCTATAGGAATTGGATAAATTGAATAGCTGAGGAATTAAAATATTTCACATTGGAAGTTAGGTTATATTGGTATTCCTGCAATGAAACAGCTGAAGTAGCAGAAATGCAAGCTGTTGAAATGGAAACATATTTGAAGAGTTATTAATTCTTGTTACTTTTGATGCCCATTTTTTTGGTAGAACGTAGACTGACAAAAGGCTATCATGAAAATAATCAGATTTAAGGAATTATTATGAATAGAAAATCATATAAAATTATTCATAACGTAGAATAATGAATAGAGAATCGTATAGAATCAAGAACAGAAAATCACATAGAATCATGAATAGAAAATCGTATAGAATCATGAATAGAAAATAATATGAAATCATGGACAGTGATTAATATAGAATCAAGAATAAAAACTAATATGAAATCATGAAAGTGATTATAGATTTAGATGATTACATGTTCATATTATTTTCTATTCATGATTATCATATAGAATCATGAATAGAAAATAATATGAAATCACGAACAGTGATTAATATATAATCATGAATAGATAATCGTTCAATGTAGAATGAAATTGTTTGATTGGACGTGGACGGGATATGCTTCCTCCCACTTCTAAGCCTTTAGAATAAGAAGACGGTCTTTATTCTATTTCTACTCTATGATCACAACATGATATTTTCGACAACAGGAAAGGAGATCTTTCAAGGATGTGCCAGCAGTTTTAAATTCTCCATTTCACTAGTATATTGCTGCAGAGACAAAATGCATCATCATAGTGCTTTTTCAGCCTAATATTCATTTTTGAAGCACTTTACACTTTTTTACACTTTCAATTGTCTAGAAATAAAAAGAATAAGGTGTTTTCATAAGTGCATGTCTCAAATTAGCGAGCATCTTTATATTACTTCTGTGAAATTAATCGTTTTTCTACATCAGTGTTAGTCAACCTGGTCTCTACCGCTCACTAGTGGAACGTTCCAGCTTTCATGGTGGGTGGTAGGGATTTTGACAATTACTGAAGCACTTTCCTATTTTTAAATTTAACTCATTTTTTTAAAATGTTGAAATAGAATAATCTTTAACTATGGTTTAAAAATTCCTGTCATATACAAATATGGTGGAGATGATATTCAGTTTATTGAAACCTTTCCCTATTTCATATCTTGCGGAATCCATTTTTAGTGCTACTAATGATATTATAACCAAAGAAAGAAACTGCATGAATATTTCCAAAAGAGATTATTTGTTTGTTGCTTACAAAAAAATTGACCAGATATCGAGTACTCAGATTCACAGCGTCAGCATCATTGATCTCATTAATAATTTAATTAATTAAATGCAACTTCGCCAGTCTCCCTCCTTGTATGCATACAACGCATAAATAAAAGACAGATTTCACTACAGTAAGTTGTTTTATATGTATTTATTCTGCCAAATTAGTGAAAGTCCGAACATAAAATATTTAGTAAGAAATTATTATTACTCATATATTCTTTAACTTGCTGTAACATTGCTGTTTAAGTTTCATAAAGTAAAGTTACTTCTCTACTTTATAAATCACCACGATTGCTTAACCTGTAAGTGGTTAGAAAAGTTTACTACTAACAGAAATACAAAAGTAGGTATAAAAAGATTGACTACCCCTTCTCTACATTGTCCTATGAATTACTGCAAGTAAATTATAGGACGATGTAAAGTAGGAGTAGAACAATTATTTCTTATTAATAGGAAAAGACAATTGTACAATTGGACATTGGTAGGGCAATTATTTCCTATTTTCCTATTGTTTCTAGTAGTATAGGACAATTATTTTCCTTTAAATACTATAAAAATTATAGCCAAATTACAAGAATATGTATGCAATTTCGAAACTTTGTGAAATTTTTGTTTTCATTTGAGTGATGTAAGCACAGTTCTACCAGCTATTCAGTAAAGATAACCATCTGATTTTAAAGCGGAAATGTGCGAATCTATTATTATGTTAGTCTGATAAACAAAGTAATTAAAAAAAAAATAACAATTGTTGATTTTTTTATGTAATTTTTCCTGTGATCTGTAATTTAAAATTTTAATTAATAAAAAATATTTTAAGGTAATTATAATTCCACTTAAATTAACTTTTTTTTCTATTACACCGCTTTGAATCTACGTGACTTGACTGCCGAGTGTTTTTCCAAGCGATAGATGGTAATACTGTTTAAATCTATCATAATCACGTTAATCACTAACTCACTCATGTACTTCCTTAAAAGCACAAAATAACTTTTTTCTACATAAAAAATGGAAGATAAATATACTCTAAACGAATTTGCCAGTCACTTAAAGGGTTTATTTTACACAACCCTTGTGAATCATTACTCCATTATGATTCATAACCGAAACCAACCTTTGATTTAATGACAGTAAAAAATATGTGCATAATCATATGTTCCCAACACAGCCAAGTGGTGCCTGCAGCAATATATTCCCCTCACGTGTTCCCCAAGTCATGATGCTCAGCCAATAAGCCGTCACGTATTGGGGTTATTTCCGGGGCTCTTCTCTATGATTACCATTGTCCAAACGGTCGGATTTTCTGTATTGTGCCATGCATAAGTAAAAAAGTAATTGCGCTTAGGAAAAGTGTAACGCATGGAGCGGTTAACTGAGTAAGTATGGAAGATAAGCCAGTGAATTTTTGGATATTTTATGTTGACAAAAATTGAGGTGGAAGTAATTATTATGATTAACTGCTTAAGGACAAGTGGATGCAAAAATATTCCGTAAGTTGTTAACCTGTATCTGGGTTAAAATTAAATTTATTAAGAGAAATAATGGGTTTCTGTTATGAATTAGATCCTTGACTCTTTGGCCATAAAGAGTTAGGTAAAATGTAAGGAAAATTGGACTAGCTAGAGGCGGAATGAAATAGCTAGCTAGAAGATAAGAAACAATTGACTTGCTAGATAGAAGGTAAGAAACAATGGACTAACTAGTTAGAAGGTAAGAAACAATGGACTAGCTAAAATCATGAAATGGCTAGTTAGAAGAAAGAAACAATGTACCACCTAGAATCAGAATGGACTAACTAGCTAGAAGACAAGACAAGAAATAATAAATTAGCCAGCTAGAAGAAAAGAAACAATGGACTAGCTAGAATTAGAATGAACCAACTAGCTAGAAGTCGAGAAATAATGAACTAGCTAGGTAGAAGAAAAGAAACAATGGACTAGCTAGAATCATGAAATAGCTAGTTAGAAGAAAAGAAACAATGTACCACCTAGAATCAGAATGGACTAACTAGCCTGAAGACAAGAAAAGAAATAATGAACTAGTCAGCTAGAAGAAAAGAAACAATGTACCACCTAGAATCAGAATGGACTAACTAGCTAGAAGACAAGAAAAGAAATAATGAACTAGCCAGCTAGAAGAAAAGAAACAATGGACAGTCTAGAATTAGAGCTAGAAAACAAGAAATAATGAGCTAGCTAGGTAGAAGAAAAGAAACAATGAACTAGCTAGAATCCGGACGAACTAGCGATACGCTAGAAGGTAAATTAAATAGCTAGAAAGTAGGAAACAACACACGCTACAGTCGCTGCTGTAAAATGTGGAAGGCTTGAAAGTGAGTATGGCATCAATCTTTCGATTACTTAGTTGAAAATTTCTCATTACTAAATGCAAATGGGGCACAAATATTGCTAAAAGTCTTCAAGAAATTCGTTAATCTTTTCTTTTTTCCTTGAGAGTGTGACAATGCAAAATCAACATATACAAGTAATATAAAATTTTTTAAAGTCAATTCCTCCTTTTTTTTCACTATATTGCAGAAAGTCCTTTATAAATAATTTTCATTCATTTTTTTAAGTTTATCTTGCAGCTTCTATTGGTAAATATATGCATCTTAAATCTAAAAAAAGACAAAAATTAATTAATTAAATTTAATGAATGAATTCATATTTGAAAAAACTGTATTAACTTCCAATGTCCTCCACTACAAGTTCAAAAAAATGTATTTGAACTTGAGGGGATGAATAAAAAGTATAACAGGATATATATAGGGAGAGTGTGAGCTTATAGAAGGAATTGAATAATGAGTATACAAATCGCATACATTGTTGCATCGATAGTAAAATACAATGCACTCACCGGATTGAGGAAGAATGCACAAAAGAGTTTACAAAACTGTAACTCTGTAAAATTAGTACTAATAGAATATTTTGCATAATCTTTACAATGATTCTAACACTAAATCCTTTTCAGCGCAATCTGTAAAAGCTTTTAACTTAACTGATGCACAATAGAGGAAAATAATTTAGCTTAAATTAGTTTCATTGACACATAATCAAGAATGCAAATTAGTAGTTTGGAAAAGTTTAATTGTGAGAGAAGATTATCTGGCATAAACTTGTGTTCCTATATTCTTCCATTATGAGGAACAGCAAAATAAAGAACATGTTCTAATAGCTATGCGTCTTAGAAGAAGTAATTAGTTCCAGTGGACATCAATCGAAAGCACAATGGTTGTTTTAGGAATAATTTGATGCATGTTTGGACCTTTTTTCCCAGTTAATTTATTATACTTCAGTTAAAAAATGAAAAAGATCTTTACTTCTCTATTTTTTGGAGTTTTAATATATCAAGTAGAGACTATTCTATACAGATTAAATCCTTATAATTTTTTTTACTTCCGCAGTGTTATTTAATTAATTATACTCTTTTATAATTAAAGCAAGATATTAATTATAAAATTTTTTTGTCTATGCCAAATATATATGTAAATATATATAAATAAATATGTAATCGCAAAAATTCTTTCATACAGCTTTAAGGAGAGCATGAGGCATGCTATTCCATGGTATGCCTGAAGTGAAAGTATTTTTTGGAGTATTTCTTGGACTGAAAGTATTTTCCAGTAACAAATAAACTCATAAAGCTGGTATTGTGTTCAAAATTTTTATTTAATAAAAAATAACATTTTTAATTACAAAACCCTTATAAAATTATCAAACACAAATAAACTTTATTTTTCAAAATAAATAAATAAATAAAATAAAAAATAAATATAATAAATAATAAATAAATCAGTATAATAAATAAATCGAAATAATAAAAATAAAATAAATAATAAATAAAATAAATAATAAATAAATATAATAAATAAATAAAACAAAAAATAAATAAATAGTAAATAGATAATTAAATATTTTAAACATTAAAAACATTTTTCTCGAAATACAGAAATTTTTTTGAATTCTTTTAAATTTTAATTTCCTAAATAACGGCAAACATCGATATTCCGTTATTCTTTACGTATTCTAAAGAATAAAAAGAAAAAAAATTCTAGAGGTAAATTTAAAATTCCATTTCTAACTGTATCCCGAAATGCTAATTATTTCAAATCCAACATACACATTTTTCATAAAAAATAAATAAATAAAATAAATAATAAATAAAATAATTTTCGGGACATACAGAAAAATATTTGAATTCTTTTAAATTTTAATTTCCTTCCTTATAAATAAATTATGTTTGTAATCAATATTGGCAAACATAGATATTCTTTCATTCGTTACGTATTCTAAAGAATACAAGGGAAAAAAAAAATTCTAAAAGCTAAATTTAAAATTCTATTTCTAACTATACACTGGAATGCTAATTATTTCGTATCCAGCGTACATATCTGTTCCGTCGAATTTCTGAAAACCCTTCAAAAACGAACATCGAAAATAAATAACATTCTAACTTTAAGCTGAATTTTAGAGTAGCATAAAAATGAAAGAATAACTTTAATCTCAGCCTGAATACACGCGGGGAAAAATAATTTTGTTCAAAGTCATTTCATCAGTGAATAATCAAAAATGCAAATTAGTTGCACGGAAATTCTAATTGAGAGAGAAGATTATCTGACAAAATTACGCTTCCGATACCATTCTGCTGCAAAGAACCAACATAATAAAGAACAACACGCTCTAAGGTCTCGCATCTTACCCGAAGTAATTAGTTTCAGTGGACATAAATCGAAGGCACAATGGGTGCTTTTGAAGAAGCCTGGATAAAACGTGGCACCTTTTTGTTCAGTTGCTATTAATTTATTATGTTTCCGTTGCAGAGAGGGGGACACAAGCCTGATTAAGTTTGTTTCCATGAATTTTAATCCATTAAAATATATAAGGAAGATTCGTATATGTGGTAAAACTTCCAAGGTCTCTTAAAGCCATTGTAAACTTAATTCTACTCATTAGCTTGTAAAATGTAAGCTAGCAATTATAAATTTGGAAATGAACTGGAAGATAATCTGTTTGTTACAAGACAAGCCTACAAAATGAAAGCCTGTTCGAAACCCACGTGAATTGAACGGACCTGCAACAAGTATTGGAACGCAACTCTGCAGGCAATGTTCCTCTTAAAAATTGCTACAAGGGGGTTGGGGTACCAAGAGTCAATTAGACATAACAAATGACAAATGGTGATCATACCTTTTATATATTTATTAGTAACTGTATTTTGCTTTTAAAACCATAACTAACCATTACCAAAGACTGAATAGGTCATTCCTTCTGTATATTTATTAGTAACTGTATTTTGCTTTTAAAACCATAACTAACCATTACCAAAGACTGAATAGGTCATTCCTTCTGTATATTTATTAGTAACTGTATTTTGCTTTTAAAACCATAACTAACCGTTACAAAAGACTGAATAGGTCATTCCTTCTGTATATTTATTAGTAACTGTATTTTGCTTTTAAAACCATAACTAACCATTACAAAAGACTGAATAGGTCATTCCTTCTGTATATTTATTAGTAACTGTATTTTGCTTTTAAAACCATAACTAACCATTACAAAAGACTGAATAGGTCATTCCTTCTGTATATTTATTAGTAACTGTATTTTGTTTTTAAAACCATAACTAACCGTTACAAAAGACTGAATAGGTCATTCCTTCTGTATATTTATTAGTAACTGTATTTTGCTTTTAAAACCATAACTAACCATTACAAAAGACTGAATAGGTCATTCCTTCTGTATATTTATTAGTAACTGTATTTTGCTTTTAAAACCATAACTAACCATTACAAAAGACTGAATAGGTCATTCCTTCTGTATATTTATTAGTAACTGTATTTTGCTTTTAAAACCATAACTAACCATTACAAAAGACTGAATAGGTCATTCCTTCTGTATATTTATTAGTAACTGTATTTTGCTTTTAAAACCATAACTAACCATTACCAAAGACTGAATAGGTCATTCCTTCTGTATATTTATTAGTAACTGTATTTTGCTTTTAAAACCATAACTAACCATTACAAAAGACTGAATAGGTCATTCCTTCTGTATATTTATTAGTAACTGTATTTTTTTTTAAAACCATAACTAACCATTACAAAAGACTGAATAGGTCATTCCTTCTGTATATTTATTAGTAACTGTATTTTGCTTTTAAAACCATAACTAACCATTACAAAAGACTGAATAGGTCATTCCTTCTGTATATTTATTAGTAACTGTATTTTGCTTTTTTAAAACCATAACTAACCATTACAAAAGACTGAATAGGTCATTCCTTCTGTATATTTATTAGTAACTGTATTTTGCTTTTAAAAACCATAACTAACCATTACAAAAGACTGAATAGGTCATTCCTTCTGTATATTTATTAGTAACTGTATTTTGTTTTTAAAACCATAACTAACCATTACAAAAGACTGAATAGGTCATTCCTTCTGTATATTTATTAGTAACTGTATTTTGCTTTTAAAACCATAACTAACCATTACCAAAGACTGAATAGGTCATTCCTTCTGTATATTTATTAGTAACTGTATTTTTGCTGTATTTTTTTAAAACCATAACTAACCATTACAAAAGACTGAATAGGTCATTCCTTCTGTATATTTATTAGTAACTGTATTTTGCTTTTTAAAACCATAACTAACCATTACAAAAGACTGAATAGGTCATTCCTTCTGTATATTTATTAGTAACTGTATTTTGCTTTTAAAACCATAACTAACCATTAAAAGACTGAATAGGTCATTCCTTCTGTATATTTATTAGTAACTGTATTTTGCTTTTAAAACCATAACTAACCATTACAAAAAAGACTGAATAGGTCATTCCTTCTGTATATTTATTAGTAACTGTATTTTGCTTTTTAAAACCATAACTAACCATTACAAAAGACTGAATAGGTCATTCCTTCTGTATATTTATTAGTAACTGTATTTTGCTTTTAAAACCATAACTAACCATTACAAAAGACTGAATAGGTCATTCCTTCTGTATATTTATTAGTAACTGTATTTTGCTTTTAAAACCATAACTAACCATTACAAAAGACTGAATAGGTCATTCCTTCTGTATATTTATTAGTAACTGTATTTTGCTTTTAAAACCATAACTAACCATTACAAAAGACTGAAAGACTGAATAACTGTATTTTTCTTTTCATTAACCATTACAAAAGACCTTCATTCCTTCTGTATATTTATTAGTAACTGTATTTTGCTTTTAAAACCATAACTATTACCAAAGACTGAATAGGTCATGCCTTTTGTATATTTATTAGTAACTGTATTTTTCTTTTAAAACTATAACCAACCGTTACCAAAGACTAAATAGATGATTACATACAAAGACTAAAAACATGTGATTTATAGATAAACATTAAAAAACAGTGACCAAATATTGAAAAGAAAATCTGCAGGCAATGTTCATCTTAAAAATTGTTGTTACACCATGAGTCCATGTTTACGTAACAAGTGATGGTCATGCCTTTTGTATATTTATTAGTAGCTGTATTTTGCTTTTAAATTTTGGACTAAATTAAACAAAACTGGCAACTAACTGTTAATAAAGACTGCATAGGAAATGTATTTTGCTGGGTAATTATTAAAAACAGACAAGTATTGAAAGACCAATCTGTAGGCAATGTTCATCTTAAAAATTGTTGTTACACCATGAGTCCATGTTTACGTAACAAGTGATGGTCATGCCTTTTGTATATTTATTAGTAGCTGTATTTTGCTTTTAAATTTTGACTAAATTAAAATAAAGGCAACTAACTGTTAATAAAGACTGCATAGGGAAATGATATTTGTGGGTAATTATTAAAAAACAGACAAGTATTAGAAGACCAATCTGTAGGCAATGTTCATCTTAAAAATTGTTGTTACACCATGAGTCCATGTTTACGTAACAAGTGATGGCCATGCCTTTTGTATATTTATTAGTAGCTGTATTTTGCTTTTAAATTTATGACTAAATTAAAATAAAGGCAACTAACTGTTAATAAAGACTGCATAGGGAAATGAGATTTGTGGGTAATTATTAAAAAACAGATAAGTATTAGAAGACCAATCTGTAGGCAATGTTCATCTTAAAAATTGTTGTTACACCATGAGTCCATGTTTACGTAACAAGTGATGGTCATGCCTTTTGTATATTTATTAGTGACTGTATTTTGCTTTGAAATTTATGGCTAAACTAAACAAAACGTAACTAACTGTTAATAAAGACTGCATAGGGAAATGATATTTGTGGGTAATTATTAAAAAACAGACAAGTATTGGAAGACCAATCTGTAGGCAAGGTTCATCTTAAAAATTGTTGTTACACCATGGGTTAATGTTGTCATAAGAAATGATGCTTAGGGAATAAATGATCGTAATTCCTTTTGTATATTTGTTAGTAACTGTATTTTGCTTTTGAAACCATAACTAAACTAAACAAACTAAAACTAGCCATTATCAAAGACTGAATAGGGAAATGATATTTGGGGATAAACATTACAAAACAGACATCAAGTATTGGAATGCCAATCTGCAGGTAATGCTGATCTTGAATATTACTAATATACCAAGGGTAAATGTTGGCATAACAAATGATGTTCATCTCTTTTGTATATTTATTAGTAACTGTATTTTGCTTTAACCATAACTATATATAATCATTTATAAATTTGGAAATGCACTGGGAGATAATCTGTTTGTTACAAGGTAAGCTTACGAACTCAGCCTGTTTGAAACCCACGTGAATTGAACCTAACTTTCTCGGGCCTACACAAAGTATTGGGATGCCAATCTGCAGCAATGTTCATCTTAAAAATTACTATTACTCCATGGATCAATGTTGACATAACAAATGATGCTTAGGGAACAAATGATATTCATACCCTTTCTATATTTATTAGTAACTGTATTTTACTTTTAAAATCATAACTAGACTAAACTAACCTTAACTAACCGTTACCAAAAACTGAACAGGGAAATGAGATTTGCAGGAAAACATTATAAAACAAACAACAATTATTGGAACGCCAATCTGTAGGCAATGTTAATCTTATTGCTATTGCCCCATGGGTCAATGTTGCTGTAATGTATAATTTATAATTGATTATTTCTAGTTATGGTTTTATAATCAAAATACAATTACTAATAAATATACAACAGGCATGAATATCATTTGTCCTCTATGTATCATTTGTTATGTCAACATTGGCCCGTGGTATAATAACAATTTTTAAGATGAATTTTTCCTGCAGATTGGCGTTCCAAATCAAAGGATGCTTAGGGAACAAATGATAGCCATACCTTTTGTATATTTATTAGTAACTATATTTTGATTTAAAACCATAATTAAACTATAACCATAATTAACTGTTACCAAAGGCCGAATAGAGAAATGAGATTTGTGGGTAAACAAATCACAAAGTATTGGAACGCCAATCTGCAGGAAAAATTCATCTTAAAAATTGTTATTATACCACGGGCCAATGTTGACATTACAAATGACACATAGAGGACAAATGATATTCATGCCTGTTGTATATTTATTAGTAATTGTATTTTGATTATAAAACCATAACTAGAAATAATCAATTATAAATTTGAAAACGAACTCGAAGTTAATCTGTTTGCTACAAGGTAAACTTACAAACTTAACCTGTTCAAAACACACATTGCTATGCCACCATGAGTCAATGTTGACACTACAAATGAATACTTATGGAACAAATGGTCATTCCTTTTTTTATATTTATTAGTAACTGTATTTTGCTTTTGAAACCATGGCTTATCTAAACTAAACATAACTGACCGTTACCAAAGACTGAATAGGAAAATGAGATTAGTGGGTAAACATTAAAAAAAGAGAACTGATTTTTCTGTTTATCATTCTTTGTTTTTTTAAAGAAAAATAAATGGCTATTTCAAATATACTTTTCTGGAATGGAGTTTACAAAGGTAGTGCATCTGGTCATTCCATTTATTTATTTATCTGTAACTGTATATATTTTTTAAACCATAACCATAATCTGTGTTTGCCAAAAATTGAATAGGATAGAAGTATCTGTTTGTAAACATTAAAGAATAAAACTGATTTTTTGGTTCCTAATCCATTTTTGTTTTTTTTTTTGTTAAAAAGATGGCTATTTCAAATATACTTTCTGGGAATGGAGCTTACAAAGGTAGTGCAGCCTGCTCTGCCTTTTATATGTTTATTTGTAACAACATTTTATTTTTAAAACCATAACTGTAAACATATTACTGCATAACTATAACTCCGTTTGCCAAGGACTGAATACATAAGTGGTGGAATATGAGTAGACATTAAAAAATATAATTGATTTCTCAGTTTTTCATTCTTTGTTTTGTTATGCAAATATAAATAAATGGGAATTTAAAAATACGTTCATGAAATGGGGCTTATAGAGGGAGTGCAACTGGCCATATCTTTTATATACTTATCAGTAAATTAATCGTTGTTATATTAATATTAAATTAAAACTGTTTAGCAATATCTTGGCTTTAAATAATATTTCTTAGATTAAAGTTAATATAAAATATGAATAAAAAAACAAAAATATAGCTGTTTAAAATATATTATAATTATCAGTTTAATGATAAATTATAATATATATAGGCATTGGATACCATAGATTTCCACATATAAAATAGGAATTTTAGAATTTTTCTAAAATTAAAGTATGGAGACCAGCTTATATATGGGTCCGTTGATCGCGCAGAAAATGTTATTACTTTTTTATTTAATCGCCAACTATAGCTAACTAAAATGCATTTTTATTTCTTCAGTTCATATTGTCATAATTTTAAGAATATAATTTTAAATTAATTTAATTATTAATTACTTATTAATTAATAATAATACGGAATAATTTAATTTATTTTAAAATTATATTCTAAATAAAAATGTATTATTAATATAATCTCATTGTTATTAATTCATTAAATTAATTATTACTGTTAATTAATCGATATTAATTTAATGTATCATTAATATATTAATTTATTATTTATTAACTTATTAATTTATTTCATTTTCATTAATTTTCGTTTTACGAAAATAAAACAACTCATTTACATAAAATGAATTTTTTAATGAAAGTGAGTTGTGAAATGAGTTTAATGAAAATAATTCTTTTTTGTTTTATTTTCGAAATTGTTTATATTGCTAATTTATTTTGTTTGCCACGAAACGAAAAGTCTATATTTGCGATATTTGTGCTCAGCTAACAGAAAAGTACCAAATAGTATTAGAATAATGTTAATAATAAATGTTACAGAAAATTTTATTTCAGCTTGGCTTATATGTAGTTTTTGATCTTGATCAGTTTATATTGTTTATATGTCAGTATCAGTTTATATACTGTAGTATATGGTGGTATATACATGGTAGTGTATAAAACTATGGCTTAAATATTTCCTTCGAAAATAGATATGAACTTTGATATTTTTTTGTTGCTGCTTTCATAATTTTGTAGAAACATTTTTGGGATGATATTGGATATTAAAGGTCAAAATATTTTGTTTTTTATGAATTTAAAATGAGGCACTTCGAACCAAAAACAATTTGCATTTATATGAAATTTTTTTGAAAGTTGAAAACTTTTTTCTACTTTAGTTTCGAAGTTAATCAGACGTTTGTTATATTTTGTAGATCATTTATAGCAAAAATATTACTTTTAAGTAAGAACAAAAAAATGCTTATCACAAAATATTTTGTCAATCCAACTATTATTTCATTTTTGAAATTTGAGCTTTTTCGTTATCGAATGATTAAAAAGGAATCTAATATATTAATATTCTTTTTAAAATACTTACAAAATATTTTTGACTTATTTCTTGTACAAATACAGATCTTTAAAATTTAGATAAAGTTTAAGTGGCATTACAATCTGAAAAGTATTTATACAAAATAACTTTATTTAAACTAAAATATGTTTTAATTAACAGTTAAATTTCAAAGTAAGCTATTTTATAAACGAATTTTTGGTTCAATATTTAATTAGTAACTACAAAATTTATTTTCAAGTTAATTATTATACTGTAATTGGGAATGTTACCAAAATTTTATTTTATTTCTATAGAAACTGAATAAAATTGAATTAACTCGAGACAAGTGATATAAAAAAAAAAAATTTTAAAGTCAATTCCTACTTTTTTTTCCACTCTATTGCATAAAGTCCTTTATAAATAAATTTCATTCATTTTTTTAAGTCGGTAGATATATGCAACTTAAATCTAAAAAAAATTAAAATTAATTAATTAAATTGAATTACTGAATTAATATTTAAAAAAACTATATTAACATCCAGTGTCATCCACTACAAGTTAAAAAAATGTGTTTGAGCTTGAGTGGATGAATCAAAACTATTTTATTAACGACTGGAAATTTAAACAAGATATATATATTGGGAGAGTGTGGGCTAATAGAAGGAATTGAAAACGAGTAATGTACAAAAAAAATTTTATAGTCAATTTCTACTTTTTTTCACTCTATTGCAGAAAGTCCTTCATAAATAATTTTCATTCCTTTTTCTAAGTTTATATGGTGCCATCTATTGGTAGATATATGCAACTTAAATCTAAAATTAATTAATTAAATTTAATTACTGCATTAATATTTGAAAAAACTGTATTGACATCCAGTGTCATCCACTAAAAGTTAAAAAAAATGTATTTAAATATGTATTTGTATTTGAATAAAAAGTATTTTGTTAATGATTGAAAATTTGAACAAGATATATATAGGGAGAGTGTGAGCTAATAGAAGGAATTGAAAAAGAAAACGATAATTAAATAAAAAATATAAGCCATAACAGTTCAATGAGCATAAACCAAAGGAAATGCTTTCCTTAATCAAGGACAGTAAGCGTGTGGCTGCTCCCCAGCCAATAGCTTCGTTCATTCTTCAATTGATTAACCAACCTAGTGCATGAAAAACACTGAAAGAACTGATACTATAACCATTCGATCATTTTGGACGTGAACTGTTCATCATATTTTTATAGAATGCTATAATATTGGTTCTGAATGAAAAAAATATAGATTGCTAAAGATATTAACAGATAATTCTGAAGTTATTACAATGACCAGAAATATAAGTTAATGGAAATGTCAGTGAAATTATGAGATAAAACAAATCGTAAAAATGTTGAAAATTAATCTAAAATAAAATATTTAAACATTTCTGTATAAATTATTATTTTATTTCATCATTTATATTTGATACATGTTCCAAAATTCTGTAGATGAATAAGGGTTAGTGAGAGTGATAATTGACGTATAGATCACAAAATGCAAGTATCCCATTTCTCAACCTCATTCTTATACACACACACTCATATATATATATATATATTATATGTGTGTGTGTATAAGAATGTGGTTGAGCAATGGGACACTTGCATTTTGTATGCATTATCTCTCTCTCTCTCTGTATATATATATATATATATATATATATATATAAAGAGAGAGGTATTTAAGTCATTAGATGTATATTTAAATAAATTAACATGTTTTCAGATATAATCTAAATACACAGTTCATTTTACCAGTATCATACAAAATTGGAAGAATTCTTAAGACAGTAGTGAAATTTCCCTATTGTAGAAAGAAAGGTGTGTCTATATATATATATTAGAGGTATTTTGAGATCATTAAATTTATTTTTAAACTAAAGCAGCATGCTTACTGAACACATTTAAACACACGGTTCATTTTAATGGTATATACACTTTACCAGTGTGTCCTCATACAAAACTGCAAGAGCCCTTAGGACTGTAGTGGAGTTTCCTTATTGTAGAGAAACGGTAATTAAAGGGATTTACATGAATTTTCTTAAATCGCTACCCTCCGATCGTCACTACAATACACATTCTCAGTAAAGATATATATATATATATATGAGTTAAGTAAACATGCTGATTCAGGTTAAATATATATATATATACTAGAGATATTTTGATTTCATTAAATGTATTTTAACTTGAATCAGCATGTTTACTAAACTCATTTGATTAAGGGTTAATTATAATTGACGTAAAGATCACAAAATGCTAGTGTCACATTTCTCAACCTCATATATATATATGATCACATATAAATATACGTATAATATAAATTCAATTAGCATCTTTACTGAATTCATTTAATTAGACGGTTCATTCTTGAGATATATGCACTTTGCCTGCATGTCGTCATATTGCGAGAGCCAAATTGCAAAAGCCCTTAAGACGGTAGTGTAGTTGCCCTATTGCAGGAAGATGGTATTGAAAGGAAGGGACTTACATGGATTTTCTTAACTCGCTACCCACCGATCGTCTTTACAATACATTCTCAATATATACATAGTCCAGTCACATTAATATGACCACCTGTCACAAGCCAGAATATACACTCCTGTATATTCTGACTTTAAGTAGAGTGTGGAATCTGGTATTTAAGTGGTATTCCTTATATACACTCCACTGCAATGTGCTGCCTTTTGTGATTGGTTATTTCCCGTTGACGTCGAAAGTAGGTGGTGGTCCATTAATGTGACTGGACTGTGTATATTTTTATTAATTTCTCATGGTAAGTTAACTGATCCTCAATTTTAAAGGTATACTGATTGAGATTGTTCGGTGTTGTTATTTTATGAAATATTTTTAGGCTGGTTTTTTTTTTTTTTTATTTTAAGCCAATAAAGTATTATTATTATTATTATTATATTAAGTGGAAACGTTTTTTAAAATTTTGTTTTATTTTAAGCTAATAAAGTATTATTATTATATTAAGTGGAAATTTTTTTTAAATTTTGAACTTTATATTCCATTTTATTTGAATTAAACACGTTAAACCCTCTTTATATTGTATATTTCAGGAGACAAATAAGGAATTGACATAGAACCGACTAATTTATGTGTGTGTGTGTGTATGTGTGTGTGTGTGTGTGTGCGTGTGACTTTATTGAGATACTATAGCGAGTATAAAATAAACTGTGTAATTAAATGAATTCAATAAACAAGCTGACTTAGTTTAAAATATATCTAATGATCTCCTCTTTCACTCTAATGAGACTGTTACAAGAGGTTTCATTGAAATGAAATAGTTCAACCATGGAGATTTAAAATACATACTGATTTAGAATAAATCGGAGATCTATTGTCTTTTATAATAATTTAAATGTATAGAGAGTTCATAGGGGAAAATAATTGGTTAAACTGGTTGCATTGATCAAATGTGTGATTGTTTATAATTATTCAAACCTTCTCTCCTTGTCTCACTGATAGCAGATATATATTGAAATGAAATAATGAACCTATCTGTATTTCTCAAACCATGTTGGCTTAGAATAATTCTGGTCCTTCTTGACATTTATCATTTTATACAAATTTCTAGTAGATTGAACGTTGCGCTAATAAATGGAAAATTTTATGAATTTTTTAAAATACCGAATAAACAAGTAATATAAAAAAAAAAAAAAAAAAATTTTAAAGTCAATTGCTCCTTTTTTTTTACTATATCGCAGAAAGTCCTTTATAAATAATTTTCATTCCTTTTTTTTAAGTTTATCTGGCGCCATCTATTGGTAGATATATGCAACTTAAATCTAAAATAAAACTAAAATTAATTAATTAAGTTTAATTACTAAATCAGTATTCGAAAGAACTGTATAAACATCCAGTGTCCTCCACTACAAGTTCTAAAAAATGTATTTGAACGGGAGTGGAGGAATAAAAAGTATTTTATTAACGATTGAAAATTTTAACAAGATATAAATGGGGAGAGTGTGAGCTAATAGAAGGAATTGAAAAAAAAGAAACATTGGTATTTGAAAATTATTACGAGATCAGTCTCTGCGACAACGAGATATATCTGCCACGCTGTTCTCCCCTTTTTCAAACATTTGAGAACAAATTTGGAAAATGTTTCAACTAGTAAAAATATGTTTGAAACTTATTGGAAATATGATATAAATATATCAGAAAGAAACAAACACAATTTTTTCTTATCCTAAGCAAAACCCGTTTTTCCATGCAATATAACTGTAAAAGTAAATTTATAATGAAAGCTTTTATTTTGCTTATATAACTTATATACATACATTTTAAGTTCATTCATCTATAAAAGCGACAATTAATACATTTTGACACAATATGCTGAACATTATGCTTAATATATTATCACAGTATGCTGAGCATTATGCTTAGTATATTATCACAGTATGCTGAGCATTATGCTTAGTATACTATTACAGTATGTTGTCCCAGTATGCTGAGCATTAAAAATGCAACGCTTGTTATATTTATTTAGTAAATTTTATACTTCCGCATCTCTATTTTGTTAAGCTAATAATGTGTTTTAATGTTTAATGTGAAATTTCATTAAAACACATTGGTAAAGAGACTAAGAAGTTCAACAAAACAGTTAAAAAATCCTTTCTTGTTAAAGATTTATTTTAATAAATAACCATATATAAAACCCTTGAATTATGAGCCTGTGAAGAACTGAAAAATATTTGCATTCTAAATAGATGACAACAAGTAAAATAATTTAATAGACTAGGATAATGCTATACAAATATATATTAAATAAACATAGTATACTTTATAGAAAAATAATAAAAAAATACCTTATTTTATTAATTTATTTTGAACACTCATAAACTGATCAGCACTAAAGTCGTACATATAATTCAGAAAATATTTCCTTAAATATAAAAGTTGATAATGCAAAAATACTACCATATAAGAATATGAAGTTTAAAAAGAAGCCTTAACGAGAGACAAATGATGATATAAAAATATTTATTTTTTCGTACATGATGTAATTTCACTATTATGAAATTACTAACCAGAATTTATTGTAGTTTAGAAAGTTATTGATATGGTTATAAAATAGATTATTGGTACGATAAAAAAAATTCGTGCAATACAAATATCCATTTCTTATCCTTAACTAAATACTGGATAGTAGAAAGACTATACAACACTGATAACTGGAAGAAAATACATAAATTAATTATTAATTTCTTAAACTTCTTTCTAAAAAAACTTATACTGGAGCAAAAGTTTAGAAAATTGGCCAAATTTAAATCACCCTTCAACTTAATTATATTTTAATATATCTTAAATATTTATTATGTAATTCATAATTTTACTTTCAGTTACTTGAGACTAAACCAATAATCTCTTATTAAAATGAATATGAACAATTTGTATGATTTTTTTTGCTTTTGATTTTCTGTGAGAATTCTTCTTTTGATCATAGTTTTATACCAGTTTATAGATTAATCTTTTGTAACAAAGGACTTTTTAGATTATATCTCATATATTATATTCATATGTCGTTCATTTTCATATATCATTCTTTGAAACAAATGGTGTATGAGATGAGCTAACTCTTTGTGTTGATTTGGATAAATGATAAATCGTGATAAATTTATGACAATTTTATCTATTTCCTTTCTATTTCTATATAAATATATTTTATAATAAAGTGCTTATAATAATTATAATTGATTAACACGACAGGAATTTCTTTTTCTTGAAAATGTAAAAGAAAACATTTTTCAAGATTCTATAAAAATTTTGCTGGAACTTATCTATTTAAAGAAGAATAGATTAAAAATTGGAGTCAACTTCTATAGGCAAAATTGATGGTATGGTTTCTGTATATAATCGCCTGATATCTATGTAAAGAAGAATAGATAAAAAATGGAGTCGACTACTGTAGGCAAAGTAGATGATATGGTTTCTGTGAATAATTGCTTGATTTTATATCTTCTGAATATTACAGAGAAAGACAAATTTCAATGGTCTGGAAAACTTAACAATTTATTGCAAAGATAAAATGTGTGTGCAAAAATTGAAAAACTGTCCTGTTGTTGGTTTTCAGTCTAGGATTGTTTTGATTTAATCATAATTTAAAATTTTCAAAATAACAAAACTTATTAGAGATATTTTAATATCATCATTTGCCCCTTTTTTGTAACAAACATCTGAATATCAACTGAAATATTTATAATAAACTTCTCACTATTACGAAAGAGTTACAAAATTTCAAAATATATCGCCATGTAAGCGATATTTCAGAATTAAGATATATATAATATATTACGCTATTCATGTATTTCTAAAACACAAATCGTAATTTCATTAGGAAATTAATTCCAATAAACATTTTAAACTACAAGTAGCACTAAATATAATTACTTAATTGAAATTAATCTTTTTGAGGAATTCAAACACTTTCGTAACAGTATCATTCATTGAGGCATTTTAAGAACCAATGATCAAAATCCCACCTGGGAATATGCGGAGCTATGTTATCCAGACTGTCCGCCGTTTGCAACACCAGTGAGGGTACCCCCAAGTTTCTGACGGGGGACAAGGGGGGCACATGTCCCGCCGTGGGGCTGGAGGCTGTCAGTTCGATCCTGGGCAGCGTTGGGAGGCAGCGCTCCCTCCCAACACCCTTGTCACTGCTGAGGGTGGAGCACGCGGTGCTGTCCACCTTCCATTTGGGGGCAGAAGCGCTCATGCGGTGCTGGTCTTTGTTTTGGCGGCGGAAGAACCAACGGTTGGACATAACATCGGCCTGAATCACATTTCAACACGTTTCATGTAGTGTCGGAAGAAGGCACAAGGAGAGGATAAAACACAAATTGAGGGTGAATGGTGGGTAGAGGAGGTGGTATAAAAAGAAGTCATGCAGTGAGGAGGTTGGATGCATGTACTCAATAAGCGAGGAGTTGGGAATTCATGCAATGTGAAAATTTTTAACTGTTTCAACAATTTTTTAAAGGTATTTTAAAGTGTAATGAGCGTGATTTGAATGGTCCATATAGCAATTTAATATATAAATAAAAAAACCATTTGAAAAAAAAAAAATAAAACCGAATGAGTCGTCTTTCATTCTATGAAATGAAAGATGAATTGCATTTTTAGTCCTAAACACTCTGATATATATATATATATATATATATATGTATATATTTGTGTGTCCTTTTTAATTGATCTGCCACTGTAGTTTTGCTGTTCAACATTTCGCTCTTTATGTTTGATACACATGTATTATTTATGCAAATCGATTTAAAGTATTAATATTAACTTTCATTTAGGTCTTCTGGTAATACTTTTACTGTCAATTAGTTATTAGACACAAATTGCTATATACAGAGTATTGCTATTTAGTTATGCGTAGTTGATTTAAGTTCATATGTAGTTTAGTAATCATTAACGAATTTTTTTTTCTTTTAGACCTTTTTTTTCTTCCAGTCTCAATGGTAAATTTAAGTTCCAAGGTGTTCATTTTATTTCATCTCACTGAGTTATTTTGATGACTGATGAACAGACTCTACTTGATAAGTTGTTTCTTCTCTTATCAATTTACTGTAAATTAATTAGGAGATAAATATCGCATTTCTATTCAGTTGTGCAAATTTGATATAAGTTCATATGAGTTTTACTAATCATTCATGAATTTTTTTAGACATTTTTCTTCGTGTACATTATTCGATATAAATTTGTAAGTTCCGAGGAGAAATTTGGCCTGTAAATATGATTTTTTTAATTCAATAAGTGAAGAATTCCGTAACAAGGAGTTATTCCATTAAAGCGATGAATAAAATGATCCTTAGATGTTCTCATTTTTTTTTTGAGTATGTTGCGGCTAGACACAAAAATTGGTACGATCCTATTCATGATATCCCTGAATAGCCAAGAGAAAAATTGGTGGCATAGTTACGACTTTTCTGTGGTCTTGATTGTCTTTGCTATCAATTACCTTAGCATAATTAAACTGCTGTTTAGCAGATTAAACTAAAACTGACCCTCTCTGTCTTCTGTGTGATAACCAGGAAGAAATGGATATGTCTTCTCACCTTGCTTCCTGTTCTGCAATACCTCCTCTTTGTTTATGGAAGCGTTATTGGATTGCCACACTTAAGTTATTTTGGGTGACAGATGGATTAATTGATATCATTTGTTTCTATCTTGTTCTTTGTTCTTTATATATTTTTTTCTTTTTTATGATATCTGTTGTCCTGCAAACTTGCCATTCGAAATAAAAAAATATCCCAAAAGTTATTTTGGTGACTGATGGATTAACTGATGTCATTTGATTCTATCTTGTTCTTTGTATTTTTTTTATGATATCTGTTGTCCTATAGACGCCATTGGAAATAAAAAAACATAACTCAATGAGTTATTTTGGTGACTGATGGATTGACTAATGTCATTTGGTTCTATCTTGTTCTTTGCATTTTTTCTTTTTTATGATATCTGTTCTCCTGTAGACTTGCCATTGGAAATAAAAAAACATAACTCAATGAATTATTTTGGTGACTGATGGATTGACTAATGTCATTTGGTTCTATCTTGCTCTTTGCATTTTTTTTTTTTTTTTATGATATCTGTTGTCCTGTAGACTTGCCATTGGAAATAAAAAAACATAACTCAATGAGTTATTTTGGTGACTGATGGATTGACTAATGTCATTTGGTTCTATCTTGTTCTTTGCATTTTTTCTTTTTTATGATATCTGTTGTCCTGTAGACTTGCCATTGGAAATAAAAAAAAATAACTCAATGAGTTATTTTGGTGACTGATGGATTAACTGATGTCATTTGATTCTATCTTGTTCTTTGAATTTTTTCATGATATCTGTTGTGCTGTAGACTTGCCATTAGAAATAAAAAAAAAAGAACTCAATGAGTTATTTTGGGTGACTGATGGATTAAGTGATATCATTTGTTTCTATCTTGTTCTTTGTATTTTTTCTTTTTTATGACATCTGTTGTTCTGTAAACTTGCCATTGGAAATAAAAAAATAACTCAATAAGTTATTTTGGTGACTGATGGATTAACTGATGTCATTTGATTCTATCTTGTCCTTTGAATTTTTTTCATGATATCTGTTGTCCTGTAGACTTGCCATTGGAAATAAAAAAAATAACTCAATGAGTTATTTTGGTGACTGATGGATTGACTAATGTCATTTGGTTCTACCTTGTTCTTTGTATTTTTTCATTTTTATGATATCTGTTGTCCTGTAAACTTGCCATTGGAAATAAAAAAATAACTCAATAAGTTATTTTGGTGACTGATGGATTAACTGATGTCATTTGATTTTATCTTGCTCTTTGAATTTTTTTCATGATATCTGTTGTCCGGTAGACTTGCCATTGGAAATAAAAAAAAAATGACTCAATGAGTTATTTTGGTGACTGATGGATTAACTAATGTCATTTGGTTCTATCTTGCTCTTTGTATTTTTTCATTTTTATGATATCTGTCGTCCTGTAAATTTGTCATTGGAAATAAAAAAAATAACTCAATAAGTTATTTTGGTAACTGATGAACAGACTTCATTAGATAAATCGTTTCTTCTCTGAGCAATTTAAATTGAACAGAAGATTTTAATAATTTGGCGAATAACTTTCAAGGATATGCAATACAGAGGTTGGTCAGTAAAAATGTTCATATCGATTTAATATACATAGAGAGAGCATTTATCGTTGGTTGATACAGACTTTTGTTTTCCATTTCCTCTATTCCCCACCGGAAACA
The DNA here is from genome assembly GCA_021605075.1 of Caerostris darwini. Lineage (NCBI taxonomy): Eukaryota > Metazoa > Arthropoda > Arachnida > Araneae > Araneidae > Caerostris > Caerostris darwini. Next base: position 249,782 of record BPLQ01002709.1, read on the forward strand.
ATATGGCTCCGGAGGGATTATACTAAAACATTGCGTGACAGGGGGAACATGGCTCGAGAGTTAGGGGTGACATAAAATGGAAACGCACGACATAAAACAGAAATCTAAAAGTGTTTTTCTCAGTTTTGCATAAAACAAGATTGTCTTTCATTGCCAATTTTATTAGATCGGAATCTCTCTGGGTAAGTTTTTGTTTAATAAAATCAGTTTCACAGAATCCAAAGTGGTTTTTGGACATAAAACACAATGTTCTTTTTTATTGTGTAAAAAAATTATAAATGAGAAATTCCTATATAGAGAACAATTGTTTAAAGTTTTTTTTTCTTTCTGTAATTTCAACAGAAAAAAAAGTATTGCAAAGTTTTGCTTTTATTACTGAGTATGTTGACAACAAAAAAAAAGTTTATAGTGTATTATTTTGAGACAGGCATTCATATTACTTTCAGAAAAATTAGTTTGACATATATCTTTATTGCTTGCCATAGTCATTTTGTATATTGCCACAATAAAAAAAGCAAGCACATTAGTAAGTATACATAAATACATTGGATGCAAGCCATACATCCAATTTTATTAAATCTGAATTTATCTAAGTAAGTCTTTGTTTAATAAAATCAGTTTCTCAGATGCAAAAATGGTTTTTGGCCATGAATCACAATGTTTTTTAATTTTCTATAAAAACTATAAGTGAAAGTTTCTGTAGAAAAAACAATTGTTTAAAGTATTTTTTTCTTCCTGTAATTTATGTGTCTCAATAGAAAAAAATATTGCATTGCTTTGCTCATATTAATAAGTATAATGACAATATTAACGGATTTTAAATTTGATAATTTATTAATTTGAGACAGGCCTTCATATTACTTTCCATTATTTATTACTTATTCAATTATTTTGATATATCTCTTTATTGCATTTGACATATTCTTCTTATATATTGCCACAATAAAAAAGCAAATTAGTAAGTAGAAGGGCCAGTTATTTGAGGATGTATTCTGTTACTGAACATGAATGACAGACATGTTGAGATTTGAAATACACAATTTACATGAAAATAAATAGAAATCTATCCCTCAAATTGGCGAATTTTATCTTATAGAAATCAAGGCATAAGAGGATGTAAAGATGCAACTTGACATACGTGTTTTATGGGTGTTGTAAAATGCTTCAATTAAAATGTTAAGTACGAAAAAAAAGAATAGAAATATAAATTAATTTCTCAGAAACATTGTTTCTTATTATGTATAAGAATTATGAATGAAAAATTTCTTTATAGAAAACAATTGTTTAAAGTTTTTTTTTCTCTTCTTGTAATTTATCCGTCTCAACAGAAAGAGATATTTTAAAGCTTTGATGTTATTGCTGAGTATGATGACAGCATTATCTGATTTTAAAAGTTGACAGTATATTATTTTGAGTCAGATTTTATTTCATATTACTGTATTAGTCTGTTTTCATATTACATGAAGAAAAATATTTTGATATACATCTTTATTGCATTGCCATAGTCGTTTTTTTTATATTGCCACAATAAAAAAGCAAATTAATATGTCAGAGGTCAGTTATTGAGGAAGATGTGTTCTGTTATTGAACATGAATTACAAACATGTTGTGATTTGAGATCACAATTTACATGAAAATAAATAGCAAGCTATCTCTCAAATTGGCGATATTTGGCGAATTCTTTTTTATAGAAATCAAGGCCAAGAGGGAGTAAAGATGCAACTTCATATACATGTTTTATGGTTGTTGTAAAATGCGTGAATTAAACTGGTAGGGTTATGTGTTAATTAAAATGTTACAGAAGTGTTAATGTTTAAGTATTATTAAAATGTTAATGCTAAAATGTTATTAAAATGTTAATGTTTAAGGGTTGTTATTAAAATGTTAATGTTTAAGTGTTAATGTTATTAAAATGTTAATGTTTAAATGTTGTTATTAAAATGTTAATCTTATTAAAAAGTTAATGTTATTAAAACGTTACTGCTATTAACATGTTACTGTTTAAATGTTAATGTTTAAATGTTAATGCTATTAAAATGTTAATGTTATTAAAATGTTGATGTTTAAATGTTAATGTTTTTAAAATGTTAATGTTTAAATGTTAATGTTTAAATGTTAATGTTATTAAAATGTTAATGTTTAAATGTTAATGTTATTAAAATGTTAATGTTATTAAAATGTTAATGCTATTAAAATGTTAATGTTTAAACGTTTGTTATTAAAATGTTAATGTTTAAATGTTAATGTTATTAAAATGTTAATGTTATTAAAATGTTAATGTTTAAATGTTAATGTTATTAAAATGTTAATGCTTAAATGTTCATGTTATTAAAATGTTAATGTTATTAAAATGTTAATGTTAAAATGTTAATGTTTAAATGCTAATGTTATTAAAATGTTAATGTTTAAATGCTAATGTTATTAAAATGTTATTAAAATGTTAAATATTACAAAAAAAAGAAAAGAAAAAAAAATAATCACCAGCTTTTTACTCTGTAAGTAAATAACGTTTGGTCTCTCTCAGTACTAAAATACATAAAAGACGATGCTTAAATGTTCAATATCCATTGCAAAACGAATGTGTTTAATAAATAGACAAGTCACGATTTTGCATTTAATTACTTGCCATAAAAGTAACTTATTAAATAGTCATTTATTTTATGTGGCATAATTTTTTAAATTGCATAATGATTTGTGAATAAGAAATGAATGTGAATTATCACATTTATTGATTATTTTACAATTAAATATTTTTTAATTTGAAGTTCCTTAATTAAAAAAATAAATTACCCTACAGAGCTTTCAGTTCATTTTAATTTCGTTGAAAGTATCTTTTTCCAAAAAAGTATTCCATTATCTTGGGAATTAGCGCATTTAATTACTTGGGATAATTTTTGAATTGGTTAAAAATTTGTGGAAAATAAAATGAAAAGTAATTATCACGTTCTTGTAGTTGAAGAATTTTTATTTCATTTTTCTGTAGGTATTCTACCAACTGTGAATTTTAAACTTATTAAAAATTTGCTTTTATGATTAAAGTAAAAATTCCAATTAGCATTGTATGAAGTATTGATTATAGAAAAAGAAATTACTTTAATGGTATGGGGTACACAAAACAACGTCGGTGTTAATAATGGAAATAAAATCAATAGTTTTTCAAACGTAATTTTTTTTCGAAACATAAACACTACCAGCAAACTTATTTCATTCGTATAAAAAGAATTAATAATATACTATGAATTTAATTATTTAATTTAATATTTAATTATAGCTCTTATTAAGTAATAGCAAATTTTTAAATTGAAAGAAATGCAATGTATGTTCTATATTCAATAAAAATATTCCTGAAACTGTAGATAAATTATAAGTAAATCTAGAAAATTTTTTATTCGAATCGAAAATGATAAAATATTTAATATCTCAAAAAAATTCATGAATATATTTAAAATTTAAAACAGTTTTATAAAAACCAAAGGAATAATTTAGTTATTTTTAAATAATTAATTTTTACTTTTATATTAACGTTTTTTAAATAATATTTTTTAATTAATTTTTGTACACTGGAAAATTAATAATTAATAATTTAATAATTAATAATAAAATTTAAAAATCATTTGTTAATAATTTAATAATTTTCTAATTAATTTTATTTCACTAACAAAGCATTGCAACTAAAAATATTTTTTTTTATCAAAATAGCTAGATAAATTCGTAGGAATTAATATCTTATTAGATAAAATTTCTTTCTCTTTAGTAAAGATCCACCATGTATTCCCGAAACAATCTATATTGCCAATGTGAAGAGTTCAAGGTTGATAGACGGTTTACTCTTAGATTAGAATTTGGTTTTCGCACGTGTTTCCCTGTTCGACCATGAAACCGATTATTGGAGAGAGAGAGGGAGAAAAACGGGAGTGGACATTCGAGTGAAGAGTTTCAGGAAGTACGAATGGTACAAAGACCCTTATACGAACTGGCTTTTAAGATGATTTTGTAAATATTTGTTATAGGATTGTATTTTGAGTGTTATGTGTTGCGGTTGTCTAGTGCTGTCTCTGCAGTTTTATTAATTAGACAGCTAATATCTATTACTATTTTAAGAAATAATTTAGTTTTATCATGGAACAACACTGAATCAAGACCACACCCACACCCGGCCCTAACTTGTACTCTCTGTAATTTATTGAAAATTATTATTGTAATACTGAGGGAGAATGTGATGAGATTTTTAATCTTTTATGGCAATGCAATAAAGAGAAGAAATCAGGTGCTTTTTTTAATTCAATTATATCTGATTAGTCACTAAAAAATATATTAGTCCAAAGAATATATGATGAATGCACATATCGAGTTTTGTTTTATTATACAATAAAGTTATGTATGTAATATTTAAAAATATATTGAATAGTAATATGTATTTACAAAATGCTTTAATATATATTGAAGAACACACATATATAATATTAATTAAATATATGCGGTTAATTTATCATCATATCGTGCCTTCGTTTCAATTATGTATAAGTAAACAAAAACAAAAAAGGATTTTAATACTCTGTAAATATTTAGTGTCCATTTAATAGGGAACAAACAATGAACAATGCTATCGTACATAAAGCGAACCAACATGCAACATGTAAACTAAAGCATGCATACTGAAATTTTAATGCAATTCTAAAATGAATTCACATACTAAGCAATGAAGATTTTCTCCATTTTAAAATACCTTCTAGTAAAGCTTATAAAGCAGTTCTATTTTGAATACGAGCACCAGATAGAAATTTCATTTTCTAAAAGGAAATCAGATTTACCTCAGATTGAATAAATATCAAATCTGATAGCGGAAGGGAACAGTGTTATTTATTTTATCTCGTATATTCATCGGCGCGGACTCAATTCGATTTGAATATATTAAAGGAAGTAAAGATGGTTTTGCGAATGGTATTATAGAATGATAATTCGTAACTTATTATCCACAATTTCTCTAGCGTTTAAATTTCGTATTCGTAGTGTAAAATATTGAGAATAAGTAACGAATTTATTAAAGCTAAAATCTGGTCATATTTTCGATTACATATTCTCCATGAATTTTGAAGTCATCATTATAATCAGGTAGTTTAAAATTTTGTGTAAATTAATAGAAGGGCAATAAATATAAATAATTCATATTTATTTATTGAATTACAGCAATTGAAATGGAGTTAGTTTTGAATAAATAATGCAATTCTGAATTTATGTTTTAATGTTACATGCGTAATTAACACAACTTCGGTTTGTTTAAAAATACGGTAATTAATGTTATATATCTGGGCTATTTAAAATAATCTATATATACCTGTTTCATAAAATTATTTTCGGTGATACATATAATGAAAATATTTAAATTTTTTAAATTATTATTAAACACCTTTTAATATTTCAACATCATAAAATTCTACATAAAACAATAACCAATACTTTAATAAACATTCTCCATATATTTTGAAGTGCTTGAAGTTTAATTTTTTGCGTAAATTAAAATAAGGGAAACAGTTCTAAATAATTTATATTTGTTTATTAAATTAGGACAATTAAAATGGACGTAGTCTTACATAAATAATGTAATTCTGAATTTTTCGTTTTAATGTTACGTACATAAATAACACAACTTTGATTTGTTTAAAAATATGGAGATTAAAGTTATATATTACAATGAATTATTGATATGGGAATTAAAGTTATATATCTGGGTCATATTTTAGATTACTTTCATCTTAAATATTCTCTATGTATTTTGAAGTGCATGCAGTTTAAATTTTTGTGTAAATTACATTTATAACATTAGCATAACATAACATAAAATTTATTTATTACATTTATACATAACATTAGTAATTCACATTTATTTATTAAATTATGATAAATCAAGTGGAGTTGGTTCTTACATAAATAATGTTGTTCTAAATTTTTGTTTCAACGTCACATACATAATTAACACAACTTTGGTTTGTCTAAAAATAAGGGAATTAAAGTTACATATTAAATGGGGAATTAATGTCATATATCTTTAATTTAAAGTTATATATTGCAATGAATTATTGATATGGGAGTTATTCATATTTATCATCATCTGGGTTATATTTTCGATTACTTCCATTTAAATATTATTTTAATATACATTAAATATTATCTTAAATATTACCATGTATATATTTTATATATCTCTCATTGCAAAATATTATGTATATATATGTATGTGTGTGTAAAAGAGTTTTAAATAAAGAACTAAATATCCTTACTCCTTAAAATAACTTAATTTCTTCTAAATATCCTTACTTAAATGATAGTGATAATTATATTTACAATTTAGAGATAGAAAATATTAAACAGAAGGAATATTTCACTATTGAAGAAGTATTTAATCATGTCGCGAAATTTGATGTAAAAAATTTATAAAGTACATGCAACTTTACAACTTATAAAAATTTATAAGTACATTTAAATGCATTTTATAGTTTTTTCCAAAATGTTTTCGCAAGAAATTTAGAACCCTATTGCGTAGGATGCAAAACGCTTTTAGAACCCTTTTGAGTTTTGCTAAACAATTAAAATTGAAATTATTAATTTTACATTTGAAAATTATATTGGGTATATTTTTATACTGAAAATTATACTGGAAGCGTTTTTCTCTATTTAAAAAGCTAAATTTGATTATCATGAAATGAAACTATTCAGAATATTTTAAAACTATACTGATGCTCCTTCATTTAAAATATAAATTCAATAGCTAAATTAATTTCCTATAAAAAAACTTTTCACTTTTGAAATCAGTCAGCATTCTATTTATTTAAATGCTTCGTGAATAATTAGATATTCAATAACTAACTCTCTTTAAAACTATAAATATTGTAACGAACTTTTAATAACTTTACATTTCTTTCTAGATTCTTTTAATCATTTTTGTTCAATTTATTTTAAGAATTAAATATAGTAATTAGTTTTATTTAATGAAAATATAATTTGTTTATAATATATTTATAATTTGTTTTCAATTTAATATCAACCTGCTTCGTATGCTTCATTTTCAGTAACAATTGAGATAATTTGAAAATTAAATTAAATTCACATAAAAATTTAATAAAAATGAATTAAATTAAATTAAATTAGAAAGTTATCCTAAAGTGAATTTCTAAATTATTATGTATGTTATATTTTGAATTGACACATTTTGGTTTTATTTAATAGAATATATACATATACATATATATAATTAGTCTTAAAATTTATATCAACCTGATCCATAAACTTATTTTTAGTGATACATACAATGGAATATTTTATATTTAAATATTTTGATTTATTATTAAGTACTATAAAGTATTATAATATTTCAACATCAGAAAAGTTTTACACAAACCAAAGAATAATATATATATATATATGTTTAAAGTATTATATATATCGAAGAGAAAGAAATGTGTAAAAGATTATGCCGAGGAGAAAAAAGGGGTTATTAGCCCATTATTTATTAATTTATTATTTTTAATTTAATTATTTTTAATTTTAATTATTATTTTTAATTATTAACTTTTAAAGCAATTAAAAATATTATCATAATTATTAAGTTATAATTTATTATTTCTAACTAAAGTTAATTAAATTTATGATACTTTTAATTAAAAGACATTATATGGCCAACTTTTTCTCTCAATCTATCTCTACATTAAATTGTTTTGCTCGCATTTTACATTTAAGAATATATAAAATGCAATACATGCAAAATTCATTATAAAAACACAAATCATGCATTATTATTATCATGCTCATGCCAAAACAATTGCATACCAGCTTCATGCAAGGGAAGTAACGACAATTTATACCAAAAACATATCCACAGAAGGTATATAGGGCCAGACGTACAGCAAAGTAAATTAAGCATTCGTTGCCTGGCCTTACCGTACGGGGGTACTTTTAACCACATTCTTTTGACGAGCACCTGCAATAAAATCCGACGTCTTCCTTCTCACAATTCCAGAATTCCAACTTCCATTATATCGATGCAAAAAACAAATGGAATTAATAAGAATCAAATTTTAAAAAATTCCGGCGGGAAAATAAAATCCACTCCTACATCTTTATTTTTCTTATTTTAAAATCCGAAAAAAAATCGATACGAATTGAATATAAAAATAGTTCACACTCTTTTTGCGAGGGAAAATTAAATCCAGCAGATCAGTATCGTGTGATTAATCCAAGCATATGGCACAGACAACCGAAAGACGCGCGTGTGCTCCATTAGAGAATCATTTTCGAAATGAAGCGCTTTCTTGCGACGCGTGCGAGATTTAGAATTCGCCCGCTAGGTGACGTTGGCGTTAGTTTTATTCTCGCTTGCCAGATATTCGCGCAGAGAGAAACAAAAAAAACAAAAACAAAAAAATGTCACTCGTTAGAAGTTTTATTCCATCTTGAAATCCAATTCGCGCTTGTCGACTTTTACTGAGCGAGAATTTCGAATTTCTGGATACAAATGGAAGATAATTCTTTTCGCTTTTGGCAGTTTGTTTGCCAGTGAAGTTAAAATTTTGACATCATGTGTCAATGTTTGTTTTGATAACTTCATGTTAGAGTACTTTGGTTGGGATGTGTTTTGGAAAGAATAGTTGTTATGCATGAAAAATTGGAAGAATAAGAAGAAATTGTTTGACTATCGGAAGAATGTATTTTAACTTTTAACATATATATTTAACAGATGAATCGTAGCAATGAGATGTTCAGTCAAATCTTTTAGCATTATATCTCTAGAATCTATAAGATTAATTTTAATCCTGATAATTTGCTTACACGCACTACGCTTATAATTCCATTAATTAAACTTATATGCAAATAAATAAAAAGTAACACGATTGGAAGATCAAATTTATTAATAAAAATTAAAAGGGCTTATTATTGGTCTAATGTGAACTTATACTTGTTAACCTATAGTTTTATTTGATAATCTATATACTTCTATTGTTAATCTACTTGTTAAACTAACTATACTTGTTAATATACTATAAAAGCACTTATTTGATTGAAATTAAAATGCATATAAAATGTTTATAAAATATTCTATCATTTCTGTTAATTAAAAACAATATCAAACATATTTTAAGCCTACTTTATTTTATATAATAAATAAATGGACGTTTTTAGCTTTAAATCGAATGCATACTCCTCAAAAAATATTTTATTTCATTCCGTTAATTAGAATCGAATATAAAATTAAATAATTAGTGAATATAAAATTAAACTTTCAGTATTTTTAACATTAGATTTGCTGAATATTAATTATAAGTATATATTAATAAAATTGACTAAAATATGAATAAATAGTTGTACTATGCATAAACATTTACCAGTAATTAAAATTTACAAAATGATATACAACTAAGAATAAATCTATAAAATATTAACCTTGAAGTTCTAAAAAAATTATCTTATACTCTAAAAATAATGTTAAAATTGATAATAAAACGGAAAGTTCTCCGCAATTGATATTTTACTTCAAGACAAAAATGTATAAACAATATTTTAATCGAAAAATATTGTTGATCGACTGCAACAATGCTTTTTATATTCTGCAAAATGGGTGATAAGCAAATTTTACTTGTGCCCTGAGTTTATTATTTATTTAGAGTATAGTATTTCATCCTTTTTACAGTAAGAGGGGCATCATTAGAAACATAGCTAAACGTCATACATAAATGATGAATTAAACATCTACTGATTAAGTAAAAGAGTATCATTCATTAATGGCCCTAAAAAGAATTCTTGATTATATACGTGCGTAATAATTGCAATTCACTAAATAGACTGAAGTTCACTATAAAATTGTATACGTTAAAAATATTTTAACTATTTAATTATTATATTAATTATTTGAAAGGTTTTTAATGTAATTTCATTTATTATTTCTCAATAGTTGATTACTACTATTGGGAAAAGTAAAGGTAAATAAAGGTAAATTTATTCAGAAAATACAATTAATTGTGTATCTATTAATTGTGTAATACAGCTAAATAAATACCAAAAATAATTCACTTTACCAAAATAATTTTATTTGAGTATTTCATTCAGCTTAATTTTAAAATAATAGAAGTCTAGAAGTAAAATCCACTAACAATAATTATATATATAATTATGGTTAGGACATTTATATATAGATATATATATATATAGAGAGAGATTTATAAAGTATAGTGTCAAACTTTATGCGTTATCATATATGTAGTAAATGGTTTTACATGAAAAAAATTGTTGAACATCAATATTTTGAAATAATATAATAATTTATAATAATAAGCGATAATTATATAACCCGATAATTTATCTGGTACAACTATAACGAGGGCCGACTGCCTATTTATTTATGAAAAACCATTGTAAAATTTGTGATAAAATATAATAAATATTCTGTTATTAAAGAGCAAACTATTATGGAGAACATGCAAATTTACAGAAAATTATGGAAAAACAATAAGGGTTTTTCATGATGAAAGCTAGTAGAAAGTACTCATTAAAAATTATTTACTAGACAATTTGCTTGTTATACAACATATCAGTTCAGTGACTGGGAAGGTACAGAAAAATATGGTATCTAACCAAAAATTAGTTTTAAATTTATTTTACTAACTCATTTGTATATGAAGAGCATATATGACGAAAAAATTCTTAAAGGAGACATAAAATGATAGACCGACCAGAATAATTCGATTTTAAAAAATCTATCCACATTAAATGAAAAGTGATTCATTGAATTTAAGAAATCGAACAAGTTTATAGATCGATTTTTAAATTTAAACAAGAAATTTAAATAAAAATTCTATTTTTCACCTCGCTTGCCCATTTTTTTTAGAAGAACTAAAAATATTCATTTATTTAAAAAAAATAATTTCTGTCTTTATTTAAATGCAGATGATAAATTTAAAACTACAGTTCATATATTTAGAGAAGGGATAGGTAATTTTGAATATTGATGGAAAATTCTTATTTTTACATTTAATTTCTTTTATTATAAAAAAAAAATATTTTTTGTAAAAAATTTTCATTCATTGTATATGCATTAATTTTATATATATAATTTATAATATTTATAATTTATAAAATATTATTTTATTGATTAACAAATAATTTCTTATTAAAATTGATTACAAAACAGGAAATTTAAAAAAATTAAACAAAAATTATAAAGATATATTTTTTGTCTTATTTAAAGACTTTATATTAAAGAAATATATAAATTGTTCGTATAAAATTAAGAAGATGAAGTTATTAAAATATATATATATAACATGAGATGTATATATTAATGTGTTTTAAGGTACATAATTTAGCAGTCATACTCTATATAGTAAAAATGATTGATTGAGAATATGAAAAATAACAGAAAAATAACTATATATATATGTATAATTGTTTTTTTATATTAATATTTGATTTTTCTCTACAGGAAAACGGCACGCCATGCCTAAAATTTCAGTAAAAATTGATTTCATTTGTCTTTGTAAATTTTCAGACGAAAGGTAAAAGATTTATTTTTCTAACAACAAAGTAATATCACAAAGTAAAAAATTAATTTTTAATCAAAATTTAAAAAGCGTAAAAAATATGCAATATGTTTTCTATGCAGCCCTAATTCAATATCAACATAGCATGTGTTTATGTGATTCTCTAAGGAAATGAACAAAATCTGATTGCTATGGCAACAGACATACCGAAGAGGATAGCTATTTTTCAATAGACAAGTTCTAGATATCATTCTATATTTTTTCAATACAGGATTAAAAAAACCATTTTGTAAAGAATGCGAAAATAATACCTCTATAATGTTTTGATAAATTATTGGCATTTTTTTAATATTGTATTGGCTTCCGGAAAGACTTTCGAATTACGTGCTTCACATTTCAGTGGGAAAAATCCTGCCAGACATTGTATCTCTAAGACTTTCATATATTTTGACGCAATTGCCATCAAGTTCTTGAAGCAGCAATTGCAATACAAGCTGGCAAGTAAGTTCCATCAAGAAAGAGTTACAAGAAACACTTGATTATATATATATATATATATATATATAATCAAGTGTTTCTTGTTATATATATAATCAAGTGCCACTTTATTATATATATATATATATATATAATCAAGTGTTTCTTGTTATATATATAATCAATCATGATTATATATATATATATATATATATATATATATATATATATATATATATATATATATATATATATATATATATATATAATCAAGTGTTTCTTGTAAGCAAGCACTGCACCACGTTACTCACTAAACACTACCCAGGAGGTTCGTGTAGCTTGAAGATAAGCTACAGACGCGGAGTAACAATACACCCGCAACCCTTTACAATCATGTCAGACCGGGACCTACGACTTAAGGTGGAACATCTACACTACAAACACTGCAAACATACATGGAACCGCCGGGACTCAAACCTGAAGCCTGTGGTACCGAGCACCACATCGCTAGCCAAGCGGCCATCAGGCCCCATATCTATATATATATATTATTAAATAACATTATTATGAAAATATCTGCTGATATGACATGCTATTGTAATATTTTGTCATTGTATGAGGTGGCCTTTAATGTGCATGGAGTAAATCCATTGAGAATCAATAATGGTATAGGCTGCATATCTAAGTCATAAAGCATTAGTTTATAGATATGAAATGAGATTTGGTTCGCAAGATTGAGACGAGTTATAACCAGTATAATTTAAATTGGGTCAAATCGTTGAAGTGAGCATACAAAGACAGGAACGAATTATATAAAGCATATTCAAAAATGCCTACTTGCATCATTAGATTCCAATCTCAATCTACACATAAAAAACAAAATAATAAAAGACTAAATTAAGGCTTAATAAATGCTTAAATAAAGGCTTAATAAAGGCTAAATGTCCATATATTAAGGTAGAATATTGTAACATTTTTCCCACAGAAAGAGATACAGTATTTCTGTTCCCAGGGGAAAGAAATGCACATTCTTTAAGAAGCGCATAATAACAACCTATCACTCAAATCTGACAGCAGATGAGCAGTTACGTGGATATTCATAGTATATGCAATTATTTTTTTATTCTAATGAAAACAATCCGTAACTCCAACCTGACAACACATAATCAGCGTCACTGATATTGAGACATCATGAAATTAGCGATTATCTGTTTCAACCTCCACAGGTCGAAACAATTACAGATGGGATATGGACTACGTCATGAGTTGCTGCATCATGATTGATGATAGATCATAGATTGAGGAAGTGCCCATTCAAATAAGAAGTGAGGGAAGCTGACCACCTCCCCTCCATCTTCACTGATTTTCTTAAAGGGAGATTTTTGGAGAATTAAATAATATTCTGCGACGAGTCGACAAGAAGTGTTGTATTTTTTTTAGTATGTAAGTAAAAATTGCAGTGTTCCTACGAACCTGAAAGTGGCCCTCTTCTTGAAGCCGTTGTAGGTCTAGTATAGGCTGAGACGTTAGAACATGTATGAAAAGCCAACCATCAGCTACAATAAACATTTATATTCGTAAGAATTTCTCTGGGTAAACGTTCTTTATTACGTAAGAAGTCAGCATAGTGCAAGAATCTGTGATACGATTTTTCAGTAGATCTGCATTTGCTGTTGTATACATCTTATTATTTGTAACCACAGGGAAAGGAATAAAACGGAGTTTAATCTGGTGGTCAGTCCATTAAATAACAGCACTTAATAATTCACCATGTAGATTCGCGTTAGAATAGCCCCACTGTAGCCCACGCATGTCGTGAAAGGTGACTAAAATGGGTACCCAATGTCCGGGGGTGTAACCGGGCGTTATAAAGTCAGACTTTTCCCTGTAGGTGCCCCATGTCTTTGTGCCGCAAGGTCAAGGACAAAAAGGAGCTGCATTTTTTTACCCTTTATAAAATTAATAATAACGACGAAATACTTTTGCAGGATGAAAAAAGGAAAAAAAAAAGTAGCAATTGACCCACATTTCAAGCTTCTATTTGAAATCCTTCTACCGTTTATAGGGTGATTATAATTAAAATCCCTTTTTCAAAATGCTGTAAGAAAAGAATCACTCGTCACAACAAATTTGAACTGAAGATACCTGTAGAAGGGGGAAATTGTACGACCTCAAAAAAGTTCCAAAAATTATTAATAATAATTTCCTAATATTAATATTTATTAGGTATTAGATGGCGCTGTAAGTGATATAAAGAAAGAGAATTCGGCTGTCAGTGATATTTTGAATCGAAATGACAACGTATTTGGCATGAGTTGCACATTAAACTAACTGCAGTGTTCAATATACTTGATTGTTTCAGTTTTTTGACGGAAAAAAGGACTTCCAAGTCATTCAACAGTTGTGACATTGTTAGTGGAAAGAACATCCACCATTACCGTGGTCATACCAAATTGAATGGAAAAAATCTGTGGAACTTATTTTGGAACTATTTTTTAATGCCAAACCGTTTCCCCTTTCTTCAAGTATCTTCAATTCAATTTTGAACACATTGTGAATAGTGGTTCTATTTTTACAGTATTTTGAAACTGGGACTTTAATTATAATCACCCTGTATATCACAATTGAAAAATTGAAATTAGCTTAGCATCAGTTAATATGTCATGTTTTCTGAAAGATCAAGTTCCTACTTCCGCATACAAAGCGAACAAACTCGGCTTTCTCTTCCTAGTGCCAACTTCCTTTCCAGAATATATCATAATTTACCCTACACTTAACGACGAGAAGAAAAGATATTATTATGAATCAAAAAATGTGTCGCACGACAGTTTTTTCTTTCGCAAGTAGACAAACATGAATTGTATTTTTATCTCCTTTAAGATTTACACGAGAAAAAAAAACGCCACAATGAAAATTCTCCAGTTTTCGTGCAGTTTCCAACTGTTCCGCTGTTAATTAACATTCATACCCGCTGCTACGCATTGTCGTGGATATCAGGCTCACTGAAAATCTAATAAACTTTTCTGTTTCAACTTGTCACGCGATTAGAGATCTGATCGTGATTAGTTTTCTGATGTCCTACTTACTTTCTAAGGCATGAATGGACGGTATTCATTCCGAAATGATTAATTTATTAATTTTGACTTCTCAGGGATTTAATTTATTTGGGCTTAGATCGGGCGAAAGTTATCATTTTTCATTTAAAAAGCTGACAATTTAGACATATGCTTAATGTTTCTAAGAAATGAAGCGATTATTTGATTGGGGATTATTTTGTTAATTATAATTAAAGTGTAGTTTAATCTAAAATTCATATGATGAAAATGAGTTAGAAATAATAAAAACTGAAATTTGCTCGACAAATTTTAACTTATCATGTGTGAACATTCGAGAAAGGGGGTATAAACTCAGGAATATACCAATGTTTAATAATGCACGAGATATATGAAGTAATTGATTGGAATACTACAAGAATGGTCAAAATCAAATTGCCATATGAATATAACAATGTTGAGTAGATCAAGAACTTCATGAAGAAGGAATTGTTCAAGAATCTCTAAATGAATATATAAAAGTTTGTAGTGAGTATGTGTTCAAAAAATGTTGACTCTCACAGTCAGTATTGTGCCTTACTGTTTTAGTATTTATTCAATGAATATATATATATTTGGTTTAAAGGTGAAAATGAATGAATCTTTTACTAGTTAGAGGTGCTAACAGACATACAAGGTGCAATTCAAATTTAAACGAAGAAAAAATGTTTAATAATTTATGGATTATACTTTAGAAATCAAAATACAAAGAAAACAGTATACAGGATACACAAAGAAAAAAAGTGAAGATTACACGTTGGTAAAGGTGGATTATACGCTGTTATGAATTATATTTGAAGGCTTACTTTTTAAAGTCAAAAATGTGCAATACTTCTTGTTATAGGCAAGGAATTACCTAATCTTTTAAACTTCTTACTGAATTCAAAAATTATATAAGTAATAATATAGATTAGAATGTTATTCGATAATTTTTCTCTAAAAAGATATTTAACATTTGAAATTGACATTCTACACGAATTTTATTAGTTCTTTATTGTGCTTTAATTGTTATTATAAGAATTTAAGAATTTGTGATTTATATTTTTACCATCTTTAGGTCACAGGTTAATGTTTAGGTTAATATTTTTGTATAAAAAAATTTTTTTTTTAAATGAGAAATGTTACGCTATTTTGAATATAATAATGGAAATTTAAATTTATATGAAAAGTTTAGAAAAGCAATTGCATAACTTTCAAAATTAATAAAAAATAAAAAACGATCGTATGTTAATTATTATTTTTATAATCTGAAATTAGGAAGGTATATTATATACCACAACGAAGGATTGGTAGGATATCACGGTAGGAAGTTTAAAATTCCTTCCGAAATAAATGAAATAATCCAAACAGGAAGAAAATTTTAGAAATATTCGAATATATTATAAATATTTGCCTTCGGTATTTCATTCCAAATCTTTAGAATACCAAAGCGAAGCCTGCATCTCATAGCATTGCTTTTGCAAATATTTATATTCCGATGTACCGAATCGTTGTTTAGATTCCCAAGAAAGAGAATCGTAAAGATTCAAATTGCAATTTTCTTAAAAGGCATGTGATGTGACACTATTTTTTGCTTCTTGTTTTCTAAGTCGCACTGCGAAATAATCTGTTTGCATTGCGAAATAATCTGAAACAATATCTGAAACCGAGCATTAAAACAAGTGCTACTTTACGGATTGTTTCTTAAAGGTCAAAAGTTTGATTCGGAAGTTGCATTATATTGAAAAATCTGTTAAAAAACAAGTAATATAAAAAAAAAAAAAAAAAAAAATTAAGTAAATTCCTACTTTTTTTTCACTATATTGCAGAAAGTCCTTCATAAATAATTTTCATTCATTTGTTTTAAGTTTATCTGGCGCCATCTATTGGTAGATATATGCAACTTAAATCTAAAAAAAAATAAAATTAATTAATTAAATATAATGATTGAATTAATATTTGAAGAAACTGTATCAACATCTAGTGCCATCCCCTTCAAGTTCAAAAAAATGTATTTGAACTAGAGTGGATGAAAAAGTATTGAGTGGAATAAAAAGTATTTTATTAACGATTGGAAATTTGAACAAGATATATATATATATAGGGAGAGTGTGAGCTAATAGAAGGAATTGAAAAAATGAAATGTTAATATTAACATTCTCATTTCACATACTGACTTTTTCATTTTTTATGACAATAATTTTTAATTATTATAAAATATGAATATTTTCATTCTTAAAATTGATTATTTTCATCATTTTTTTTTCTTATCCCACTTGGTAAACAGCAACGTCCAAGAACCCGTGTGGTCTCATGGAAAAGGGAAAGCGGGTGGGGAGCAGCTTCTGTTATGATGATGCACTAGTAGGTAGAAATCTGATTTGACTCTTTGTCGTTGAAGAAAGAGCCTGCCGGGAAGACTTTTATTGAGAATTAATCTGCATTTACGTACCTGAAAATCCCACCAGGTAGTCTGATTAACGAGCTTGTTCAGCTTCTGTACATCCGAAAGTAAATTTAGCGAAAATTTTCCAGCCTCAATCGTATGTTCATTCAATTTCACCCACATCATTCCCAAACTGTGTAGGAGCAACTCAGCTCTAAGCACAGTGATGTGGTGTAGTGTAGTAGTAGTAGTCTGACTACCGGGTAAAGATGCAAAAGATTACAAAAACATTCCTCATTTTTTTGAAACAGTGTCTGCAACGAAGCCGCTGTGCTTCAGGTTAGAATCCTGGCGATGTCATGGATGTTTGTGAGTGGTTCGGAATCCACGTTAAACTGTAGATACCGGTGTAGTTAGTCTAAAGTGTTCAAAAAATGACCGTAAAGTGACAAACCAAACCAAATCAAGCAGCAGATTGAACATCATTCCTGAAGCTCATCAGCGGCACACATTGCTACTGAGCGACGAGCCGGGCTGATTATATAAGGAATCATATATAAATAATAAATAATAATAATAAATATTATAATAAATTAGTATAATAATTATAGCAATTAAGTTTCGAACATTTTCTACTAAACATTTTCTGTTCGAAACAATATTCGATTGGCATTCCCTAATGACATACGTCATTGGCAACGATCAATCGCTCACATTGGTTTAACACGTAAATCCATAAATGAATTGTAATGGCTAAACTATAAAGTTTGGGTTGTAAACACATATTGCTGTGTGCTTATGCAGTATACTACTGTGCCCAAAAAGTAAGACAAATTATTTTCTTTTCTCAAAAATTCTTTATTTCTCATAAAAATTCTTCCTTTAATTCTTTGAACTGTTCATACCACTTCTAAACATTTCTTTCCGATGCAGGAATACTCACCGAATGCCTTCTGCAACATTCTATACGTTTCCGCAAACAAAATTTAAAGCAAGTTCTTTGCTCAATTAATTCAGACATTTCAAAAATCGCAGGAATCAGTTTTAGCGTCTCACAAAGCCAAGCGTAACTCAAACACTAATGAATATTTTGACGTCAAATTTTCCACAGATGTGAAGGACTGTGCCAACAACCTACAAAAGAAAAAAAAAATTGCAATACTATAAGCCCCGGGAATTTTAAATTGAAAATTGGTTCTACTTTTTGGACACAATAGTATGTGTTTATGCAGTATATTTAAAGATACTTTTTTACTGATAACTCTAGTTGCGATTATTGGACTTTTTTTGTCATGATAATACTTCCCTACTGGCAGAAAAAGAAATGCTATAAAGTAGCTGGAAAAATACCGTATTGCGTGACAAGAGATAAAAATACCGTGCCAAAAGCGCTAATTTTCTTGCTATTTTTAGATATCTGTGACTGAATTGTTTTAATAATAGCTTCAAAAAATAGAACGGAAAATCATTCACGAGATACTACCTATAATTAATTGCAATAAAAATAGTTTTCGAAATACCTATTTTGGGAGTTAATTTTTGTAATGTTTAAAAAATGTTGAAGAAATATGTAGTAAAAAATGAAATTATTTTCAGAATCAAATTATTTTAAGTAAAAAACAAATCAAGAATTTTTTTTATTTGTAGTATGTTGAGACATTTAATAAATTTTACTACAAAACAGATATTTAAGATTGATTTTAATTTGTTTAAAAATAATAGTTTCAAATTATTTTAATAATAGCTTCAAAAAATGGAGGGGAAATCATTCATGAAATACCAGAAATAATTAATGTGATAAAATTTTTTTTTAAATACCTATTTTGGGATATTTTTGTAATATTTAAAAATATTAAAGAAATCTGTAATAAAAAATGAAATTATATTTAAAGTGAAATTATTTTAAATGAAAACAAATCAGATATTTGAATTTTATTTTATTTTATTTAAAAATAAAATGACTATATTTTAACCTTTTATGAAATACAAATTTCATTTTGTAAGAGAAAAATATAATAGTTTCTTTAAAATTCAATTTAAAGGAATTTTTAAATAAAATAAATAAACTTTTATTATTAAAATAAATTTTTCTGAAACTATAATAATGTCATCAGAATTTTTAAAATTTCAGAAATTTTTTTTATTTTTGGTAATAAATTTTTTCTATACAATTATATTTCTTTATTAACTGTCTGTATTTATATAGTTATGACAAAATTATTATTATGCAAAAAACTGTGAGATACCTATTTATTTAGTTGAATAATAAATATAGAAAATATTTAGAGACATAGAAAATATTATAGATCCGAATCTCTATTAAAAATATTTAAAGATCTGATTTCTGTATATAAAAATATTTCAAAATACGGATACTACTTGTAGTGGATGACACTGGATGTTAATATTTTTTTTTCAAATATTATATCAGTAATTAAATTAAATTAATTAATTTTAGTTTTTTTTAGATTTAAGTTGCATATATCTACCAATAGATGGCACCAGATAAACTTAAAAAAATGAATGAAATTTATTTATAAAGGACTTTCTGCAATATAGTGAAAAAAAATGTAGGAATTGACTTAATTTTTTTTTATATTACTTGTTTATACTTTATATTCATAAAAAAATATTACTATGAAATAAATTAACATACTTAAAAAAAACAACGATAGCTATTGAAATTCTGAAGCATGTAAACTCTCAAATGATTAAATAATATTAAAAAAATATAATATAAAAAATGAATAAAAACAGCATTCCAAATTCCAAATTTATAAATTTATAAAATAGTATTTAAAATTCAGTAAACAATTTACAAATGATTAAGTAGTGGAATATAAAAAAACTAAAAAATGCAACCGTAAATAAAAATGCAGCAAAAACTCACCATTAGATTTATCTCTACTGGTTATTTTAACAATACTTGCAGTGCGCCAGAGGCAATTTTTTTGAAGCTTATAAATTTTTTTCTTCTTGGGGTGGGCCTGAGAAGGGGGGGTTCCTTCACTTTCCGATAGTTCGACAAAAATATCCATGTTCAAAAATACACAACTCATTCCCGGAATAAATTCAGTTGTCTACTATTTTATATATATATTTCTTATTTCTTCTTTCTTATATTTAAATATTCAGTGAAACATTATGCTGACAATTATCATAATAATAAAATATTTTTTTCCATTCGAATGTATCACCTATTTGAAGAAATACAATTTTAATTAAATACTAATTCTTATCATAGATAAACAAATCACTTACAAGCATTGTTCCAATTTCTACATTGCACGCATTGTTCAGTTATAATTCTTATCATACAGAAGCAATAAAGACACCGAAAATGATAACGAATTATTTGCAGGCATTATTCAATTAATTTCTTATCTTGCGGAAACAATAAAGACACAGAGATGATAACGAATTATTTGCAGGTATTGTTCAATTAATTTCTTATCTTGCGGAAATAATAAAGACACAGAGATGATAACGAATTATTTGCAGGTATTGTTCAATTAATTTCTTATCTTGCGGAAACAATAAAGACACAGAGATGATAACGAATTATTTGCAGGTATTGTTCAATTAATTTCTTATCTTGCGGAAATAATAAAGACACAGAGATGATAACGAATTATTTGCAGGCATTGTTCAATTAATTTCTTATCTTGCGGAAACAATAAAGACACCGAGACGATAACGAATTATTTGCAAACATTGTTTAAAATTCTACACTGTAGGCATTGTTAAATTTTAATTCATATCATACAGGAACAATAAAGATGCAGAAAGTGATAACGAATCATTTGCATATATTGTTCCAAATTCTACAATGTTTCTCAAATCTAATTCTTATCATACAGAAACAATAAAAATACAGAAAATGATAACGAATCATTTGCAGATATTGTTCCAGATTCTACAATGTTTCTCAAATCTGATTCTTATCATACAGAAACAATAAAGATACAGAAAATGATAACGAATCATTTTCATATATTGTTCCAAATTCTACAATGTTTCTCAAATCTAATTCTTATCATACAGAAACAATAAAGGTACAGAAAATGATAACGAATAATTTGCAGGCATTGTTGAATTCTTATTCTTGTTATACAGAAACAATAAAGACACAGAAATGATAACGAATTATTTGCAGGCGTTGTTCCAAATTCTACATTGCAGGCCTTGCTCAATTCTATTTATGCATAGTCTCTTCAATATATTTTCTTGAATTAATTAATTATTGATGGAAATAATTAAAATTATGCAATTATTTATATATTAACCAAAACTATTTGTATCTATAATTATACATATTTCTTTTCTGAGATATTCTGAATATAGTATTCTGAATGTTACATCATATTTAAAAAAAAATTAAATGACTGAAATATTTAAATTTTATATTCTTGTCTATTAATATAATTCTCTGTAATTCAATTCTGTGAGAAATATTTATTTTTATTAGTTTTATATAACATACAAAATATTTTAAAAACTACATATTTTCCATTGAAATTAAGGGAAATTATCAATAATAATAAACTACAATTTTTATTTAATTAACATTAAATTTCCACAACCACCTTCAACTAAAATAATATTTAAATTTTATATTTAATATTTATATTTTTTAATATTTATTTAATATTTATTTCATATTTACATTTTATTTAATATTTATATTTTTATAATTTATGTGTAAATTTTACATTTTGTAGTCCATTAATTTAATTCTCTGTAATTCCATTCTGATGGAAATATTTATTTCTATTTTCTTCATATAACAAACAAAATTTTCTAAAAACAACAAATTTTTCCATCGAAATTAATTGAGATTCAATTAATTGAGATTTTCAATATTTTCAATTTTATATAATATTAATTTAATAATTATATGATAATAATTAAATTATTAAATTAATTTATTTCCACAATCAAATTTCTATTGTCAGTTATAATAACGAATTAAATTAGATATGTAACTGTGTTAAAAACTATAAATATTTCTGCCATTAATTTAATTCTCTGTAATTCCATTCTGATGGAAATATTTATTTCTATTTTCTTCATATAACAAACAAAATTTTCTAAAAACAACATATTTTTCCATCGAAATTAATTGAGATTTTCAATATTTTCAATTTTATATAATATTAATTTAATAATTATATAATAATAAATTACCGTATAAATGGTAATATTATTTCCCACAATCAAATTTCTATTGTCAGTTATAATAACGAATTAAATTAGATATGTAACTGTGTTAAAAACTATAAATATTTCTGCAAAAGATCAACATTTTATTCTTTTTTCAATTCCTTCTATTAGCTCACACTCTCCCTATATATATCATGTTCAAATTTTCAATCGTTCATAAAATACTTTTTATTCATCTACTCAAGTTTCAAATAAATTTTTTTAAACTTAAGGTGGATGACACTGGATGTTAATACAGTTTTTTCAAAAATCAATTCAGTAATTAAATTTAATTAATTAATTTTAGGTTTTTTTTAGATTTAAGTTGCAGATATCTACCAGTAGATCTCGCCAGATAAATTTTAATAGATGAAAATTAATTAATATTAATTTTAAAAGATTATTATTAGATTATTATTATTATTAATTATGATTATTATGTTTATTATTATTAATTAATTAATTATAAAGGACTTCCTGCAATATAGTGAAAAAAAAGTAGGAATTGACTTAAATTTTTTTTTTATATTACTTTGTTTCGCGTTAATTAACTTGTTTTATCCTATTTCCGTAAACAGAATCAATTAATAATTTCAAAAAAATTGGATACTGTTCATTTCATGGATAAATCAGAGCACCAGACAAACCACGATGAAAATAAATAACAATCAACGAAGCAATTCTTTGTCGAACTCCATTCCTTAATCAATAATAATGAAAAGAGGAAGCCAGGAATCAAATAGCCTTTCTATTCGCAGTCAATGCTATCGCATGCCACTATAATTTCACCCGGTACTAGTAATCCGTTTCTGCTTCTTTCTTTTACTTCTTAATTAAAGCTTCAAATGGATTGTCTTGGGTTTCTTATTACTCTAGTTTTATTTAGCTAATGGAACATTTGGAGGATTTTAATAAATGTAATTGATTTTTTCCATCATTTTCTTTATCCGGTATGTTATAGAATTAATGAATGTAACAAGAAAACTGCAGCCATGCAATAAAATGAGCAACCAATAGAATTAAATATATTTATAAATGTCTATAGATATTCATAGTGGACTTATATTTACGATTTTTAAAGTTTCACTAAAATTAGTAAAGTATTAAAGGTTCACTAAAATTAATTTAAAAAATATATTTGAACTTGAATGGATGAATAGAAAGTATTTTATACATGGTTGAAAATTTGAACAAGATATATATATGGAGAGTGTGAGCTAATGGAAGGAATTGAAAAACTGCATCAACATCAAGTGTCATCCACTACAAGTTTTAAAAAATACATTTGAAATTGAGTGGATGAATAAAAAGCATTTTATGAACGATTGAAAATTTGAACAAGATATATATAGGGAGAGTGTGAGCTAATAGAAGGAATTGAAAAAAGACACTAAAACCAGTGTGAAGTTCAATGTGCAATACTTTTTACAATCTTACTAATACTTTCTTTCTTTCCCCTACTATATCTGTCCCTGTCCTGAATTCATCGCCATGGCTATCGAATTTCGAACATCCAGCGGAGAATTCTTTGAATTGAACCAGAAAGAATTGATTCTATATTTCTATATTCTTTCTTTGGGGCGGAAGGGTTGCAAGTGTCTAGGAGTTAACTGGGATATTTTTATTGGCAAATTGACAATAAGCTTTTTTTCTTATATATTAAGCAAAACTTTAGGTCAAAATATCTATCTATCTCTCTCTATATATATCCCAGCTCGTGACTGAGTGGCAATGTGCGCCGTTTGTGAGCATTAGGGCGTAGGTTCAGTCCCCTGGCGGCTTTGTTTAAACACTTTCAAAAAACAAGGAGCCTCAATGGCTTTTGTGACGTTCAGCATCTCGCCTATTAGTCGAACTACCTGATGATAAGTTTCTTAGTTTTCTCCCATACGATACGCAACTTAGGGGTAGTTCCCCCTAAAAGTCCAACCGGAAGGCACTGCCATCCTTCTTCAGCTGCACGGAAGTCAGCTGAAAAGGAGGGCAGTGCCTTCCGGTCAGACTTCTACCTACGGGTGCGCCATCGCAACAGAAGCTGCCCCCTTTCATGAGGGATACAATAGCACCAGATAGAATAAAAATCAGTTTTTTTTCAATATTTGATTATTATCTCAAAATTACTAGACCACCTTTTTATCAAAGAAAGTAGGAAGGATGCTGATAGAAGCGTAAAAGTGAAAAAATAATATTTAAAAAGCCTTAATTTATCAGATAAAACGTGTTGATTTACAAAATATTTACTGGGACTTTATGCAACTAAATTAACTGGTTGTTAAACACTTTCCTCTTCAATTAACTGGTTGTAAAAACACTTTACTCACAATTCCAAGCCCAAACAAACATTTGACAACCCAAACAAATCTGATTAGAAGCTGTGTCAAGGGAGAGCACAAAAGCAGTTTTTATGTACTCCATCACTACCAATGCCGCTGAAGAACTCCCTGTCCAAATGTCACCGAATGCACTTGAGGTTTGATTAGCCCCAAGAGCATTAGCCAATCCATGCATCAAAGAAAAGTGCTGCCCCTCCTTTTTGTGTACTTCCGTGTGGCAACAGTTTGTTAATTCGCCCTATTCTTTTGGGTTCCGGGAACTGTCTGGTGGTGGATTGATTAAGATGGACATTGCTTGCTTACAACCTCAAAGAGTAGCGGACGTGACTTGTGCTGTAAGCATCGAATACTTTTATCGCAAATTGAAAGACCAGGAAACATTTGGATTTGTTACAAATTTGCTTGTTATATAAGAATCTATGGTGAATAACGTATTGGATTTTCAAACTGAGGTAATTGATCCGAAATTCGACTAGTCAAACTCAAAGTTTAAGGTGCATGCTGGAGACAGACAGGATAAATCTGTAAGCCAGAGAATACTTCAATTGTGTCCGAAGAGGGAAAAAGGCGCGCATTTGAAGATATTTATTTGAAATTGGAATAGTAAAATATTGTGCAGATATTAGACTTTCTTTGAAACACCCTATGATACGCTGCATTTCCTGCATCTCTGTAATTGTAGAGAAAAAAGACTGTACACGCTGACACTGTTGAATAACATGTAGGGCTTCCGAATTAATGAAAGTTTGGAAACACACAAATCTTATGCCAATCCGTGTCTATGTCTGAGGTAGACACGAAAATTCCGAGGTCAGATAGTGGTGGTCAATGGTCAGATAGTCCAGGATATGCAGAGGGAGTTGTTTGAGCTCGATGTTACGCTTGTGGGCTTGTGCTACAATGCAGTAACAAATTTTTTGTGTGGTATAAGAGACTCCATGATTAATAATGACTAATGCTGTACGTGACTACAGGATTGAGACAGATAGGATAACTCGGTAAACCAGAGAGTAGTTTAGTTCTGACCGATACTGGGAAAAATGAGCATCTTTGAGTATATTTTATTTAAATTGAATGATAAGGCGTCCTTTTAAACACCCTAAGTTATGCTGAATTTTCTACATCGTTGGCGTTGTAGAGACCAAAGTTCTGGAGACAATTACGCAGGTGATTAATACGTAGGGCGTCGAACTAAAGGCGACATTGAAACCCAAAAATTATGTTAAACAGATCCATGTCTATGCAAGAGGTAGACGAGATAAATCAGTAATTCAGATAGTCCGCCAGTTCCTTCGATGATATGGAGAGGAATGTGACTACAGAACTGAGACCGACAGGATAAATCCGTAAACCATTGACTACTTCAGTTGTGTCCGAAAAGGGGGAAAAGGTGCAGTTTTGAAGGTATTTTTCTGAAATTGTAATGGTAAAGTATTATGCAGATAGAAGTCTAATTTGAAACACACTAAGTTATGATAAATCTCTGTCGTTGCAAAGAAAAAAGTTCTGACCATAAATACACTGGTGAATAATCCGTAGCGCTTTCGAACTAAAGGAGAACTTGAACCCCAAAAGTCATTTTATGTTTAAAACACAAACACCGTCAAACCAATCCATGTCTATGCGAGAGGTTGACGCAATAAATCCGTAAGTTAGATAGTCCGCCCATTCCTTCGATGATATGAAGATGATTTTGTTTGAACTCACAGATGCTATATACTTGCTATATACTATGCTATATACTTGCTATATACTATGCTATATACTTGCGATATTATATTCAAACTGCAGTAACAAATTTTGAGCTTGGTATAATAGGCCTCCCGTTCAATTAATACATTTCTAAATTTCTATATAACTCATTGTTGTCCTATATAGCAATTACCTTATTAAACTATATAGCAGTTGCCTTTTTAAACTATATAACAATACTAATAAATTAATGCACATAGCACCTTCATATTCAACTGTATAAAATTGCTCGAGATTAAAAAATTAATGTTATATATTAGTATATGTTAAAATTATACTTTTTTTAAACTTGAAAAAACTTTCTCGGCTGATAAAAGATTCAGTATTTCCCCGAGATATATTATAATAAATTAATAAAACAATACACTTAAATTAATTTAACAATTTTGTACAGATAAATTAATAAAACAATAATATACACATAAATTAATAAAGCAATTTAAGATTAAACATTTAAATTGTATTATCACTTTAATTCCAATTCAATTAATTCCAACTAGATGGAAAAAAAAATAATATTCCTCACAAAAATTCCTATTATTACTAAAATTAAATTATTTAATGATTAAAACGCATTAAAAGTTTTCAAAATAATTTTTTATTTGATTATTACAAATTTTTCATTAGAAAACTCTTTAATATTTGCTAATAGAAGTATATAAGTCAGAATCACTATTGATAACAGAAAAGAACTAAAAATTAAAATTAACTTTTATATTTTATTTATTTAAATTATCTTATTAGACACAGTAGTTATGCTATGTTGTTCAAATTGCTTTCAAATTAATTTTGATGCATATGAACTTTTATTTGTAAGTCATTTTTTTCCTTCTAAGTATTTTAAAGTATTTTCAGAAATAAATAGGAAATAAATTAGCTTATTAATTTTTCCTTTTAAATGGAGAGGTATTTTTAGAAAAGAAGACGTAATTATAGCGAGAAGATGACTTTATTTTCAAAAGTAAAATTATTTCAAAGCAGAAACATTAATGGTATTTTTTAGTTCAAAGAATAATTGATTGGCAGATAATTATGTAAATAACCTAAACTGCAATTATCTTTTTTTGTCTGATGTTAAGGTACTTTTGAAAAGAAACACCTGTTTTGAAATTATTAGTTCGCTTATTAATATTTTTGCAAACATCGAAACCTATTCAATTTTTGAATTAATTATTGGTTAAAATTTTTTTTCAAAATTACTTTCTCAGAAATCTTTGTTAAAAACATGAAAATTCAAATTTGATTTTATGTTCATGTTTAGAAAAGCAAAAGCTGATTGCAAGTGGATGTTAAGAAAAGGAAAAAATAAGGAGCATATGAAAAAAATTAATGACAATGTTAATGAGTAATTACAATATATTGTAAAAAAAAAATGAAAACATTTTATTCTAGTGTATTGTTCTTTTTTCCAATTGTCCTTTTAAATAAAAGAATTTAAAAAATCGGCAAGGAATAAATGATCTATTTATATATTATATATACACTCAAGAGCCAAATCATTATGACCACCTGTCAATAATGAGTTGGCCCACCTTTGGAGCGCAACACAGCTTCAACTCGCCTTGGCATGGATTAATACCCCCACTTAATACCAGTTAAATACCACTTCTACCTGATCACGTGCCTTCCACATCATCCAGGCGAGTTCATTGCAAAATGTAGCGGTGGTCATAATGTTTTGGCTCTTGAGTGTATTTTGTGCCAAAATTAAAAATTTTATTATTTTAATAACATTAAATTAGTCAACATTACTATAGAAATTATTATTATTATAAAATAATTATCACATGAAATGTTTAAGGAATTTTCGCCAATTTATACTGAAATTTGTTCCGTGTATGTTCCTACTTTAAATTATTAGTTCATAATATTTTTTCAATATATTTTTACTCTACACATAGCTCATTGGCAACGTGGTGAGCTTTAGGGCTGAGGTCCAATCCGTTCTGGTTTGTCGTAAACACTGTTTCAAAAAACGAGGTTTGATTCGGTTTGTCTCCCTACGGTCATCTTGTGCACACGTTAGGCTAAACAGACCAGGAACTACAGTTTAATGTGGATTCCGAACCACTACTAACACTCATGGCACCGCTGGGTCAAAAAACGAGCAGTTTCAATTCGATTGTGATGTTCAGCACCTTGCCTCGTTAGTTGGGCAAACTGGTGGGAATTGTTCGGTTTTTCTCCTATACGAAAGGTAGGTTGTTTGAAGGCCTAGCACTCTTGTCTATGTACATCAAGTTCGAATCCTGGCTGTGGCATGTATGTTTGTTAGTGGTTCGGAATACACAAAATAACCGTATAGTGACAAACCAAACCAAACCCATATGATAGACAAATGCGAGGCAGTTCCTCCTAAAAGTCCTCCCGGAAAGCATTGCCCTCTTTCTTCAGCGATAACGGAGTCAAGTCAGACAAAGAAACATGAATCTCTGAAGTATGTGAATATCACAATCAGAAAACGTAGATATATTAAATAAACATTGTTTAAAAAAGACATTTTGCAAAGAAACATGAATCACTAATGTATGGGAATATTACAATGTAGATATAGTAAATAGACATTGTTTGACATAAAAGACATTCTACGAAAAAAGAGGTATGTGAATATTGCAATCAGAAAGCGTAGATATATTAAACAAACATCGTTTAAATAGAAGACATTCACAAAAACAAGTAATATATATAAAAAAAAAATTTAAGTCAATTCCTACTTTTTTTCCACTATATTGCCGAAAGTCCTTTATAAATAATTTTCATTCATTTTTTTAAGTTTATCTGGCGTTTAGATGAATGTATCTACCATCTATTGGCAGATACATGCAACTTAAATCTAAAAAAAACTAAAATTAATTAATTAAATTTAATTACTGAATAAATATTTGAAAAAACCGCGTTAACATCAAGTGTCATCCACTACAAGTTAAAAAAAATGTATTTGAACTTGAGTGGATGAATAAAAAGTATTTCATTAACGATTGAAAATCTGAACAAGATATATATAGGGAGAGTGTGAACTAATAGAAGGAATTGAAAAAGATGAATCACTAATGAAAACTTTAAGGAATATTATCAACAAATATAGACCTTTTTTATAACTTCAATTGATTTTTAATGATTGATGCAAACAATGTACTTTAAAAATACTTTGTCCACTTAGTTTAGTTTACTATCTTAAAACATTTTAAACACTCATTTTATCTTTGTTGCCGAAGAACTTTGCTATAAATATCCAGCAGACGCAGAAAATATCCACTGAAACTTTTAACATTGCCATTAAAATAATACTTAAATATACATTGGAATTAAATATTTAAAGTAATAGACTTTCAAGCCAGGAGAGTTGATTAATAATTCAACTTAGGCAGATGTTTCTAACAAATAGAACGAAATAAAGCTTCGGGTATTTCTCCGACATTGATTTGCAGCATTGATTCTCTAGAAAAGCTCTTTTCTTTGAATTTCAGAAAATTTTAGTTTTTTTTTTCCTTTTAGTATTTTGTGTTTTATAAAAAGCAGACGTTTTCAAGAAAGTCTTTATTTTATTTATTCGACTCCAAAAAAGTGCTATCTTAAATCAGTGTCAGTGGTATCGCGTGATTCTACAGTAGGGGTATAAGGATTTTATTCTGAAAGATATCCGAAGTCCAATAAATGTGGAAGAAATAAATAAAAATATAAAAAAATGTATACCCCAAAATCTTGTTTATTTCTTTCAAAACTTTGAAAGAATGAAGTGATACAGAGTATTAAAATGAATTCTTTCTTACATTTTATAGAACATTATAAAATGGGTTTTTGTGTCATTTCTAATTTTTAAAACATATTAAATATAATACCATTTTTCAATTCCTTCTATTAGCTCACACTCTCCCTATATATATCTTGTACAAATTTTTAATCGTTCATAAAATACTTTTTATTCATCCACTCAAGTTCAAATACATTTTTTTTAAACTTGTAGTGGATGACACTTGATGTTAATACAGTTTTTTCAAATATTAATTCAGTAATTAAATTAAATTAATTAATTTAATTTTTTTTTAAATTTAAGTTGCATATATCTACCAATAGATGGCACTGGATAAACTTAAAAAAAATGAATGAAAATTATTTATAAAGGACTTTCTGCAATATGGTGAAAAAAAGAGTAGGAATTGACTTAATTTTTTTTTAATATTATTTGCTTTATTAATGCTAGATGATAAATATTACATCTAAATATATAAAAAAGTGTACTTTTTTGTGTCAAACATTTATTTTTTTATCAACTTGCTGAATATATACTATATTATATATAGTATATATTCAGAATGTACCAGTATTCTATATTATATAGTATATATTCTACATTACAGTATTTGTCAAGAATTGTTTTAAAATTTTTATTAATTTAATTTTAACAAGGTAGGTTACTTGCAAGGTACCTTACCTGCCAATCTACAGTAATAAAATTATGAAAAACATATTACTATTTATAGATTATCTTATAAAATTTATGTGTGAAAAATATGTTCCATGGTAGTAAAAGGAGTTAAATTATATAAATATATGCAAAAGATATTCACACATTTTTGTAATGATTTCGGCCCTTTTATATATATATACATTCTCCTTCAAGGGCTCGACAACCCCATGGTAGGCCAAGGCATTCTGGCAGCTTTGGTTTGTCGCTCTACGGTCAGTTTGTATACACGTTAGGCTAATTAGACCGGGCATGAATTAAGTTTAAAATTTATTACGAACCACTAACAGACATCCATGCCCCCCGCCAGGATTCGAACCTGACGCCTGACTGGTACCAAAGGCCAGAGCTCTATACCATTGGCCATCAGGCCCCCAGGCCTTCTGGCAGACTCCGCAACATGACATGCCTTCTTTTAAGGGTAGGGTTGTCAAGCCACAACCAGAACTCGAGGTACCGAGCGCCAAATCTCTAGTCACTTGGCTATCATATATATATACATATATATATATATATATACATAAAATACCAAATTTCCCAAAATTTTCACCACATTTCACCAGTTCTTAAAATATCCTGTTACATCTTGGTTTTCAAGATAAAAGAGTCTTTCTTAAAATATCAAGATTGATTTTATTTCATTTCTCCTCCACAATTTTATTGATTTCATCCAATGTTTTGTCTCTTACACAGAGCTTATTTTAAAGCCCAAAATGCACAGTAATCCACAGCAAACACCCTCTGAGTGGGTTCAACTAAATGGAATATCCTCAATTCCTGTTTCTTTTTTCAGTTTTTCCAAATATAGAGCAGTAGATTTAGAAGTATGAAGTTTTTTCGCCTATATTTTCTGTAGTAATAGATATTTTTCCATCGCAATCAGATAAGTATAACCAAGCCTCATCAATTTTAACCACTTGCTTCTATTTTTCACCTGACAAATTATTTTTATAATTTGGCAGGTGAAAAATAAGAATACTTCTCAAATGGTCCTAGGCGGAGTAACTTTTTATCATTAGTTGATGTACGCCAAATTACATTTTTAATAAATATTCCGCTATTTAAAGCGTAGAAATATTAATCGCATTCTGTACACCAAAAGCATTACAATGTCTGAACTCTCTCTCTCTCTCTACACACACACACACACACACGTACACACACACACACACGTACACACACACACACACGTACACACACACACACACACACATATATATATATATATATATATAATATATAATATATATATATATATATACATACAGAGTGCTTATGTGCTTATAATTAGTCCCACTTTCAAAATGCTGTATAAAAGAACCACTCGTCACAATGCGTTAAAATTTGAACTGAAGATACTTCAAGAAGGGGGAAAATTTATGACATCAAAAAAATTCCATCGTTTTTTCAGATCCAATTTGGTATGACCTTGCCGTGGTGGATGGGCTTTATGCTAACATTGTCACATCTGTTGAATAACTTGGAAGTCATTTTTTTCCTTCAAAAAACCGAAAAAAATCAAACACATTGAACACTACAGTTGGTTTAATGTTCAACTCATGTCAAATACGTTGTAATTTCAATTCAAAATATCCCTGGCAGCCGAATTCACTTTATTTATGCCGCTTACAGCGCCATCTATTAATACACTTTGGAACTTTTTTACAGCATTTTGAAAGTGGAACTTTAATTATAATCACCCTGTATATATATATATATACAGAAATTGTGAAAATCCTAAACGTGATAGTCAACGTATTTCTCATTAATCTGTTCGTACATACCCACAAAAAGTAGCATTTAATGCATTTATAGAATTTTATTTGTTTCCTTTCCTTAAAAAAAAAAAAAAAAAAAAATAATAATAATAATAATGAATTCAAAGGTGTATATGCTCTAGCGACGAATATATTAAGCCTACATAATTAAAAAAAATTAAATATTATTGAACAAATACCAATATCAAACAGTATACACCAAAAACAAGCAGTGGCTGATCAGCAGTATATATATATACAAGCAGTATATATATATATATATATATATATATATAACAAGCAGTATATATATATATATATATATATAACAAGCAGTATATATATATATATATATATATATATATATGTGAGTATTTGTGTGTGTATATGCGTGTGTATACAAAGAGAGGATTCGGAGATTCGTTAGAGTTCTAAAATACTTCGCTATGCTAACTTTGACTCCTTTTTCTATCTGTCTGCAAGAAAAAAAAGGAATAATAATACTTTATGTACTATTCAATAATGTCCTATTTATTCGTTTGAAGATATATTCATATATTCAGGATATAGCGATTTCATTTTTATGTATCATTATTGATTTCCCGGGGTAAAATTTAATTTTCCACGAAATTTAATTTTGGCATCGTAAACTACATACCATTTTTTATCGTATGTTATTTATTCAATTTCTTCTGATTTTTTAATGTCTCTATTTTGATAAGTCTGATTTTGAGATGCATGCGAAATATTTTTTGTGCTATGTCTAATGGTTTGGATAAATATGTAAGTAACTGTGTAAATATTTATAAAATTTAAATCATTTAAACTATTCCAATAATATTCAAATTATAAATTATATGTTGGTTGTTATTAGATGTGGGAAATTCAAAATATTGAAATCCTTCATTTTCCTTGAATTTTTCAATAGTCTGCGCAAATTTTAATACACACAAAAGCGTCCATCAAGGAATAAATAAAAAGTTATATTTCGTTATAATGCTAAAATTATTATAAGGCCTGAAATGGAATATTTATTTTTACATTTCTATTTCTCAACAACGGTCTGTTCAAATTTTAACTCAAAAAAAGTTTCCATCAAGGAATAAATAAAAAGTTCTATCTCGTTAAAATGTTAAAATTATTATAAAGCCTGAAATGGAATATTTATTTTTCTATTTATATTT
Source organism: Caerostris darwini (assembly GCA_021605075.1). Classification (NCBI taxonomy): domain Eukaryota; kingdom Metazoa; phylum Arthropoda; class Arachnida; order Araneae; family Araneidae; genus Caerostris; species Caerostris darwini. Next base: position 283,937 of record BPLQ01002709.1, read on the forward strand.
CTCAATAACATTCTGTTAAAATTTTAACTCAAACAAAAATGTCTATCAAGGAATGAATTAAAAAATCTATCTCGTTATAATGTTAAAATTATTATAAAGCCTGAAATGGAATATTTATTTTTACATTTATATTTCTCAACAACAGTCTGTTCAAACTTTAACTCAAAAAAAAAAGTTTCCATCAAGGAATAAATAAAAAGTTCTATCTCGTTATAATGTTAAAATTATTATAAAGCCTGAAATGGAATATTTATTTTTACATTTATATTTCTCAACAACAGTCTGTTCAAACTTTAACTCAAAAAAAGTTTCCATCAAGGAATAAATAAAAAGTTCTATCTCGTTAAAATGTTAAAATTATTATAAAGCCTGAAATGGAATATTTATTTTTACATTTATATTTTTCAACAACAGTCTGTTCAAATTTTAACTCAAAAAAAAGTTTCCATCAAGGAATAAATAAAAAGTTCTATCTCGTTATAATGTTAAAATTATTATAAAGCCTGAAATGGAATATTTATTTTTCCATTTATATTTCTCAACAATAGTCTGTTCAAATTTTTACTCAAACAAAAGTGTCCATCAAGGAATGAATTAAAAAATCTATCTCGTTATAATGTTATAATTATTATAAAGCCTGAAATGGAATATTTATTTTTCCATTTATATTTCTCAACAACAGTCTGTTCAAATTTTAACTCAAACAAAAGTGTCCATCAAGGATTGAATAAAAAATTATGAATTGAAATGTTATAATTATTATAAAGCTGGTGAACTATTTAATTTTGCATTTATATTTCTCAACAATAGTCTGTTAAATTTTTAACACTTACAAAAGTGTCCATCAAGGATTGAATAAAAAAAGTGTACCTAATTAAAATATTACAATTATTATAAAGCAAGAGAAAATATTGAAATATGAAATATGAAAATATTGAATGAAATATTTATTTTTGCATTTATATTTCTCAACAATAGTCTGTTCAATTTTTAACACATGCAAAAGTGTCCGTCAAGGAATAGATTAAAAATTCCACCTCATTATCATATTAAAGTTGTTATAAAAATTAGCAATTTCTATTGAATATTTTGTAAATGCATATTTTTTGTGTAAATAAAGAGCTACTCTATTTTGATTTTTTTTTTGTAGTGTTTGGTTAAATTATGTTGATGATTAAATCATTTTCTTTTTTAAGGCTATTCATTTTTATCAAGAATAACAAATTACCTCGAAGAAATTAATTAACTTGGAAACGTGTAAAGAATTAATTAAATCACAGCAACAGCAGTTAAATGTCAGAGAGAAAAATAAAGTAAAAATATAAAAGAACATAGATGAATAAAATATTAATTTAATGCATTTTTTTGAATAAAAATGAACAATGTTTTGCTTTAGATCATCGCAGAATTTTTTTTTACAATTTCTTTTTGTCGTCTCGAAATGTATTTTGATAACAGAATTTTTTTCCCCATGATTAAATAAAATTTGGCCAATGGAATTTTCTGTTTTATTTTTTTTGATTTTTTCATGAGAATTTTTTAAATTTGAGTATCGATTTTTCTATAAACATAATATAATTATCCTCCATTTATAAAATAAAAAATAATTGATAGATGGTATTTTAAATTTGACTGATTTGTAGCTGTGTCTTTAAAAGGTAAACCATGAAAACATCAAAATGGCTAAGGCATTCCTCAAACACATTTTAACTTAAAAATTTTAAATAGTCTTATTTTTATAACGATTAAATTCTTAATAAAATACTTACGAAACAGTTTAGATTCCTAATTCTTAGAGACATATTAAATAATATAACTCATTTTCCGGCACTCTTTTTTACCGTTCTTTCTTTATTGTAAAAATATTTTGAAAGACAACGTGCTAGAAAAATCGTATATTCAAATTTCATTTCACTTCTCTACATAAAAATTGCAAACACTTTATTGGTGATTTGAATTAAATTTTAATCTATATTAAAAAATAAGTCAGAGAAATGTCAAAAATATGATTATTGATATATGACATAACCAATAATCATATTTTTAACATCTGTACCTTTAATAGTTAACATTAACTACTTTTAACATTTTGTATATATAATGGAACATAAATTTATCGCATAAACATACATATTTTGCAGCCATAATATTTGTACACTTAATTCAGCATCTCTAATACTATTAATAATAAGTAGTTGATAATAATCTCGGCACTGAATAATATTATTTCATAAAAATAAACAATATCATAATTTGTGAAATTATTAATAGGAAAGTTTCTTGCAAACATATAAGTAATTGTTCAAATTCAACTAATTATTAATTGTAACTATGCTTCCTCCTAAGCACAGCCAACAGCGCCATGTGGCCTTCAGGAAAAATAATCAGTTTTATCTGGCATCATCTATTGGTGGATATATGCAACTTAAATCTAAAAAAAAAAACTAAAATTAATTAATTAAATTAAATTACTGAAGTAATATTTGAAAAAAATGTATTAGCATCCAGTGTCATCCACTACAAGTTCAAAAAAATGTATTTGAACTTGAGTGGATAAATAAAAAATATTTTATGAACGATTGAAAATTTTAACCAGATATATATATAGGGAGAGTGTGAGCTAATAGAAGGAATTAAATAAAATGGAAATTTTTCCTATACTGCCCATCACACAGTGTATAGAATCTAAGTCGAAATCCAACTGAACCTAAACGTTGATTTTGGCAGAGAATTCTAAATTTCCATATGCATTCCCCCCTGATGAGGCCAGGCGAGCCCTAATTGGTTGTAAGCCAACTCCACCAGGCTTACAAATGAGATTCTCGGCTACTTACCAATCCCATTACTAATGAGAATCTCAGTAACGAACTGGTCTGTGAGCCAGTCAACCACGAACATGACAAAGCTATTCGCGAGCACCGTAAATGAGCTTGTTCAGTTGGTTTTGTTCGCAACCGGAGGTAATAGACTTGGAGTCGTGTTAAATGGATTAAACAAAATCGTTGAAAAGTTTCAGATTTTTGTATTTAAGGTATATGAGAAAGAAACTGAATATCTTTTAAGTTTCGACCATAAGTTTAAAGCGTACGGGTAAGTTTGAATGATCTATTTTAACTAGATGAGGCAATATTTTTTATTTCACTTGGAGTTGCGTTAAATGGATTAAAGAAAATCATTGAAATGTTTATGATTTTTGTGTATAAGGTACTGATATAAAAAAAATGAGTGTGAAAGAAACTGAATATCTTTAAATTTTGGCCATAGGTTTAAAGTACCTGGTAAATTGGAAAGGTCCATTTTGACTTTATGATGCAATAGTTTTTTAATTTCACTTGGAGTTGCGTTAAATGTTTTAAATAAAATCGTTGCAAAATTTAAGAGCTTTGTATTTAAGAGAAAGCAACTGAATGTTTTTAAGTTTTGACAATAAATTTAAGGCATCCGGATAAGTTGGAAAGGACTATTTCAACTACATTCACGTCCAAATTTATCTTTACATACCCAAAAATAAGGATATTCAATGAAACATCCAATCAATGTGATTCATGTCTGCAGGCAATGTATGAAAACAAGCCTAATTAGCATTCAAAGTCATCATCAGTGGCGCAATTGCCCTATGGTGGGACAAGGCAGTCTTCCTAATTGCAGATTTCGAGACAGGAGATGCTTTCTTTTTTTGGGTTGGGTTGTCAGCCCTACGTCCAACGATGTACCCTCCTATTAGACCGGGACCTACGGTTTAAATTGGATTCAAATACTGTTTACAGTTAGATAACTTAAATGTTTTGGTGTAGTTATGAAACTTCTACAATTTGATCTTTCATTAGTTACGGAAATATGTAATATTAATGCATTTTTCCGTATATTTCTTGTACTCATTTTTCTATAATAAATGCAATTTTTATGGATAACTTTCAGGTAAGAGGGAAACAAATTAAGATGGCTATAGTATATTTTTTTGTCAAAATGTTAACAGTTTCCATAACATCTCTCTAAAACATACATGCAAATTCACAATTTCTAAAATGGCTTACAGTGAAATAACATAAATTTTTTCGTGTATTTGAGAAACTTCTAACTGATTTATTCATTAGTAACGGAATTACGTAATATTCCTGCATTTTTTCGTAATTTTCTTGTACTCTAATATTCCTGTTAAAAATCATGTCATTTTCATAACTTTTTTATATAAGCGAAGCAAATTAAGATGGTCTGTAGTATATTTTTGTGACAGAATGTTAACCGTTTTCATAACAATACTCTAAAACATACATGAAAAATCACAATTTCTAAATGTGGTAAAATCCTTTTAATATTTTCAACTTTATATTCAGTTTAGCTGAAAAGCAGAAAAAATATTTAAAAAGCTACTTTTAAAAATAATAGCAATCTGGATGAATTTGAATGGATAAATTTTAACAAAACAATTTTACTAATATAAAAACTCATTCTTTCTCATACTAGCGATAATTTTTAAAATTATTATATTAATCATTATTAAAGATTTAAATAGAAAACAAAAAATAAAATTTATAATCTTTTTGTTTAAAATTTTAAAATTTAAAAAGGAAAAATAATATTTTATAGTTATCTCTTTTTCCGTTTAAATATTTGAAGTATATAATACTTACTTTTTCGTGATTTATGAAATTTTCTATAAAAAATAAATGCTAGAAATTAAATTTCTATATTTATAGAGATAGAATTTTATACTAGGAAATAAATTTATTTTAGGATTTAACTTTAGTAGTTTGAAAGTACAAAAAACAAATCTTTAAACTATATTGCTTTAAGAAATATAACCAAATAATTAAAAAGTGTATTAAATAAGATTGATCATAGTTTTGATGTAACTGTTTATTAAAATTAATTTCTTAAAATATTATTAAAACTAGTTGTTAAATATTTTAAAAGTAGCTTGCTAGTTTTTAAAATTCTGTAGTTTCTTTGACTATATTGTTTTGGTACAACACAAACATTGTTTGATAAGAAACATGAAAGATAGAATAATTTTCAAATAAAAATTTTATTTATTTTACACTGCAAGTTTATAAATTTAATTTAAAATTTGTATTTTGAGTATGTATGTCACTAAACCTTTTTCTGTTTGAATAAATTAAAAAGAATCTGAATTAAAAAATATATATGATTTATATTAAGTATTAACCAAGATTTGCTCATGAATAGAAAGTAGATTTTAAATACAAATAAAACACTGTTCTATTCTAGAAGGCTTTACGAATAAGGAACTACTCAAAAACAAACCCACAGTCTGCGTGTGTAAGCCTAATAAATTCAAAATTGAGTTTTCTTGTATAACAATGTCCTATTATTTTGTATTAACATCAAATTTGAGTTCTCTTTACAACAATTTCCAATTATTTTGTATCATATTGCCCTGGTTAGATGTCCGTGACATTCTCAAACAATCTCATCTCATCTCAAACAAGTTCATCTTGTTTTGAATCACAATAAAACTATTTCGTTTTCACAAAACGTTTTAAAACATTTAAAAAACAAATTCAAAAAGTTCAAAAATTTTTCAAATTACCAGAATTTTTTTTTTGAAAATTCTTAATTTATTAACTTAAATAAATAATAAGTTTGGGTCTGAAGATGGAGTGACTAGCGCTCTGGCGCTTTGTTCGATGGGTTTCAGGTTCGAGTCTTGATGGTGCCATGAATGTTTTTAGTGGTTCGGAATCGACTTTAAACAGTAGATCCCGGTCTCATATGACTATAGAGCACAGGACTTACATCCTACCCCGTAAAAAGTCATCGTCATGGAGTGGAGTCAGACTTCTACCTACAGTTGCTCCATCTCAGCAGAAGCTGCCCCCTCCTTCCATGACATCACATGGGTTCTCGGACTTGGTCTAGATTTTGCTGTCTACCAAGAGGGATAAAAAGCAACAGCAAACAAACAGTATTTATTTTATCCTTAAATCTTGCCAATAAAATATTCCCAAACTATGCATAAATATTCAAATACAATTAATTGATTAATATCTGAAACAATCCTATTTAAATTTTTATTCTTTTATATATTTGAGATGAGCATTCATTTGACACGTGATGTTAAACATGTTCAATTTTGCACGAAATTTATGTTGCAAACACTTACGATACACCAATATCAATCACATGCTTTTTGTCTCATTTTGAATTATTCATGTACCTGTAATGTTCATATTTGTGACTCCAAAATTATGATGTTTCAAATGTCCGTCATTGGAGCAGAACATTTACATATCTTTGAAACTACACTCAAGAGCCAAAACATTATGATCACCCCTACATTTTGCAATGAACTCGCCTGGATGACGTGGAAGGCACGTGATCAGGTGGAAGTGGTATTTAACTGGTATTAAGTAGTGGTAAGGCGGGTTGAAGCTGTGTTGCGCGCCAAAGGTGGGCCAACTCGTTATTGACAGGTGGTCATAATGTTTTGGCTCTTCAGTGTAATAGAAACTTGGAGTTATAGCATAAATATAGAGTTGATTCCCGCTATAGTTATGAATTGTTTTGCGCTTCAAACTGGTAAAAAAGTAATTATAAATGATTAATTAAGAACTTTTCTGTGTTTCACAAAATTATTGAATGCCAAAAATAAAATCGTCTTCAAATACGAATATAATAGTATGGATTAAACAAAGTTGGTGACAACGATATAGATTGAGAGTTAAGACACTTCAAAAGGCATTTTGAATGTAAATTTTGTCATTTGATTTAATTGATGTCATTTACTAAAGATTTTATAAGTAAACGACTGACAGTTATATTAAAATTTGTGAAGCACTTCTTCAATTTAAAAAGTGAAAAACATTTTATTTAACATAAATTTAGCCTAAAAACGTTTATGTTTGAGAATAATAACACTTGATAGGCAGTACTTGTAATACCACGACTTTAATACGACAGTTGATAATGCTTCCGCCATTTTGAGAACAAGCTCGTGTAAACTTTGGGGTTCATAGTTTTGTTGCTGATTTATTTCTGTAATTTTTGGAAGTCACGAAAAAGTTACGTTATTTATATTATTTTTTACTGTTATTCAGTGATTTCATTAACAGTATAGTGTGCAGGTTTAGTAACCAGATTGTAACTGGGTGCGTTGGATAGAGATACTTGAGGCACAGGTTGGTGAATTCACTGCTTGATTGACGCACTCAAAATATCCCACACATATGATGAGACATACAATATTTAACACACTTAAAGATAGATCATTATAGATATGTGAAAGGATTCCACTTCTAAGCCGAAAACCTGAAAGTTGGCTATGCGCAGTGTGTGAAAAATATATTTCTTTTCCATGTGAGAGTCTGTAGGCCACCTAATGCGCCAGGGTAAGCTAAATATATTTCCTCTCGAGATAAGAAATTATAAAATAAACATTTCTCATCAGGCGTCTCTCGAGTGAGAGTCTCGAGGCCTATTGATTAACCTACTACTAACCATTCCTGCTACCAGGGTGTAGGAGGAAGCATGTTTACAGAAGGATACTATTAAATTATGTTTATACCAGTTTGTGTTGATTTTTATTGTAGCGTTTACATATATCTCTAATATTTGAGGGAGTGGTGAAATTTTTAATATAATATCCCTCCTGATTTTATACTATTTTGGTTTGCTCTGGGATACATAATGTCACGTTTTACTTTAATACGCTTCTGCTTACCTATGATCTAGATGCATAGAGAGCATATGTCATGCATGTAGTAAATAGGAGTGAAGCATACATAGAAGTTGGCGAGGCCTATGGTGTTCCAATACCAGTAATGTATTATATAACTAATGGAATAAATCCCATGTAGAAGGGCTGTCTTTTGTAGAAGTGGTGATCAAGAAACCAGGGGGTGTTCTAGAAAAGCGCTTGATTGCAAGATTACAACTTGCTTTCCCTTGAGATAGGAATGAACTAAAAATACTTGTTAAAAAATTCATTGATATCGATTGTCTTCAGACCAGAGTTTATAAAGATCTGCCAATAGATAACTGGTACCAAGAGTTTATGAAACGGTATTAATCACTATTAAAAAAAAGCAAAGGCACTATTCTTAGGATTTTCGTCCTAATAGAGTTTTGTTATTCTTATAGAACTTCGAATCTCTTGTCTTGAATTGAAATTTACTGATGATTAATTTAAATTATGTAAATACAATTTACTGATCCATATTGTCAACAGTAAATTCAAACTTATAATCCCCATGCAATCACACTTTGTTCATTGCATGATGGGGATTGTAACGTTTCGGCCTATATTAAACCTATAAAGCAAAGAACCACTTTCAGGAATGCACAATTAAATTACAAGCACAGTTCACTCCAAGGTAGCTTCTCGAGTCTACGTCGAATCTAATTGCCTGTCTGCGGCAGATCATACTTATCACATGGCGCGACAAGCGAAACCACAATATGTTCACTTTGAAAAACAGGCGTAAATTGCAGCCTCTTTAGCCTCTTCGGAGAAAAAAGAAAATAAATACTTCTGGTAGACTCGTCACAGATCACTCCCTCTTTTTCACCAAGAAAACATCCTTTTAAGACAATCCGTCAGTTTCCCTCACTTCTCATTGGAGTAGACATTTCTCAGCTCTTGTTCTATCATCAATCACCATGGAACAACTCATGGTATAATTCATATTCAATCTGTAGTTGTTTCGAATTGTGATTCTCGCACAGATATTCTCTAATTTCCTGAGTCTCACTATACATAACACTGAATATCTGCTATCAGATTTGAGTGACAGATTGTTCCCTTTAGTACAAAACTATAATTGCATGTAGTATAACTAACCCCAATACTTCTTCTCTGCTGTCAAATTTGATTGATGGGTTGTTATTTAGTATACTGATCAAATATCATACATTCTCCTCTTATAGGAATGAAATACCAAAACTCTTCCCGTGAGAAAAAAAATGCTACAAGAATATATACTTTCTTTTCAATTTATCTTTCGATTATTTCCATATCAATATCCAACTACTGGCTTCAGATTTATTGCATTTGATTTCATTAGGATTAAAAAACTTTATTGACAGAGGCAATACTTTTACGTTTCTGGCAGATGCAATTTGAATTGCGATTCTTTATACTAATGAATAATTTTTTTTGTCATTCCGCCATGTTATCTGGTTGATTTAATTATAAGTTAAACTTCTTTTGAAATTGTATAAATTCCAGAATATAATTTATAACCTGTGATTCTTTCCTATCTTTTGTACGTATTAATGTTGTATTGGCGCTTATTTTTCGAGTATTAATTCGCTTCATTTCAAAAAATAGACATTGTTTACCTAGTGGATCCTGATTTATTATTTATTTTAGAATGTTATTTACAACATTTTATGTTAGAAATTAATATATAAATCACTATTTATAATTATCATCATTTTGAATATAGTCTTTTTTCACTGGTAAATTAATAATTATTTTACAAATTTCAAACGATGCATGTTTGCCTGATCTAGCCAGGCAATATTCTAATTAAATGTTGTATACTGACACTAAAACAACTAAATGTTATATATTTAAAGATGGGTTTTAAAAACATTATCCTTAAATACAATCCAAAATTAATATAAAGTACGCACATTTAATAAAAACCTTTTGCGAAATTTATTCAAGTTTAAAAAAATTCAAAAAGAATTTCTTAAAATTCGAAAAATATTATATCTGTTGTTGTTGTTGTTTCTTATCCCACTTGGCTGGCCAAGCCCACAAGCCCATACGTGCTCATGATTGAAGGGGAAGGAAGCAGCTTCTGTTGTGATGGAGCACCCGTAGGTAGAAGCCTGACTTTTGCTCAGTGACGCTCTTACAGTCATGGGAGACCGGGACCTACTGCTTAAAGTGGATTCCGAACCACTACAAACATCCATGGCACCGCCGGGATTCGAACCCGAAACCTGTGGCACCGAGCGCCAGAGCGCTAGACATTCGGCCATTCAGGTCCCAAATTTGCCAACGGCACGCGGTGTTCCCAGGTGGTCCCCCACCCAAGTACTGACCGCGCCCAATGAATATTATATCTAATAAACCGTATTGTATTAAGTGGAATTACTTAATGTTATTTTTATGAAATTATTTCAAACTTTTAATTAAAATATTATTAATTAGTTAATTAAATGTTATTAAAAATTAAATGTTGTTGATACTTTTAATTAAAATGGTATTAAATGCCAAATATTATTAAACAAATAATAATTAAATGTTATTGAATTTTTTAATTGGAAGGTTATTATTAAATGTCAAATATTATTAAAGATTAAATTTTAATTAAAAGTTATTGAAACATTTTATCAAACATGTTACTTTTATGAACATCAAAAAACATCATTTGATAAAAAGTTTCATCTTTTCGTTTCAAAACATCTTTGAGAATTTGAAACTTTTAATTTTATTATATTTCTCTTCGAATTCTATTGAAAATAACAAATATACGAAAACTTTTATCATGAACTGCATATTTTATAGCAAAACAGTCATTATCAAGACACTAGTTACTTCTCAATGATATTAAATTTCAGTTTATTTAACATGTTTCATTGAATCAACAGAGCCTAGGTTTTTCTAACACGTTGAGCTTCAAAAGAAAGAAAATAATCTAGAAAATTATTAATCGTTTGAATCTACTGAGCCGACATTAAGAAACTAACATTCCGAAATTGTTAGAACATTTTTTCTTCTTTTCCCTCTTCAATTATTTAAGCAGCGGATAAATCCTTTTCCAATGGAAGATTGCTATTTTTAGCTTCTTCATTTCAGCATTTTGGAGGAGGGGGTTTCTATTCAGAGAAATTCCTAGATTTCGTATCGAGTAAAATGCTTGGGCAAGTACATTTTTTTGCGGACAGAGTAAGAGCAAATTCAATGATTTTTTTTAAAAACGTCAGCAGATTAAACTTTATGGGAATGTCTTCTTCTCGTTGAGATTACATTTAGTTACTTTACCGAGGTCCTGATTTTTGTATTTTAATGCTTAGGCGTCATTTCGATATGTGAACCGTCAAAATATGTTGGATTTAACATGTAATAAAATAATTGGTAAATTTTTTAAATAAATGAAACAATAGATGTTTGACAAACAACAAGGCCCATGGTTCATGTATTGTTTGCTACCACAGCGCAGGCCAGAGATTTGACAGGGATGGGCCAACTACGACCCTCCGGAAGGTTCTATCCGGCCCGTGGATAGAATTTTAATTTGCCGGTCCGAGACAAATTAAAAGAAATATATATTTATATATTAAATATTCATCTCCATTTCTACTTTAATAAAATATTATTTTTTTCTTCCTTTTTTTCAAAAGAAACATTCAAACAGAATTGGGTATTTTTACCATGCCTTTCAACGTAAATTGTGAAACAGTGAGGCCAGATTTGCAGGTTGAATTAATTGAGTTGCAATCTAACAACCATCTCAAGCAGTTGTTTCTTAATATTCCAAAGTTAAGAGTTTACAAATCATTATCGAAAGTAAGTTTCCCAAATTTAATATCTCACGCCCAGATATCAGTGCTAGGTTTGCTTCATCTTATATATGTGAACAAGTGTTTCAACTATGAACCTTAGAAGGCATTTAGAATCAATACAACTCACTTCGAACTTCAATATAAAGAACTTTTAAAAATAAAATCGCAATTTCATTCATCTCATTAACATATTTAAATTGTAATACTTGCATATTGTTTTTTAGATTTTAGAAAACTTTATCTTGGCCTGCTAAACTTTTTTTTCTATATTTGGCCCGCGACCGAAAAAGTTTGCCCATCCCTGTTCATGTTCATTACTGTAGCATTTTTCACACGAGAAGAGTTGTGACATTTCATTCCCAGGGGAGAGGAATTTATATTCTTTGTTAAGTACGTAATAATGAACTATCACTCAAAATTGACAGCAGGTAAGTAGTTTTGTGGGTAGATATATTACATGCAATTAATGTTTCGCACTAATGTGAACAACCTGTCACTTAAATCTAATAGCAGATATTAAGTATCATGGATAAAGAGATCTCATAAAATTAGCCATCAAAATTTTCCCATAGTTTCTTTTAGTAAGATACATGATAAATTATTCTATTTATTTTTGGAATAAATTTAAGCAATTTTTAACCACCATTTGCTTAATCCTGTAGCCAAGATCGCCAAATTAGCTTTATTGTGTATAGCATGGGTTTGGTACAATTACACAGAAAAAAAGATGAAATTTAACATATTAAATCAAATAAATTAAGCAATGAAAATATGATTACAAAGCTTATAATTAAGAAAAATACTCATTCACTAAATTCACGTAGTTTCGTGTAGGAAAATACATGCCAAATTATTCGATTCCTTTTTGGTGTAAATTCAAACAATTTTTAACCGCCATTTGCTTAATGCTGTCGCCAACAACGCCAAATTAGCTTTATTGTGCATAGCACGGATCTGGTGCATTTACACAAATAAAAAGGTATTTAGCACATTAAATCTAATAAATTAAACAATGAAAAGATGTTTATAAAAATATAATTAAGAAATATACTCATTTACGAAATAATTTTACTTTAATCTATTAATTTCTTTAAAGCAATACTTGTTTAGGTAACTTAATGGTAAAAATTTAAAACTTTAACAATAGGATTAATAAGATGCACTTCTGATTTATTAGGTTTCTTGGTAATTGATTAAGAAAATCCACTAGTTCAGTGAAAGCTGCAGAATAAATTACGATTTCTTGATGGAAAAGAACTAAAATTTAAACTTTGGGACTTCCTTATTTCCTGATTCTTTTTGTTGACGCAATGAAAAAAAAAAGGTTTCTTAGAAAAGAAAAAGGAATTACAAATTACTTTTCAGAAGAAACTAAATACGTTCCTAAACTCATGAAATTAAATTGCTGACTAGAAAGTGAAATTCTTCAATCAGGAAAACAAATAGAAATTTCATGAAAAATTATTATCTCGAAATTAAAGTCATATGGTGAAATTGAATAAAGTAATATGATAATATTCTTTATTTGAATGAAATCTATTTTTTTTTGGTGGGGGATGAATAAAATTACTGAAATGAATATACACAGAAGTATTATTAATTGTTGGGAAAAAAATCATATTACAAGAAAATCGTCTAAGTTTAAAAAGATATAACAATTAGTTTTAAATTTTACAGTTTATATTTTTATTGTTTTATTATTGCGTTCTTCTCTTATAATACATTTTATTTCATTTATAATTTCCATCTTTTTTATGAATTTCGACTTCTGGAGTGATTTTCAGTTGTAAGTAATTAATTTAGTAAGTTTGTGTATTTTAATGGTGTAGCATTTCATTCCTAGGAGAGAGGAATGTATATTCTTTGACAAGTACAAAATAAAAGTCCCGAACTCAAATTTGACAACAGGAAAGCAGTATTGGGGATAGTTATATTATATGTAATCGGCTTTTTGTACTAAGAAGACCAACCTGTCATTCAAATCTTATAGCAGATGATCAGTGTCATGAATAATGAGACCTCATGAAATTAGCGATTTTCTGTACGACCTTCACTGGCGGAAACAATTACAGATGGAATATGGACTACGCCATGGGTTGTTGCAACGTGATTGGTGGGAGACCATGAACTGAGAAAATGTCTACTCAATAAAAAAATGAGGGAAGCTGCCCCCCTTGACGGAGTTTCTTAAAAGGAGGTTTGTGGAGAAGAAAGGACAATTCTGCTATGAGTCCACAAAAATTTTGTTTTTCTCTTTTTCTCTAAAGTGACTGAACAGACCGGAGTTTCCTCCTGTTTACAAAGTGAGCCCCTTGTGGTTCCGTGTATCACGCCATGCGATAATTAAGGTTTGCTGCAAACCACGTGTTTAAAATTCGTCGTAGAAGCAAAAACTCTGAAAATCTCCGTCCATGGAGTGAACTGCACTTGTAAATCAAATTTTAATATGGAATTTTAATTTTTTGTAAATAATTTTGTATTAACTCAGTGTTCAGTATATATAAATTGTTTGTAAATAAAAAGTGTTCCCATGAATCTGAAAGTGGCCCTCTTCTTGAATCTGTTATAGGTCTAATATAGGTCGGAACGTTACAATGTGTTAAAAATTCAAACAAGGCAGCTTAATTATCTATACAAGACTATAGCAAATTTTGTAAGAATCACATTCGACTCTCCTTGCTTCTGAGGTAAGTAACTGCAGTAAACACTGCAAACAGTTAAACCCAAAGTCAGGCCTCATTCTAGCTCAATGTGTTCTTTACTATTGGGTCTCTTGTTGAATATTAATAATGTACCATGTTTTTTTCAATTCCTTCTATTAGCTCACACTCTCCCTATATATATCTTGATCAAATTTTCAATCGTTCATAAAATACCTTTTATTCACCCACTCAAGTTCAAATACATTTTTTTAACTTGTAGTGGACGACACTGGATGTTAATACAGTTTATTCAAATATTAATTCAGTAATTCAATTTAATTAATTAATTTTTTTTTTACATTTTTCTATGTATCTACCAATAGATGGCGCCAGATAAACTTAAAAAAATGAATGAAAATTATTTATAGAGGACTTTCTGCAATAGAGTGAAAAAAAAAGTAGGAATTGACATTAAAATTTATTTTTTTTTATATTACTTGTTTGCCATTAGTTTACTAATAACTGAAATATAATTTTTTATTTAATTAAAAAATAAATCTTTAACGTTAATAATAATTTTTTTTGATTATGCATTCTATAACAAAAATTTCAGAAAAAAGGACAATTTAACTTCTCATTATTATATGATTTTTGAATCGGTACGATTCATCGGAGTTCCTTGGTCGCGAAGCGACCAAACCTCCTATTAGCAAGAAATAATTAAACAGTGATAGTCGGTCACTGCCCATTGATAACGAAAAACAATTTGCACAATATATAGAAAAAGTAAAAATATAAAAGAAAACATATACAAGAAAATACAAAGCACAACTACTAAAAAAAAAGAGAAAAAGACCGGAGAGAACCTAAAGCCGAAGCAGAACATAGCACCCACGCAGGAGTATTTAAAAGAACAAACAAAAATATACGCGGAGCGCGAACTTAACCTGAAGTTACCAGGACCATAGAAAAATGCAAGAGAGGAAATGCAGTCTACTGATTGATGTTTATAACACATCTAGGTCTTTTACGAGACGAGTGCAGAGAAATATCATATTCAAATTGATTTAATGCTTGGATGACAGAGTTACTAGATCTATTGAGTGAGGAATAAAAGTTATGATTAAAAATTATATGATTAAAATGAATAAAAGTTATATGATTTTTATGATGACCATATGATATGTGCTCACTTTCTGCGTTAAAAATGCGTTACCATGACAACAAATTTGTGTTACAATGCCAGTTTTCTCGACTATAAAAACTATTCTATATTAAAATGAAGCATTAAATAAACTTGGCAACAAAAACCGTATTTTTGTAAACTTTTTCAAATCCAAACAAACAAAAGAGACAATAAAATAATATATAAAGTTTTCTCTTTCCTCGTAGTTGGAAATCAAAAATAAGATTATCATTCCAAAAATCGGAAACCTCTTTTCTACCCACCTCTAGCATCTTAATAAACAGACCGATCCGTTTCCATAGCAACAGCCGATGCTACGATCAGCCACTTTTCCGTTGCCAATGGCAACGTACAGACTATTTGTTTCGCATTGTAATTTATGAGAGCCAAGTTTTGCGGAAAGCAAGAGTGTTGGTTTTACCGCTTTCCGCTTATTCAGGAAACGTTTCTGTTCGGAATTTCATGAAGGATTTATTATAAGCAAATAAATCTTTTTTTGCGGAATGAATAGAAATGAATAACTATATTTTGACATTTTTTAGTGTAGATATTTCGACTTGGAAATGAAATATAGTTCAGTTTTATGTTGGATCTCTCTGGTATAGGGGAAATAATTTTGCTTGCGCGTTTCATAAATCTCAAGAAATTGTTATATTTTTCAGTTGTAAAAATTCTTGCATGTTAAGCAAAATTTTGATTTTCCAAAAAACTTTGGAAATTTGAGTTCAATTTTGATGTTTTCAAAGATATTTATTTTACTTGTTGGATAATAACACCAGGTACAGCAATTTACCTTCTTCCCTGCCTATGCCAGTGATAGACGTGTTATAAATTATTATGCCAGAAAGCAGTTACGTTACATTACTTTTGATAATGTTTGTTATAAATTTGAAGTAGAAAAATTCTGGTTCAGTATAGTAAACATCCCGTAATGCAATCTGGGTAAAGCTGAATCTGCTTCACATTTGTCTGTTGTAGAGAAGAACGAACCAGCTTAAATGAAAATAACTTTCTTAAATAACAAATTTTGAAAGATTTTAAAATTTAACAATTATAAAATTGCTACTTTAATAAAATAATTAATTTTTAAAAATATAAAATACACTATCTTAAATTTTATACTTTTTCTATTTATGATATTTTTTGAAAGAAATGTATTAAAAATTATAGATAATTTTTTCATAAAACCTACTGTTACATTAATACTTAAAAAAAAAAACATTTCTGTTCAATTATTATTTTTTAAAAGTAATTAATTACTTTTCTTATTTAACGATTTATTAAAATTATTTATTATGAACTATTTAATGATTTATTGTTGATTATTAATGACGAATTTTTTAATAATTTTTTAAATTATTAACAATAAATTATTTAATGCCTGATCTAATTAAATAAATTTGTTTTGTTCAATCAATCCAAATATCATACCGCACAAAGGAAATATTACAAATATAGCCATAACAATTTGTGGACAGGATTTACTATGTGCTTAACAATGGAGAGACTTTAAGACAAGTGTTTTACAATAGTGAGTCTTTAAGATGTTTAACAAAAGTGAAACTGTAAGAAAAGTGTTTAACCATCGTAACATCTTAAACCAAGTGCTTAACAATACTGAGACTGTTAATACAAGCGTTTAACAATAGTTAGAATTTAAGACAAGTATTTAATAATAGTGAGACTGTAAGACAAGTTTAACAATAGTGAGACTTTAAACAAGTGCTTAACAATACTGAGACTGTTAATACAAGCGTTTAACAATAGTTAGAATTTAAGACAAGTATTTAATAATAGTGAGACTGTAAGACAAGTTTAACAATAGTGAGACTTTAAACAAGTGCTTAACAATACTGAGACTGTTAATACAAGCGTTTAACAATAGTTAGAATTTAAGACAAGTATTTAATAATAGGGAGACTGTAAGACAAGTGTTTAACAATAGTGAGACTTTAAGACAAGTATTTAACAATAGTGAGACTGTTAGACAAGTGTTAAACAATAGTCAGACTGTTAGACAAGTGTTAAACAATAGTCAGACTGTAAACAAATGTTTAACAATAGTGACACTTTAAGACAAGCGTTTAACAATAGTAAGACTTTGAGACAAGTGTTTAACAGTAGTGACAGTAGTGAAGTGTTTAACAGTTTAACAGTGTAGAGTCTTTAAAAAAGTGCTAGAATTCAAAGAAAACATAGAAAAAAATTAACTTATCACGTGTTTTATGGAAAATTGGACTAAAAACTGAGATCATTCTGCGAGTTCCAAAAGTTATGAATACGTTTCAGCAACTGTGAACGGATAATTAGTCGCGTCTTTACTTTAGCATTTATCGTTATTAGCAGTTGATTTACAAATCTTTGGCTGCATATTTGAATTTCTTCTGTTCGATTAATTTACAAACAACAGAATGGGACAAAATAAATCACAAAAGATTCACAAATGAACTGTTAATAAAGATAAATAAATTCGAGTTCATCACACAAATGGCGAGACTGTTTAGAGATGGTTTACTAAAGTAAAACTCTAAAACTAAACTCTAAAAAAAAGTGTACTTACGTACTTATAGAAAGTTACTTCTTTAAACGCTAACGTATGCTTTGTTGTTTAAAATTCCACAAACAATGAAATCAAATTAGTCCAGTATTTTATTTCCTGACAATATTGTCATCCTCAAGTTAAAGAAATGTTAACTATACTGGTTTATTCAAATGCTTTAGAAGTAACTTTATAACTATTGCGTAACTCATGTACTAGAAACATCAATAATTTTCTGAAACAAAACATGAGAAGTATACTCCGAAAAGTTTATTCCACAACTTTATACTTTTTATTTCTTTCAAAAAAGACTCAAGTCTAGACTGCGAATCTTCACTAACTTGAAATGCAATAGTTTTGAAATTGTGGTGAAAATTTTCTTAAGCCAGACTATAGCAAATAGATACGTATTAAGTTCGAAAGGAACTAAGTAAAAGTGAATAAATTTTATATATTTAAAATAATTTAAAGTTTCAGTTAAAATGATTTTGTAAAATTCCGATTGTGTTTGTGAACAATGTATTATTCATGCTATCATCTTTTGCTTAATTGATCAAGGGTTCAGGTTGTTTCGTAAATTTTTATAAAATAGTGCAAATTTGACAGAACTGTTACTTTATTACATACTGGGCATTTTTTACAAATCTATATTCATATGATCATAAATAATTCAAAAGTAATCAGTCTCCAAATTTAATATATCATTTATGCGACATATTATTATGCGAAAATAATAAAATAGATTATTATGCGGAAATTATATAATAAATTTGCAGGAGGAAATTAAAATATGTTCCAGTATATTATAGAAACATGCCACTACAATGCCTTACATTGAATCTAGTTCACCTATAGGCAAGAAGGAATGTGGACTATTATATAATAGAGATATATATTTCTTTATAAATATATTATTTTATTGTCAATACTGGAAGACCAACGTCGTGAACCAGAGTTGGATCTGTGTATTTATGGATGGCTCCTATATCAAAGACTCTGCTTGTACTGGTGTCTACAGTAGATTATTTTCTGTTTTCTACATGGTTGACAATCACCTGCCTGACTTTGATGTTGAAAAATCGGGAGTTTTTTTTCCCATGGAAAACCTAAAATCTAAAATACATTTTTTTTTAATAAGCTTTTATTAGTTTCACCTGTATGTTTATTTGCTTGTTTGTAACTGACTCTTTGGGTTCAATTTCTCCCTACTTTAAGAGATCAGATTTAATTTAAACGTTATAGACTTATCAAGGACCGACGACAATAAAATATTTTGATAAGTTTATTATCTCATCATCATTAGGATCGCCAGGATTAGTGATTTCATCTTAATTTATGAAGAGCAATTTAACCCATGTAGAATGAAAGTGCCCAAGACATTCAAACCTATGTGGGACAGTGGCACAATGGATAACGCGCCTGATAAGGGATCAGGAGATTCCCTGTTCGAATCCTGGCTGGCTCGACATATTCACATTTAGCCTTTGCTTTACTCACAATTAAATTATTGTAAGAACTATAGTTCCAGTCCTACGTACCGGCACCCCATTTAAATATTATAGTTTAAAAACACTAAAAAAACTCGCTTTTAGAGTTAATCAAACTAAAAAGTAAAAAATAATTGTTAACATAAGAATAAAATGACTGACGAGAAAATGAATGTCACTGTTTTAAAAGCGCGGGGTGCTCGATATCAATCGTTATAATTTTTCACTAGTTTCATTCGGAATGCAGAGTTAGTTTAAAAATGTCATACAAAGCACCCCACGCTTTTAGAACAGCGACATTCATTTTCTCGTCAGTCATTTTATTCTTATGTTAACAATTATTTTTTTACTTTTTAGTTTGATTAACTCTGAAAGCGTGTTTTTTAGTTTTTTTAAATTATAATTTATTTTTTGAAAAGTAGTTATTCGAGGATTCTAGATACGCCATTGAAGAAATCGCTTTACAAAGACAGTCTTAACCAAAATGAAACAAGATATCAAGTTCCTTAATGAAAATGATAAATACATCACTTTCTAGTGGATTCCATTACATGTTGGAATTGATGGGGGGAAAAAAGGGAAGATTTCTGAAAAAAAAGGAACAAAATAAGTTCCTAGACATTCTCCTATCTCTCTTGAAATTAAGTCATCACATATTAGTGAATTAATATATAACACCAAGGGAAAAGTAAGGAAAACAATAGGGGATGACTGGAAAAAATTGAGTGGAAAAACTGGCAAAGAGATTGCAGCCAATTTTAGATTAAGAACTGGACATTACTGCCAAACCAACTTAGGGATTGTGAATTCCGATATATGTGTTTTATGGAAAACAGGGAAAATGAATAAGGCCCACCTATTTGTTTTTTCGGGGCTGGATTATTAACTTATAACAGAGTGGGGATTTGTCTACTCTTTAATGCAGGGTCAAGGAAAACATGTCCTGATTAGATGGAGTTATATTATGGAGTTTCTGGCTTTTTAAATTATTATCCTTAGAACATTTAACTTGTTTTTAACTGTTTTTAAGGCCTTTTTTTGTCTTTCTTTCGGAGTCTTGTCTGGTCTTTCCCTTTTTTAATTTGTTTATATGCTCTCTTTGTTTCTACGGTAAGTTGCCAAATTGTATGGATTGAATTCCAATAAAGCCATATATAACCATAGATACAACATATTTTGGTATTATTATTACGATACTTATTTTTGTTAACTGCTGAATATATTTGAATTTCTCACCAATGTGAAAAAGACAAATGAACCTTGATTTTTAAAAATTAATTTTTAAGTAAAAAAAAAACAATAAATATCATTTATGAAAGATTCTCCATTCCATCAAACGATTTCTAAAAAAAAAAAATTTAATGAAATGGTAAATTCTATTTTTTTCCTTTCCTTTTAGGTGGAACGCGGTTAGCCACGAACTCTCTTTTATTGAAGGAATTTCAATCTATTTCCAAACAATTTGGTAAAAAAGCAGCTTTTATGATTCTTCCGAGAGTTCTTGAATGACAGTCATGTGGAATCATAAAAGCTCACAGAATTTCTCTTCAACCAATTGCTTGCTTATAGGTCTAGATTGTAGAGATTAAATCTCTTTGTTTTAAGACAGTGTACTTCAGTTTGAGATGAAAGAATGTCTGTTTTTCGTTACATGTTAATGCAAAATTTAGAAATATATCATACTACACATATAACTTTCTGTTGCCCGGCTTCAGAATATAAAATTTATTAACACTTTCATATCAAAGAAATAAATTGGAAAGTTTTAAATCAAAGTTCAGGGATTCTTACCATTTTTTCAATTCCTTCTATTATCTCACATTCTCCCTATATATATCTTGTTCAAATTTTCAATCCTTAATAATATACTTTTTATTCATGCACTTAAGTTCAAATACATTTTTTTTGAATTTATAGGGGATGACACTTGATGCTAATACAGTTTTTTCAGATATTAATTCATTAATATTAGCATATATAGATTTTAGCATATATCTACCAATAGATGGCGCCATATAAACTTAAAAAAAATGAATGAAAATTATTTATAAAATGCACTTTCTGCAATATAGTGAAAAAAAAAGTAGGAATTGACTTTACAACTTTTTTTTTATATTACTTGTTTGGTTTCATGGTACCCGTTTGCAAACAAAATAAAGCTCGTGGTATCTTTTCTCAAATGGATTCACGTAACATAAAATTATAATAACTCAATTACGATAAATACCATTAAAAATTTTATTCAGTAAAAATGCTTCAGTTCTTTTCTGGAAATATTAATTAACGATCAAATTCATTATAAATCAAATAATAATTCAAATTATATTAATAAAAGTTTTGCCAAGATGAATATTAATCATTATTTTTGAATATAAATCAAGCAATGTTGTTTATTTTTGATGAGAGTGTTGAAAAACAATCTATTATGTCTATTTCTAGTAATTATAATCACCAATGTCATCATAATTTAAAGCGTAAACTTCCATAACAAATTCCAGATTTAATTTAAGATATATGCTATTTAAATTATGAAAACAAAAATAATGTTTTTTTAATCATACGAGTTTACAGATATATTGAACCAGAGCTATGAATTTTGGCTTGTTTGTATAATTTTCTTTTCTTAGGAGGCATTGCAAATTTAATAATAAATAACGGTATGAATTTCAACGAACACAAATATTTTCTCAAATCCGAATATTTATATAATATGGAAAAAGTTTTTAAGTTGATCCAAGCTTTGTATGGAATGTATCCCTGTCAATTTTAACGAAATTTGGATGTAAGGCAATGAGTAGTCACGGACACACACCTACAAACAATTTGTTTTTTAATGTCCTGCTGTGTGGGAGGGACATCCCATGCGTGATCTACTCTTGGATGGATGGAAAGGGGGCAGCTTCTGTTGTGAGGGAGCATCCGTAGGTAGAAGTCTGACGTTTGCTCCGTGACGCTCTTACAGTCATATGAGACCGGGTCGTACGGCTTAAAGTGGACTCCGAACCCCTACATGGCACCACCGGGACTCGAACCCGAAACTTGTGGTCAGAGATATATATATATATATATACTCAATGTACAATGGTGTATCATAAGTAGCTTTAAATTATGCACATAAATTATGATGTAAAATTACCAATTATGTGATATCAATTCAGTTTTTTAAAAATTGATAGCATATTTATGCTTATAGTAGTCCTACATTGATTTAATGATTTCAATAATGATATTATTCTGTGACTATTAAATACGGCATTTTTGCCTTTTTTAACACATATCAAGTACTCAATCTACAATTTCATTTTCGTAAAATGAATACCATTTTTTTATATTTCTTGAACAAATAATGCACAAAAATAATTCCATGGGTAGGAAAGTCTTATGACTATACACATGTTTTTTTTTTGTAAAGCCATTTATTTATTTATTGCTTTTGCAGTGTAGCTGGTTGCTTTAGCTTTGTATTGACCAATAAATTTAAATATAATATCATCTATCCAGACACAAGGTAAAAACTACATTTTGGACATTAAAATATACATTAATAGAGGAATTCAGACCACTTAATACATGTAAGAGAGGAAAAATTAAATAGATTATGTTCCACTTATTGGCCTAAAGGCCGAATGTCATGAATGTTTGTAGAGGTTGGCAATCCACTTTAAACCGCAGGTTCCGCTCTAATATGACTGCAAAGAGTTGGGCTTATTGCTGACAATCCCACCCCTTTAAAAAAGAAAGCATCTCCTGTCTCGAGATCTGCCAGTAGGCAGACGGCCTTGGCCACCATGGGACTGTTGAGCTAATAAAGAAGGTTCCAATTATTGATTATGTTCCACTTATGGAAATTGGTGGCATTCGTAGGATATTACGAATAGATTAAGTCTAGATTCAAAGTTGTATTCCTGTGTTATATTCAGTGCTATGAGAAATGAAAAGACTCGATAGCAAATATGTGTATACACGTATGTAGTATGCGTGGACGTTATGCTACGACAGTCAGACTGCTTAGGGAAGTATTTCTGGTTATTTTTGCACGAGATGCACATATTTAGTGTTACCTAAATTTTTATATGGAACATGAAATTCATGACGAAGATAATTTAAATTTAAAATATACATTAAATATAAGCTATATTTAAGAAATGCCTATGTACGTAAATAAGAAGATGAACTAGAAATTAAACATTATTTTATAAGTAATTTCTATCATAATTAATATTACTATAATTTTTATTTAAAACATTAAATAATTAGCATTAACAATTCTACGTGGGCTTGATTTGTAGGCAGCTAATAGATTGCTCTACATTTTCTAAAGATATATATGGTTTGTTCCTCAGAGTCTGCGGGTGTAAAATTTCTCTATTAGGGTTTTAAAAGGAAGGAATATGGGGAGTGTGCTAAAGTCACATCCATATGTATGTATGAATGTTCATTTCAAAATACCAAAAGGGCAAGATGTTCCAACTCCTTAATGTCATAAGAATCCTTCTTCTGAAAAGTCTGTCTTTAATTTTTTTTTTTTTTTTTTCAAAATCAGACTCAAACAAACCAAAACGTTTTCTGAATCAGCGCCATTATCACTAACAAATATGAACTAAAGTTGTTGCAAATATATTGATGAATGGTTTATCCTGTTTGGAATAAGGGGTATTTCCTTTATTTTTGGGATAATCCAGAATTTAATAACCCATCCCGGTCAACGGTCAGGTCCAAAAGAACAATTCGGTTTGGTGGGATCCAGCCCCTTTTTTAAATTGCGGGAAAAGGAAGACCCGTTGCCTCAGGCCGAACGATCTACGATAGTGCGTGAGCCTGGTGCACAAGTTTTAGCTGCGAGAATGGCTCCAGGGATAATTTGTAATGGAGAGTTATGTCCATCTTTTGGTTCGTAGCATTTTTTTGGTAAAATTTGAGGCTACTGGTACCCCACGGCCACACACTCTAATATTTTGATTGAGGTATGCGTTGGAAATATTATGAATACTTCTCTGTAAACATTTCTCTGTAAACATTTCTCTATAAACATTCTCTATAAAACTTTTTTTATTTTATTTATTCTGCCAAATATTAAAAATCCTAAATTTTATTGTAATAGTATTTATTCGTATTCATTAAAGGGTAAAAGTAAATTAGTTGTTTGTCCTAGTATTTATTTTAATTGCTTTTTATTAATGTTAATTCATTTGGCCGTCCTACGAGTATACGTAGACCAACGGCCCCATTTCTATGTCGGTATATTAACAATATTGATGAATTTTTTAGATCAAATATTTGTATTGGGATAATAGTTTAATGTAACAATAATATGTAATAATTTACAATTCCTTAGAGACATAACATTTTTTTTAAATTAGT
The DNA here is from genome assembly GCA_021605075.1 of Caerostris darwini. Classification (NCBI taxonomy): domain Eukaryota; kingdom Metazoa; phylum Arthropoda; class Arachnida; order Araneae; family Araneidae; genus Caerostris; species Caerostris darwini. The sequence continues at coordinate 308,630 of BPLQ01002709.1, forward strand.
GAAATACATTCACGGGGCCTCATGGCCGAGTTACTAGCGATCTGGCGCTCGGTGCCACAGTTTTCGGATTCGAGCTCCGGCGGTGCCATGGATGTTTGTAGTGGTTCGTAATCCACTTTAAACCGGAGGTCCCAGTCTAATATGACTGTAGATCGTTGGACGTAAGGCTGACAACCCTAAGCCGTAAAAATAAAACATGTCTTGTCCAGAAATCTGCCAGTAGGCAGGCGGCCTTGGCCCACCATGGAACTGTTGCAGATTATGTTAGATCAAATAATTTTACTAGGGGAATAGTTCAATGTAAAAATAATATGTAATTGTTAAGGAATATAAAAGTTTGTTTAAATTATTGAAATACATTCACATTTCACATAAATTGAAAATTTAATTAGTTGATTATATTATATTAATCGGTATTAATTGACCAAATTTATTTCTTAAGACTTATAAACATTTATCAAATGAATAATTTTTCCTAATTGAAATTATATTTCTTTATATCCATATTATTCTTTATATTCCTTTTTCCCCAAACACCCACCTTCATTCCTTTCTATATCTAAAGTTATTTCAGAAGGGATATAAAAAGGGAATTGATTTACTGCATAAGGTTAAGCCTACTTTATCAGAGCTCATGGGGTCCTCGGTTCGCTGACCACGGGTCATAAAAGTGGACGGGAGAGGGCGTAAGATAACCATTGTTCGCAGACTCTTTTCACATTGCTCGCTGACATGCTGGTTGGTAAAGTTCTGTTATCACCAGTAGAGTAGATATTATTGCAACAGCATGGTGAAGGATCAGTGAATCTTTTTCAATTCCTTCTATTAGCTCACACTCTCCCTATATATATCTTGGTCAAATTTCCAATCGTTTATAAAATACTTTTTATTCCTCCACTCGAGTTCAAATGCATTTTTTTGAACTTGTAGTGGATGGCACTGGATGTTAACACGGTTTTTTCAAATATTAATTAATTCATTAAATTTAATTAATCAATTTTAGTTTTTTTTAGATTTAAGTTGCATCTATCTACCAATAGATGGCGCCAGATAAACTAAAAAAAATGAATCAAAATTATTTATAAAGGACTTTCTGAAATATAGAGAAAGAAAAGTAGGAATTGAAATAAATTTTTTTTTATATTACTTGTTTATTTATTATTGCAATCTTTCTTTACTTCAGATATCAATTGAATATATCTATCTATTTTTAAAGTAAATATGTTTAGAAAATATTTTTGAATATGTAAATAACTTTATTAATATGATTTTGAAACAAAATAAGTTGATAAATAGATTTCTAACCCGACTCGTACATGTACAGTTAGTGAGGCGGAAGACTCAGGTTTTAGTTCCTGGTCACGTGCTTTCCCCATCCATCTGCAATCAGAAACGAATAGACTTAATGGCAATTATGATAGATTGTGTAAGCTTATCGCATTAGTAATCAGACTTACTATGCTCCACAACTCACCCCCGTACCAAGGACTATGTGCCCCCTTACCAATTAGAAGGTGAGAATAGAACATTAGGGAGCCTCATGAATACTACGAACAGCCCAAATATTGTTTTTGAAGGGAGAACAGTGCTTTCTGTGAAGGCGTTTACAGGCAACGTCCTCTCATATAAGTGTCGCATTTGAAAAATCGTGGAAAATCCCTACAGGCAGAGTTATTATTGATGCGAGATGCTTTACAACCACAATCGAGACTCCTTGATTCTGTAAGCAGTGACTCCAGCCATGCCACTAGCGAATTCGGACGTAGTCCCTTCTGGCCACTAGCTGCGCGACACTGACCTACGAGACGGGCATCCATTCAGACTGCTCGGAAGAACTTTCCGGCCTCGTATTAATCATTCACATTCCCTATATAGAGACACAAACCATTCTTTCTGGTTTTCCATTCTCATAAATGCATTAATTTTAAATGCCATTCATTTATGTTTGCATTCTAACTATGTAGGAAATTACTGTCAGTGAAGAATTGTGATTCATACGGGAGCTTTTACGGAAAAATATAACATATACTAACTTTACTTTATCAATTATTACATATACTGCATCACATATACTGGCTTTAACAGTTTTATAGATTAAAATAATAAATCAACTAAGTCAGTATTTGTTTCAACGCAATTCGAATGACTTCAAAGACTCTATTGTAAGTATTCCACCTATTTCAGAATCCTCACATTATAATAATTCAGAATACAAATTTGCAAATATATAATATATAAAAACGTGGGTAGTGAATAAATTTCAATATTTTCAACGTTATTACTGAATCAAATGCTTATTTTAATTTATTTTATTTATATAAATAATGGGATTGAATAATTTCATTCTAAAACTATTTTAAAGCAAATATTAAAATCTTCTTTTAAATAATATGTTTGTCATTCTAAAAATCTACTTTTCTATTTTTTTTTATGCATGCATGTATATTTTTTTATTTCGAACAAGTGTGGAATTGATTATTTATTTGTGCTTTTATAGAAACTTACAAAGCGGAAAGCATATATTAAATTTTTCAAAACTAATTTGTATGCATATCCAAAAATGGCAAATAAAATCAAGAATCGTATTATGAATTTACAATTCAAATAGGGCTTGATGAAAGATATTTTATAAAAGATACCTTTTCGACTACAAACAAACATATCCTTCTATTTTTTATTAAAAAAAGGAATCCAATTGCATCTAATAATCTTTGGAAAAATAAAAAAAATTATTTGAGGATAAAACTTCCAAGAGAAGTTCGTTGTTGCTTATAGAGTATGCTGTAACTTATAACTTTAATTATTTCTGAGAAGGAGACTTTGCCATAAATATAATAAACTTCGATAAATGTTTATTTAAATTTTGAGTGGTTTTTCGAAATATTTGTAACTTTTTAAAGATTTGAATGTATGCATTTCTAAGAATTCCACTCACTTGTGATTTACATTTATAATATTTTAGGTATTACTCTTAAATAGCTGGGAAAATAAATAGCTTATTGCATGTTGAATAGCTGTATTTGAAATTTTACAGAAAACTTCTAGCAACACTATCCAGGATCTATTTCTACGTATTACAATTTGAAAAGAAAATTTATTTTGCCATGGACGTAAATGTATAAATTAAATTCGTAAGTATTTTTTAGGATTTATTGAATAAAGTGTTTTCTGGATTCCGTTTTTTCTAAAAAATTACTTATATTTTATAAATGAAATCTACTTATTTGTGATTTCTGTTTGGGCTGCATTACTCTGAAATTGTTGTTAAAATGAATAGCTTTTTTGAATTTTAAATATTCGAAATTTTACCAAAAAGTTAAAAATGTTTTCAATACTACTCAGGGTCCATTTCTACGTATTACAATTTGGAAATAAAATTTTTTTGCAATGGACGTATCTGTTTAAATTGAATTTGAAAGTAATTTTTATGATTTATTGAATAAACTGTTTTCTATATTAAACTTGTTCTTAAAAATTAACTTATGTTTTATTAATGTGTTAATAATGACTCTGCACTATTACGAATCGTAATATTAAAGCATCGTCTTCTCGAAAATGAATATACGAACTTTTTAGAAAGAAAATTCCTCAAAAATTCTTAATTAAATTATATTCAATAAGATATCAGTTGGTTCTCAGAAATAAAATTTTTAAAAAAATTAAAAAGATTTAAAAAAAGAATTATTTTTAAAAAATTAACACAATTTAAACTATAATTAAAATTAATTAATAAAATTAAGTTAAAAATTTAATTAATTTTAAATTTAATTTAAATTAAAAATTTAATTAATTTTAAATTTAAATTAAATTTAAATTTAAATTAAATTAACAATTAAATTTAAATTTAAATTAAATTAACAATTAAATTAAAATTTAAATTAAAGAATAAATTTAAAATTAAAAAAATAATATATTAATTATTGATGCTACGATTTTGTATGTAGCCTATATATATTGTTGTCTGCTTTTATTTTCTCTTCTTAGAATGCAGTTGAATAAAGAAAGATTATATCTAAATCAGTACTTTTATTCAAATTACATGAAAAATAACTCGTCCATTACCACAGCAAATTTCGGAAATTTTTTGCAAATAAATCCAAATGGTAAGCAAATTTAATAAAACTATACAACCTGGGAGTGTGATATGAAATTGTGTGTGACATTTTTAGCAGTAAGTACCTCTAATGAAATTTAAACATACTTTTAGCATATTTGGGCCATATTTGCACAACAAATCGTCGAAGTAGACTAGAAAACTTGAAGCACTTTGTGGTATTAAAGCAGAAATAAAATGCGTAGTTTATTTCTTAAATTTAAATTTCAGTTTGTTTTTGTTCTTTTATTGCTATTACCATAGGAATTTTTGAAATAGATTTCAAAAAAATATTTTATCTATTGTTTTCTAAAATGTCTATTTATATTGGGCTTAACTTTTACATAGAAATATAATGCAAGTTGAAAATAAGGTGATGTTTTAGTAATGTGATTGTTTTTTGAAGTATGATTTCAATCAATTTTTCCTTTTTTTAATTTCATGTACAATGTATTCCTAAATATATCATCTGTCTTGTTGTTGTGCATTAGCGGGTTTCATGTTTCTTGCATTTATAAGTCAAATAGATCACAGAAGGAAAATCCAGGGAGGACATTGTCTTATAGGAGAACTCTTTATAGTTGCTGTCCCTCATTTTCGTGTCGTATGGGGGAAAATGCAAAAACCTCTAACTAGGCTGTCCTAATTTCATTGCGAGTATTTTACAAATGCTGTCATAATTATCATCGAGTCTCTTTATTTGAAAGCAATGATTTAATTGGAAACCAGCTGTGAATTATTTTAAATCAATAATCTTCTTCGAAATTTAATGTAAAATTCTAGTAAAGTTATGCAATGTTCACTACAATAATTTTTAACTTTAAACAATGATCACTACAATAACCTTGTAAAGTTATACCATGTTAAGTGAAATATTCTCGCAAAGTTATACAATATTAATAATCTCGCAAAGTTAAACAATGTTATCTATAATAATCTTACAACGTCATACAATGTTCACTACAGTCATTTCGTTTTATACAATGTTATAACAATTTCGCAACGTTGTACAGTATCTATAGCAATCTTTCAACTTTATATAGTATTCACTAGAGTAATTTTTCAATGTTATATAATGTCCGCTACAATAATCTCGCGATGTTATGCAATGTTATATAATATTCACTACAATAATCTCAACATATTATAACATGTTATAACATTCTCGCAACGTCATACAATGTTCTGTATAAAATTTCGCAATGTTACATAACTCTTCAATTTCAATTACAATAACCTCGCAATGTTATGTTCTGTTATGCAATGTTATAATGTAATATTCTTGCATTAATGTTAATAATCTCTCAACATTATACATTATTATATATTACATTCTTGCACATCATGCAATGTCATAAAATATTTTCTATACAATATCGCAACATTATACAGTACTACAAGTACTGCAATAATCTTGTAAATTTACACAATGTTCACTACCATTTCTCACAAAAAATGTTGCATTGAAAACAATTCAACAATCTTACAATAAAAAGAAATTTCCTTTATTCCCTCTTCCGGAAATACCAGTTACTATGGAATCCAGCATTCTTCCACTTTGCTTTAGGTAGAAACACTTTTTGACTCACTCTCAAATCCTAAAAATAAATACCCCTAAATCTTATGTGAACGAAAAGAAGTTTTCTGATCCTAGCATCTTAAAATAAAAGGAGATAGCTTATTTTTCAAATAACAATCTCTTACAGAAACATTAATAATGATATTGAAAAGTATTGTCTATAAATCTGTGTAATTTTCCAACTATATCCGTTGAAGCGTTGGATAAAAATAATATTTTAAATATATTATGAGATAAATTGAATTAGATGCTTGCAACGTTATACAATGTTAAACACAACATTCTCACAAAGGTAATGCTAATAATTTCGCAAATATATACAATGTTATCGATAACAATCTTTCCACGTTATACAAAAAATCTCGTGTTCACCACAATAATCTCGCAATTGTTATAACAATCCGTTACCTCAAGCAATGTTCTCCATAAACTCCTGCTACGTTATACAATGCTCTCTATACTTATATTGCGACGTTAGTCAACGCTCATTACAATAACTTCTCAATGTTATATAAGGATATGTACAAAGACCTTGCAAAATTATTAATGTTAACAATCTCGCAACGTTATCCAATGATATGTATAACAATCTCGTACGTTATATAATGATATGTATAACAAACTCGCACATTATACAATGTTATCAATAACAAGCTTTCATGTTATACAATGTTATCAATAACAAGCTTGCATGTTATACAATGATATCAATAACAAGCTTGCATGTTATACAATGTTATCAATAACAAGCTTGCATGTTATACAATGTTATCAATAACAATCTCGCATATTATTCAATGTTATACAATGTTCTCTAAAAAATATCGCAACTTTATACCATAAAAACTACAGCAATCTCGAAAATTTACACAATGTTCACTACAATTTCTTCTGTTGCTTTGCACCAGTTACTATGGAATCCAACAGTCTTCCACTTTTCTTTCGATACGAACACTTCTTGACTCACGCTCAAATCTTAAAAATAAATACCTCTAAACTTTATGTGAACGAAAAGACGTTTTCTGATCCTAACATCTTAAAATAAAATGGAAAGAGCTTATTTTTCAAATAACAATCCCTCACAGAAACATTAATAATGATATTGAAACTTATTATTTATAAATCTGAGTAATTTTCCAACTAAATCCAAGATAAAAAAGTTCAATACACTTTCTGTTACGGTAAAATAATATTTTAAATCTGTTATGAGATAAATTAAATAAGACGTTGGCGTAGCTGTCCACGATGCCAAACATCTATTAGTGGAAAACGGTGACGTAAACGCTTGCTGAAAGATTGGGGAAAGGGAGTATACTCAAGATAATCGTTATATTCTTAGACCCTTAATTCAGGTATTCTTACGAAACTGCATTTATCTTTTACATTTTTGAAATCAGTGCAGGCTGTTATTGATTGGCTTAATTATACGCGTGACGTCAGACAAATCGCCCTCTTGTGGTAGCTAGCCCCGCAGTAATTAGTGAAAGGGATTTCGGGCGGTATCAATTCGTGGACATTTTGCGTGGGTCTCAATGGAAATTAATGGGAATTTTCGTTCAGAACACGAACACCTTTCATTTATGTAACAGTGTTTCGTTGGTTAGAACATTTTTAATAACTTGAAAACAGGAATTAGATTATTTAAAATCATCTTGTAATCTTATATCCCGCAGCAAAACTTCAGCATTTGTTTTATAATGCAATAATTAATTAAGTCAAACATACTTTAAATTAATTATTACAAACTAAGGTTTTTCCTGAAAGTATTTTCAAGAAAATTGGTAGATACGAAGTAGATTCATCGTTACCAGTGGCCATCACAGACAAAGGCATAGCTGATTTCGAACCAAGCTCCTTATAGCCATAAACCCACGATGCTGTTCATCAGGTCGTTCTGAATTGTCGACTTAATCACAGATTTTAGAGTCTGTTTTGTAAATACGTGGTTAACTTAGATTTTTTAAATAATTTAAATTATTATTAAAATCTGTAAATAAAAGTAATTGGTTAAATAGTTTTAAAAACGTTGAAATTTATTTCAACGTGATAACAATATTTCAACATTTTAAGAACATTTAAGAACATAACAACATCAAGAGCATAACAGTTAAGAACATAACAACATTTCAACACTGTTGTTGAGATATTTCAACATTGTTAAGTAATACTGCTTTTAAGCAGTATTACTTAACAATGTTGAAATATCACCAATTTTGCAGTTTTTTTAAAGATTTTGCCTTCAAACAGGAAATATATTTGATATTAAAAGCGATTATTTTAGTTGATAGGTTTCTTCTAGTAACATTTTTTTAAATTCTCAAGTAACATTTTTGTACTTGGTTTTTGGAAGATATGAAAATTTTTTTGAAACTTTTTTTTGTGCAGAATAGGGGAACAATTTTTAAGCATTGGAGAACATTTTTTTTTTTTTTTTTTTAAAGAATATGGGAACTTTTTTTAAATTCTCAAGAAACAATTTTTACCTCCTTTTGAATAATGTGGGAATATTTTTTTTAAATAGTGGAGAAACATTTTTTGTGGGGAGAATATGGGAACAAATTTTTAAAAAAAATTTCAATAAATATTTTTTAAACTTTTTGTTGGTGAATATGAGAGCATTTTTTTAAATGTTCAAGAAACTATTTAACTTGTTTTTTGAGGATGTGGGAACACTGTCTTAAATTCTGAAGTAATACCAAAATCTTATTAACTTTTCACTGCCTTACTATAATGATATTCCTTCTGTTTACACATCACATTTACAAATATCGTGCCAAAGGTGAAGAAAGACCGAAAAGAGCACGCCAAATGGCTTAAAAATCAAGGTCATGCTGACTGTTTTCTTCGATTACCGTGGTGTGCTGCATTACGAATTCCTTCCGCAGGCCAAACTGTTAACAAGGAATCTATGTCAGTGTTATGCGTCGTTTGCGTGAAGCTATTCCCAAAAAGAGGCCACATTTATCGAAAGGCAACTCTTGGATTTTGCATCACGATAATGCGCCAGCTGACACTGCATGGTTTTTCGTGAGTGTTTCGCCAAAAATGAAACCCCTATCATTCCACAACACCCGTATTCACCTGATTTAGTACCTGGCTATTCCCTAAACTCAAAAGACGCCTCCATTGACACCGTTTTGAGTTGATTGAAGAGATTCAAAGTGAATCACCGCTTTGATGGCCATGCCTGCCGATTACTTTTTAGCATGCATTGAGTATTGGAAAAAAAATGTTGGCATAAGTGTATTGTGTCCGAAGGGGATTACTTTCAAGGCGATGAAATAAATTTGGAAGAATAAATAAAAAGTTTTGAAAAAAATAAAAATCGGTCCTTCCTTTTGGGCACAGTAGTATTTATATATACTATAATAGCAATAGTGCACAAATTGAAAAAATATAATTTAACGCCTAGAAATAAATTAACATATTAAGCTGTTTTAATTTTTGGAAATCCGGTCCTCGGATAATTCACCATTACAAAAGTAGCAATACAGAACAATTATCGTTCCTTGTTGGATTTGCTATAATTCACCCACCCTTTCCTATGACAATTTTGACAAACACCTTCAATTTTAATATTGAGGGGATAAAACTTTGAACTTGCCCAGTAAATTATCAAATGGATGCTCCATCCAAATGCTGCATCCAAATTGAACTTTGAAAGTCCAACTTATTGTCCAAGGTGCCACTGTGAACCATGTTGTACAAATAAAGTTGGGCCTGAATTAAAAATTTGCTTCAAAACCTAATTTCAGTTATTTCATTTTTTAAATATTTTTAATTTAATGTAATTTTAACCTATTGTATGTATTGCTTCAGGGTAGCTGTATTTTAGCTTCATTGTTATTAATTTATACACTGCTGCACTTTTAGTGTTGTAAAATTTTATTGCCAACTGTTTTAAAATGTGATGGATTTTAAAATATTCATTATTTATTAACTATATTATTTATCAACTTTATAGTGTATATTTAAAGTCAATTGTGAATTGTCAACTTTTTAAAAATGCAATTTAAGTTTTTGCATTTATTTTTATAATAATGCAAAACAAAAGTACTGCACGTGAAATATAATGATAAATATATCTAAAGTTATTTTTTTCATATCTAAGCAATTATAAATGTAGGGGATAGTTATAATTAAAAAAATGTTTAAATAAATATATTTTCATTAGGATATAATTATACATTTATAAATTATACTTTTTTATTTTATATCTGTAGGACCTGAATGGCCGAGTGGCTAGCGCTCTGACGCACGGTACCACAGGTTTCGGGTTCGAGTCCCGGCTGTGCCATGGATGTTTGTAGTGGTTCGGAATCCACTTTAAGCCGTAGGTCCCGGTCTCATATGACTATAGAGCATCACGAAGCAGAAGTCAGCCTTCTACCTACGGGTGCTCCTTCACAACAGAAGCTGTTTCCTTCCCCTTAAACCATGAGTTCATACGGGTTCGTGGGCTTGGTCTAGATTAGATATATACCAAGTGGGATAAGTTACAACAACAAATAAAATTTACAGCTTTTAAGAATTTCAAACAAAAGAATACATTTTTTATGTGCCTATGGATTAAAAGAAAGTGAAGGGAGACGAATTTATAAAATTCTTCTCGAAATCTCTATGAAACCACCGTATCAAATTTATTTATACAGAGATATATACGCATCCACCAAGAGACTATCGAATTTTCTGCATCCTCCATGTTGCCAGAAAGGCGGCCATAATATTTCCCATTCCCCAGATAGAAAAAGATAAAAGAACGAAACCATTTTCTTTGGCCCAGACCAGAAAAATCATCAATCTTCATTCGGAATGGTCGCCTCCTTACATTAGAATTGGAACTTATGGTTTCTTATCAGGTGGACAAAAGCAGGGGCGTTGGTATGCGGAGGGATTTCCATGGTTTCTGCGCCCCGGGGCTGAAGGGAAATTTGCTGACGATGAAAAGGTAATAAGATCCCGCAGAAGAAAATAGTACAGAAGAAACTAAATAGGAAAGGGAAGATAAACAGATTTTTTCCCTTTTCTAATAGAGAGATTTCCGCTGCTTGTAGATATCGTTTGTGGAATTCCTTTTTAAAGCACGTCTCGTTTGAACTTTGTGATCTTTTGATTGTTTTTTGAGTTTATAATTTAATGATTTATTATTTAAAAATACCATGTGAATAATAAAAGGAGACATAGTCAGATTTTGTGAATGTTTGAAGTTAGATCTTTATCTGGACTGACTATTAATAAGGACTTTAATAAGACTTTTAGTGGTTGGACTTAAAATTCATGTTGGTAAATTAAAGACTGGGGCCTGAATGGCTGAATGGCTAGCGCTCTGTCGCTCGCTGCCACAGGTTTCGGGTTCGCGCCCCGGCGGTGCCATGGATGTTTGTAGTGGTTCGGAATCCACTTTAAACCGTAGGTCCCGGTCTCATAGGATCGTGGAGCGTTGCTGGGGCATTGTTACTCAGCGTCCGTGGCTTATCTTCAAGTTACACGCTCCCCCTAGGTAATGCAAAGTGAGTAACGTCTGTGCAGCGCTTGCCTTAAGGCATCCGAGACCAAGCTGTCTAAGTGTTTACCAGCTGCATTAGAAAGAAAAAATTAAAGACTGGGGCTTAACCCATTATGTAAGCATCAATCAATTTTGAGCCATATATCCCTGAAGTGTTAGTATGTTTGCTTCACTTTGTATAATTCATTTCTCTGAATTCAGCATTGCAAAAACGACAATAAACAATTCAAACTATGACTTACGAAAGAGGAGAACAAATTGTAACTTCTCTTGGACATCCAAAAAAGAAAAAGAAAAGAACGCTGAAACAAACGTATCTGCAAACATCTTAATATCTACTTTCTCTGCCAGACCACCCAAGGGAACAAGACTTTTAGTGTTTGAACATACCCTTTATATTCGGAAATTAAAGACTGGGACTTAACCCATTATATAGCCACATGTCATAGGCAATCAATTTACAACAATATATCCTAGAAGTGTTACTACGTTAGTTTCACTATGTACAAAACATTTCTCTGAATTCAATATTGTAAAAAAAAAAAATAACGTAATGAAAGATAACAATTCAAACTATGACTTACGAAAGATGAGAACAAATTGTAACTTCTTTTGGACATCCAAAAAAGAAACAGAAAAGAACGCTGAAACAAGCATATCTGCAACATCTTAATATCTACTTTCTCTGCCATACCACTCATACAATTACGAGAAAATGACAGTTAAACATTTACGGTAAGAAAAGAAAGCACAATAATTCCACAGGATAATCAGTGGGCAGAATTTCGGTCCAAAATATTGTAAATTTCTATGCCTCGTTCCAGACATTGAATAAGTTATATTCAAAAAATATTATTAATTATATACAGTTATTATAGTTTAATTTATATGATATGGGAAACATTTTGTATATTATCTTATTGCTTTATTTTATCATAATTTTGTTTCATATTCAAATAATTTATTTTAACTTAAAAGAGGACATAATTTTTTATAAATTCTAAATAATATAAAACCCGAATTTTATTAATTTTATTAATATTTAAAAATTTAAATAATTTTTTTTACAAAATTATTTTTCACTAAGGGAAAGCATTTAGAATGCTAAGACAGGTTTTGAAGTCTTTATAAAAATTCAAATGTTGCCATATTTTATTAAAAATTCTGCACATGCAAAAGCTTTTTTTAAAAAAAATTACAAAATCAATTTTTAAGCTTTTTTTGTAATTTTTTAAAATTTTCTGAAAAAAAAATTGTCTTTTTTAAAGTGATAATTATAGTCATCAAATTCCATTACTCAAATTTGAGGGCAACGAGGAAAAAATATTGGGTAAAAAAAATATAATTTAATAAAAGTAGCAATAATTTTATGAATATTATTATTATTATTATTATTACTCTTATTATTATGATTTTGTAAAATATATAATATCTATTTATGGCATACTTATAACATTATTTAATCTATATTTAAGTATTACATACAAACTGATTGTTTTAAATATATCAAAAATTATTTTTACAATTACCAACCCTTTAAAAATCCTAATAGTATAGAAGTTGAGCCATGATTTAAATATGTCCATAGGTCAAGGATCTGTTCATAGGAAGTCGATAGACCAGGCTATTTATTAAATTAATTCTAATAGCTCACACTCTCCCTATATATATATCTTATTCAAATTTTCAATCTTTAATAAAACACTTTTTATTCATTCAATCAAGTTCAAATATATTTTTTTTGAACTTGTAGTGGATGACACTGGATGTTAATACAGTTTTTTCAAATATTAATTAATTCATTAAATTTAATTAATTAATTTTAGTTTTTTTTTAGATTTAAGTTGCATGTATCTACCAATAGATGGTGCCAGAAAAATTAAAAAAAAACGAAGGAAAATTATTTATAAAGAACTTCCTGCACTATAGTGAGAAAAAAGAAGGAATTGACTTTAAAATTTTTTTTTTTATATTACTTGTTTTGCTCTAGTAGGAAATAATGTAAGCTGAACCAATGAACTGTTTGAACTATTTATACTATATACTTTACCATCTTAAGCAAAGAAAATGATTTTCCTATGTCTGCTCTATCATGAAAACTATCCTCCCTAAATTTGTGAGATTCGCTAAGAAAATAAGATATTATCTATTTATTTGACTTATTTTTAAATAATACTAGCATTTAAAAGTTAAACAAACATGCAAACTTTAAGCAGTAGAAAACCATGAAGTTATAGAAAAGGTCTTGTGATCAGTATAATGGACACCCAATTCTGTAGAAATAAATGCATATGGATAGCGCATATAAATGCATATGGATAGCGGAGCTATAGTTCTGACGTGCATACAAATATTAGAAATCAGATGCAACAAATGACATGAACATATGTAGATTTGGTTTAGTTTAGTTTGTTGCTCTACGGTCATTTTGTGCACACTTTGGGCTAATTAGACCGGGACTTACAGTTAACGTGGATTCCGAACCACTACTACTACACCACACCACATCACTGCGCCTAGAACTGAGTTGCGCCTTTACAGTTTGGGAATGGTGTGAGTGAGAAGAAATATGATTGGGCTCTGTGATGCTCTACGGTCATATGAGACCAGGACCTAAGGCTTAAAGTGAATTCCTAAGCACTTCAAACATCCAGGATTCGAACACGAAACCTGTGGTACTGAGCTTACCATGCGGCCATTAGGCCCCGTTTCTGAACCACTAACAAACTTCCCTGCCCCCGCCGGATTCGAATGTTAAGTTTGTAATAGAATGCTAGTTAATTGGTCAGAGCTATAGCCAATTGGCCATCAGGACGCGAGCATATGCAAAATGATTGCAGTTAGTCTTGCTGTTCAAGACTACTAAAAAAAGAAGGATTAAAGATGCTATTAAATACACTCTCTACAATTTAAAGTAATTTCATATGTCCAATATGATTAAAAGAAATAATTTGATCGACTTCGCGCATACCAGTAAGCTTGAAGAAGGGAGTAGTGAGATAAGCGTATCACACCGATGTGTCGTTTTAAGAGCTTGGAAGGACTTCGAACCTAAGGTTGAGCTGTTGATAGTGGTTGATGAATGGCTTGTGTATCGTCTTGCGGAAGGAAAATGATCGATATCAGACAGTGGAAAACATTGCTCAACATCTACATATAGCTAAGACAACAATTGATGAGTTTTATTATATCCAGATTCTTTTATATGGATGATCTGTTCTGATACCGTCATAATGCTGCATCCAGTTGACAGCTGTCATCAGTGGCGCCATTTATATTAATGTAAAGAATACAGACTGGACATCTTATCAGTGGAGATACATACTCTTTACGTTTACAGATGATAGTTATTTCAGTATCATAATCATATTGGCCTGATGGCCATCTAGATAGCTCTCTGGCACTCGGTACCACATGTTTCGGATTCCAGTTCCGGAGGTGCTACGGATGTTTGTAGTGGTTTGTAACACACTTTAAACCGTTGGTCTCGGTCTAATAGGATCGTAGAGCGTTACAAGCGTCCGTAGCATATCTTCCTGCCCCTGGGTAGTGCTAAATGAGTAACGCCGTTGCAGTCCTTGCTTATGGCATAAAGATAACTGTCTAAATATTTGCCAGCTGCAGTAGAAAAAAAATCTATTATGAATGCCATTTGATATAAAGAAAAAGGGATACTGTTTTATGTCATTAATGTAGACCATTATGATTGCTTCGATGTACTCGTCTGAGGAGGTATTATAATATACGGGTACAGTAGATTACTGGAAATCTTTAGTCAACAAAGGTTCCTAACCCACAAATGCGTGTTCCTAAAAGCAATTGTTGTAGACTTCGTTTTTACACGATAACGCCAAGCTAAATTCAACACATGGCGTTGGATATATTCTATAAAAGAAAAGCCTGCGTAATTTATTGTTTTGGACACCACAGAACATGTGTGGATGTTTTGGAGCGACACTTCGAATTTATATATATATATATATAAATATAAAGAATAAAACTTAAAATAAAATTTAATTGTTTTATCCATCGAAATATAAATCATAATATCACTAACGGATAGAAAACTTTCAATATATTTTTTCTTTCAAAATATTAATCAGTTAAAAAATCAATTCATTAAATATAATTAATTAAATTAAAAAAATATTCATTAAATCCTCAAATAAATATTTTAAAATTTTCATATTATTTAGAAAATGTGTTTCGAGTTTGAACTTTTAGTCACAATATTTATGCTGTGCTTATTTTTGCTAATTCTAATAGCGCATTAGAATAGGTATATAGAAATAAAAGGATAAATAATGATAATTCCGAACCACATAATTAATTTTTTTTTCAATTCCTTCTATTAGCTCACACTCTCCCTATATATATCTTGTTCAAATTTTCAATCGTTCATAAAACACTTTTTATTCATCCACTCAAGTTCAAATGCATTTTTTTTGAACTTGTAGTGGATGACACTGGATGTTAACACAGTTTTTTCAAATATTAATTCAGTAATTAAATTTAATTAATTATTTTAGTTTTTTTTTAGATTTAAGTTGCATTTATCTACCAATAGATGGCACCAGATAATCTTAAAAAAAAATGAATGAAAGTTATTCATAAAGGACTTTCTGCAATATAGGGAAAAAAAGTAGGAATTCTTAAAAAATTTTTTTTTTTTATATTTCTTGTTGACAGTTGTTGTTTGCTGATAGAAAACTGCATATACGCTTGTTACAAGAAAGCTATTTTTAACCGAAATACCGAAATATTTGACACGTGCAATTTTCATGCGTGAATGAAGAAAAGCCTTTAATCTTATTAATGTCAGTTTTCTTTAAAATCATCGAAATAATAATTCTAATATCACTAATGGCTAGAAAGTGTTTAAAAGTATTTTCTATTTTAAGAAATTAATCAGTTAAAAAAATTAAATTAAAAATAATTATTAAATCCTCAAATAAACATTTTCATATTACTTAGAAAATGCGAGGTTGAACTTTTAGTCATATTATTTATGCTGTACTTATTTCTGCTAATTCTAGAATTAGAATAGGAATATAAAAATAAAATGATAAATAATGATATTTTCCAACCACATAGTTAAACATAAGTATGTTATTGACAGTAGCTGTTGAGATATACCTTTATTTACGCTGGCTACAAGAATGCAGTTTTTAATGGAATTAATTCGGCAGCCATATTTGACACGTGCTACATTCACGAGCGAATGAAGAAAAGCCGTTAATCTTATTAATGTCACTTTTCTTTAAAATAATCAAAATAATAATTCTACTATCACTAATGACTAGAAAACTTTAAAGATATTTTCTTATTTAGAATTCATTGAAATAGAATGTAATCCATCAGCTAAGATTTGCTTATCTAAGAATTTAATTTAATTTCTTATTATTGTTTGATTTATTTTTATTAGGGCTTAAAATTGTAACTGAAAGTTCACTATTCATGTATAAAACATTTTGTTTAGAATTGTAAATGTGTATGAATGGTGATTCATGTTTATTTATAAGTATCGAGTGAAGATATTTTCTTACGACAAAATTAAATTTCAGCGAATCGCTGTTGTTTACAGCAATCTTGCAGCAAGAAAAATTATTTATTAAATTAACTGCAGAGTAACATCCAATGTATTTTAGGAATACTTATTAAATTAATAATGCAAAATAATTCACTAATTTTCTGTAAAACAATTGAAATAGTATTTCCGATTGTTAGAAAAGCTTAATGTATGTAGAAATGTATGTTCTATGTAATTTGGATATTAATTTCTTAATAATAGAATTTCATTAATGTAGTTGTATTAATCATCATTATTGTTTAATAATTATGAACTTAAGAGTCTAGCCTTTACGTTTAAAAATTTTGCTTTTAAATATGGTTTCAGTTATTTCTTTTTTTAAAAATTATTTTAAATTTAATATCATTCTCTTTATTCTTATTCTCTGGTCTTTATTCTCTGGTTCAAAACATGTATATTTTTAATTAAAATGAAAATTTCATGAATTAATATATATATTTATATGTATGACATGTATGAAGAGTAAAAAATAAAATATAATTTAATCGTTTTAACCATCTAGATACTAATCATAATACCGTTAATGATTAGAAAACTGTAAATATATTTTGAATTTCAAAAAATTAATCAGTGGCTGGCTTTAAAACCTCAAATAAAGATTTTAAAACTTAAATATCTTTTAGAAAAAATGTCTTCACTGTTTCATTTTTAGTGACAATATTTATGTTGTATTTATTTCTGTTAATTCTATTTGTGAATTAGAACAGGAATATAGAAACAAAATGATAAATAATGATAGCTTCCAACCGCATAATTAAATACACTCATGTCCATAAATTAAGGATAATTCAGAATTACACAGAAATTGAATTCTAAAACAAAAATTTCATCTATAGAACTATCACACACATCTTGAAGAAGAATATGCAAATAACAGGAAACCACCAGATGGCGCGGATAGTACGTCACAATGACGAGAGTGTAAGAGACGGGTATATAAGGAATGGTGGCAAAGAAGTAAAATTGTTCACAAGCGCTTTAAAAGCCTTTCAGTGCAATAACCGCATAGTTATGGCACAAAGGAAGCATTTGGATGATTTTTTACGTGGTAGAATTATCGGACGACTGGAACGTGAACGCACCCAGCTGGAAGTATCGGAGGAACTTGGAATCGCCCAGAGTGTCATCTCCAGGCTTTGGCAACGATTCCAAGATGATGGTAATGCGAGTAGATGTTACAGCACAGGTCGCCCCCGAGTTACAACACCGAATGAGGACCGGTATTTAGCAGTTACTGCCAAAAGAAGCAGACGGAGCACGCCTGTCTCGTCAGCTCTCTTCAGCTACCGATACGACAGTTTCAAGGCAGACCGTGTACAGACGCTTAGGGCACATTGGTCCATATGCTCGAAGGCCTGTCAGATGTGTTCCACTTACCGCAACTCACTGTCGCCTGCGATTAACCTGGAGTAGAGAGCATGCATTGTGGACACCGATACAGTGGTGTTGTGTGATGTTTTCCGACGAGTCCGGTAGTTTGCAGTCTGATTCTCGCCGGACTTCCATATGGAGAGCGCCAGGTACCCGTTACCACCAAGAGAACACCATTGAACGACACCGTTACTGTGGTGCAGGATGGCTCGTTCGGGGAGGATATATTTTTGGTTCCAGAACTGACCTGCATGTTCAGAGTGTAACGATGACAGGCCACATCTATCGAGATGCCATTCTGGAACAACATGTACGTTTGTTTCGGGGCGCCATGGGTGCTGAATTTCTGTTTATGGATGACAACGCCCGTCCTCATCGTGCAAACATTGTAGACGAATGCCTTCAATTGGAGGATATCCCCCGTATGGATTGGCCAGCATACTCACCGGACTTGAATCCAATAGAGCATGTGTGGGATATGCTTGGCCGACGAATTGCAGCCCGTCAACCCCCTCCCACCCGTCAACCGGAACTTCGGAGTGCATTGCTTGATGAGTGGTGTAATATTCCCCAAGGCTGCCCACAGGGATCATGCCTAGGCCCATTCCTGTGGACATTAATAGCAAATAAAATTTTAAAAGAAACCTGGGAAGAAGATGTAAAATTACAAGCCTTCGCAGATGACTTCATATTTATTATAAGCGCCAACAATAGAAGGTCATTAGAAACAAAAACAACAACAGCTCTTAAAAAATTTCAATCCTGGGCAATAAAAGAAAAACTAAAGATCTCAGAGGACAAAACCCAAGCAATAGTATTTGGAAAAAAAGGAGCAGTAAAAAGAAAACCAATATTGAAATTTAGCAACCGGACCATTAAATGTAACTCAACACTCAAATATCTAGGAGTTCTATTAGATCAGAATCTAAGCTTCCTCCCTCACATACAACATCTTAAAAGCACCCTTCTAATCAAGTCCAACAAATTAGCAACCATGTCAGGAAGAGGATGGGGTATTAACCCCAAATTCACCAGACTATGGTATAAATCAGTGGCAGAGAGGATAATATGCTATGCAGCATCAATATGGGCCGATAACCTTACAACAAGAAAAATTAATCATATCAACTCAATACAGAGGCAATTTGCATTAAAAATAACTAACGCCTATAGAACCTCTCCAACCTCAGCTTTATTAATACTAAGTGGTCTAGAGCCAACCTACTTAGTAGCAAAAAAGGGAAGCAACATTCACACAAATCACAAGACTTAAAATTAATGCAACATTCCACCAACATACATATCTACAGAATGATTATCAAGAATCAATATCACAGTGGTGCGAACCTCCATGGAACAAACCATCAAAATATTAAAAAATACAGAACAAAGAAATAGTGATCTTCAAATATACACAGACGGATCAAAAATGGATAATAGGGTAGGCTCAGCTTTTGTAGCAATGGACAACGACATAGAAATCCACACATGGCAAGAGAGACTTCAAGGCAATAACTCAGTCTTCCAAGCAGAACTAAATGCATTATTGAACTCATTAACATGGATAAAAACACAAAATATAAAAGAATCAACATCTTTACGGACAGCCTATCATCCATAATAGCCATCAACAGATTTTTCAATACAAATAGCCAGGTTCAAGATGTCAGAAACATACTAAACACAATCAACAACAAATCAATAAGCCTACTATGGATTAAAGCACACGCAGGTAACAAAGGTAATGAACGCGCCGACTCTCTAGCCAAAGAAGCAACAATGAGAAGTACACATCAATCGAAAATAAAAAACCAACAAGCCTACTAAAACGAGAACTAAAACCAACAGCCTCAAGATATGGCAAGAAGAATGGGACAATGGGATCACAGGAAGAAGAACTCATCACTTTCTCCCAACAGTGTCCACAAAAATGTCAACAAACACAAATATAAATTACTTTGTTACGGGTCATGGTCCCTTTCCAGCATACCTATACAGGTTTAACATTAAAGATACGGACAATTGCATTTGTGGCGAAATAGGCACACCGGATCATTATCTATTCTCTTGCTCTCTAACAGTCTCAAATCATGCACTACAACCAAACCCAGAAACATATGAAGCCTGGGCAAAAAAAGCAGCAATCTCTAAAAAAAAAATAAAAAAAAAAATTATCAAGGTTATGGACTTTGTAACGCAAAATATAGACTATATCACACAATAAAAACCATAAACATGTCAATAATATTGTGATGTAACCATATCCCTTAACAGTTTATGTTTATCTATTTACTATTCATAGTTCATATCACTAAGAACCTTGTGTCAACAATTCTGTACATATGTATATAACTGTTATTCTTTTCTCAAGTTGTCTAAATTCATTTTTAATTTTCCTTTTAATATATATTAGATTTTTATAAGTAGTTTTAGTAGAGCGGTTGCTGGCGGAAAGCATGGAATACATGCTATTCGCCATAAATCACTCAAAAAGGCCTAAAGCAAGAGTTCCTAGAACTCCTCACGATTGAGAGCCGTTCTGGCGTGTTGATATGCACCAGACAACTCTCAAAGCGGAACGGACCCAGTGATTATCACTGATTAGCAACAGTGAACTCAGCCAAAGGGCTGCTTGCGTTACCCAGAGTGGTTATTCAATCCTCCTTTCCGTAGTTGTGCAACCAACACTGAAATCCCGTTAATTCGGGAAGGCCAGTGGCACTCCTGCGGCGTTCAAGATCAGATTGATAATTTCATACTCAGCATGACTAGGCGTTGTAAGGCCTGTATTGCATCGTCCGGGAGACATACTCCATATTAACCATCATACTAACCATGTTATACTGTTTTTTGTAAATAGGTTTTTTTTTTAAATTTGTTCCAGGGAGTAAAAATCGCAATTTTTATTAATTATGTCAAACATATAGCATCTTTTTTGCTCTTTACCTTTTGTTTAATAAATAGACTTCACAAATAGGTCAAATTTGTTTTGCTTCTGTCTCTTTCTTTGCCTAAACTTCATTATCCTTAATTTATGGACATGAGTGTAAAAGTATGCCATTGACAGTTACTGTTGAGATAAAACTTCATTTAAATTCATTTGCTACAATAAAGCTGTTTTTAACTGAATTAATTGGCCAGCCATATTTGACGCTTGCTTTATTAACGCGCGAATAAAGAAAATGCTTTAATCTTATTAATGTAAGTTTCCTTTCAAATCAACGAAATAATAATTGTAATATCACTAATGACTAGAGAACTCGAAAAATATTTTCTCTTTTTGAATTTATTGAAATAGAACGCATTCCATCAGATAAGTTTCGAAATCATACGCTTAGCTTAGAATTTAATTTCATTCCGTATGACTGTTTTATTTATTAAGGCCTAATAATTGTAAGTGGAAGTCAGCTTTTCATATGTAAAAATCTTTGTTTAAAGTTTTAAATGTGTAAGATCGTTGCTTCATGTTTATTTGTAAGTATCGAGTAAAGATATTTTCTTACGATGAAATGAAATTTCAACGTATGGCTGTTGTTTGCTGCGGATTAACAGTTGAAACATCCTGTAAGTTTGCCAATAGGAATTTCATTTATTTAATTAACTTCAGAGTTGCATCCGATACATTTCAGAAATACATATTAAAATATTATTTCCAATTGTTACAAAAGCTTAATGAAATTTTCTGCTATCGAATTAGTAGAAATGTATATTCTATCAAATTTGGAAATTATTTTTTAATAATAGAATTTCAGTAATCTAGTTTTGTTAATCATTATCATTGTTTCATAGTTATGGACTTACTTGTAGCTTGATAGTTGTGGATAGTTTTATAGGTAAAGTTTAGCCTTTGTGTTTAAAGTTTTTGTTTTTAAATATAATTTCAGTTTTTTCATTTTTTAAAATTATTTTATACTTAATACCATGCTCTTTATTGCTATTCTCTGGTTAAGAACAAGCATATTTTTAATTAAAATGAAAATTTCACGAATTAATATATATATTTTTATATATGACCTGTAAGAAGAGTAAAAATTAAAATATAATTTAATCGTTTTAACCATTTGAATATTAATCATAATACCGTTAATGATTAGAAAACTTTAAACATATTTTGTATTTCAAAACATTAATCAGTGACTGACTTTAAAACCCCAAATAAAGATTTCTAAAACTTAAATATCATTTAGAAAAATTACTTCGCTGTTTAATTTTAGTCACAATATTTGTGTTGTATTTATTTCTGTTAATTCTAATTGCGCATTAGAATAGAAATATAGAAATAAAATGATAAATAATGATAGTTTCCAACCACATAATTAAATATAAGTATGCCAGTGACATTTACTGTTGAGATGAAACTTCATTTACACTTGCTACAATAAAGCTGTTTTTAACTAAATTAATTGGCCAGCCATATTTGACACATGCTATATTCACGCGCTAATAAAAAAAAGCCGTTAATCTTATTAATGTCATTTTCTTTAAAACTATCGAAATAATAATTCTAACATCACTAATGACTAGAAAACTTTAAAGATTTTTTCTCTTTTCGACTTTACTGCAATATAATGTATTCCATCAGATAAGTTTCGAAATCATACTCTTAAATAAGAATTTAATTTCATTCCTTATTATTGTTTTATTTATTATTAAAAAGTCTTAATAATTATAACTGAAAGTCCTGTCTAAAAAGTTTTGTTTAAAGTTGTATCCAGTTAAGATATTTTCTTACGACAAAATTAAATTTCAGAGCATGTCTGTTGTTTACTGTTGATTAATAGATGAAACTTGCTGCAAGGAAAATGTTTATTTATTTAACTGCAGAATTGCATTCGATACATTTTAGGAATACATATTAAATTATAAAAGCAAAACAGTTCACTAATTTTCTGTAAAACAATAGAAATATTATTTTCAAAAATAGAAATTCTTCAAGATCCTTAATTCTTAATTCTTCTTAGATTTTAGAAATTCTTAATCAAATTTTCTGTTATCGAGTTAGTAGAAATTTATGTTCTATCAAATTTTGATATTATTTTCTTAATAATAGAATTTCAGTAATGCAGTTGTATTAATCAGTATCACTGTCTGATAGGTATAAAATTAAAGTAAATCCTTTATGTTTACAAATTTTGTTTTTAAATATAATTTCAGTTTTTCATTTTCTAAATTATTTTATACTTTATTACACGCTCTTTATTCTAATTGTCCTGTCAAAAACCTCTATATTTTTTATATAATTAAAATGAAAAATTTCCTAAAATAATATAAAATATATATATATATAATCATTAATAATAATAAAATATATTTTAATCCTTTTAACCATCGAAATATTAATCATAATATCGTTAAACTTTAAATATATTTTCTATTTCAAAATATTATTGAGTGACTGGCTTTAAATCCCCAAAGAAAGATTTTAAAATTTTAACATCATCATATTTATGATGTATTTATTATTGCTAACTCTAATTGCGCATTAGAACATGGATATAGAAATAAAATGATAAATAATGATAGTTTCCAACCACATAATTAAATAAAAGTATGTCAGTGATATTTGCTTTTGAGATAAAACTTCATTTACACTTGCTACAATAAAACTGTTTTTAACTGAATTAATTCGACAACCATATTTGATACGTGCTACATTCAAGTGAGAATAAAGAAAATATCTTAATCTTATTCCTGTCAGTTTTATTTTAAATCATCGAAATAATAATTCTAATATCAATAATGACTAGAAAATTTTAAAGATATTTTATCTTTTCGAGTTTATTGAAATAGAACGTATTCCATCAGATAAGTTTCGAAATCAAACGCTTATCTAAGAATTAGATTTAATTCCTTATCATTGTTTTATTTATTATTATTAGGTCTTAATAAGTGAATTAAGTTCGCTATTCATGTGTAAAAATTTTGTTTAGAATTGTAAATGTGTATTACCGTTGTTTCATGTTTATTTATAAGTATCGAGTAAAGAATTTACTCGAATTAAATTTCAACGTATCGCTGTGGTTTACTGTTGATTAACAGAGGAAAGGTCCTGTAAACGTGCCGCAAGAAAAATGTTTACTTAATTAACCGCAGTGTTGCATTCAATACATTTTAGGAATACATATTAAAATATTAAATCAAAACAATTCACTGATTTTCTATAAAACAATACAAAATAATATTTGCAATTGTTAGAAAAGCTTAATGAAATTTTCTGCTATCGAGTTAGTAGAAATGTATATTCTATTAAATTTTGAAATTAATTTCTTTACAGTAGAAGTTCAGTAATGTAGTTATATGAATCTTTATCACTGTTTGATAATTATAAATTTAAATTTAAACTTTATGTTTACAAATTTTGTTTATAAATGTCATTTCATTTATTTCTTTTTTAAAACTATTTTTAATTTAATGTAATTTCAACCTATTGTGTGTAATGCTTCAGGAGTAGCTGCATTTTAGCTTCATTATTATTAATTTACGATTAATACGTACTTTTACTATCAACTTTTTAAAAATATAATGTAAGTTTTTGTATTTATTTTTTAAATAATTCAAAACAAAAAGCGCTGCTTGTCAGGTATAATAATAATTTCATCTTAAGTTATTTTTTATATCTAGGTAAACATAAATAAAAAAAAATAATTGTTATTGTTCTAATGTAATACAGAGATAGTTTGTCTTTATGTCATAAGCAAGGGTCGCACCGCTGTTACTCATATAGCACGACCCAGAGGGCACGTGTAGCTTGAAGATAGGTTACGGAAGCGAGTAACACTACCCCCACAACTCTCTACGATCATATCAGAACGGGGCATACGGTCATACCACTATTAACATCCATGGCACCACTGAGAATCGAACCCGACACAAGTGATACTGAGCACCAAAACGCTAGCTACTCGGCCATCATGCCCAGTGTAAAAAATAATTGTAATTCAAAATTTTAAATAAAATGATTTTCAATCGGACAAAGTATATAAATTTTACATCTGTAATTTAATGTATTTTTGTATTGATTTAATAAAAACAATTTATCTTTTAATCTCAAAACTTTTATTCTCATGTTAAAATTATTATTTTTACTTAATTTAATTTGTTAACTCATTAATAAATTAGTAATTTGGGACCTGAATGGCCGAGTGTCTAGCGCTCTGGCGCTCGGTGCCACAGGTTTCGGGTTCGAATCCCGGCGGTGCCATGGATGTTTGTAGTGGTTCGGAATCCACTTTAAGCTGTAGGTCCCGGTCTTCTATGACTGTAAGAGCGTCACGGAGCAAAAGTCAGGCTTCTACCTACGGGTGCTCCATCACAACAGAAGCGGCTTCCTTCTCCCCTTCAATCATGAGTCCATATGGGCTCGTGGGCTTGGCCAGCCAAGTGGGATAAGAAACAACAACAACAACATAAATTAGTAATGCCTTTATTGCACTTTAGAAGACTATGTGGGTTATTAGTTTAAATGGAAAAAAATTTCAACATTATCTTTTTAAAGGAAATATACCGAAATGTTATAAATGTGGTGAATAAGTAAGCATAATTCTTTCTATTTTCTAATACAATTAATGTTTTTTACGCTTAATACTAATTTATTTGAGTTTCTCTGAGTTTATGATAAATATGAGTTTCTCTCTCTTTAATGTCCGTTTTTCCGTGCTAATTTCACCGAATCTTTTAATATATGTATGTAATATATAGAACCAATTCTTGAAATTAACATCTTTAAATTAGCTCTAAATTAATTACGAAAAGGAAGAAATACTAAACGAAACTCATGAAAACAAAAATACATATAAATTAATTAAAAAAATATTTGTAAAAAATAATTATTCCAAAAGTAGAAAACTTGTAAAAAAAAAATATAACATTAATTCAAAAAAATCATTGTTCTTCAAAGTTATATAAGACACTACACAATCTGTTTATGTTTCTTCATAATATTATTTGCAAAAATAAATAATAAATAATTTTATTGGCAAAGCATTTACTTATAATTTTTTTGTGTTGTACCGGATGTCCTAGGACAGGACGGTTGTATAACTGACTTATAATTTTTGTAATAGTTGAGCATAATGGTTTTCTAATGTAATTTTGTTTAATGTAATGTTTTCGGTTTATACTTAAATGTCTACAAAAGATTATTTCAAATGTTTCAAAACATTTGTAGACTTTGATGCATGCCAATAACATCTGTAAGTGCCTGTTACATTAACTTAAAAGGTAATCGAACATATAATAAGAAATCGTTTTAGATCTACATTTGTTTTAAATAAATTGATATATTTAAGTCATTTCATTTTGAAATTTCGCATTAACTAAATTTCCTTTCTTATTTTATGGGAAATAAGCATTTCTGAATTTAATAAAAACTTGATAGTTACACTAAAACGATATACAGGAAATATAAAAAGTTCAGTAATTCACTTAATCACAACTAATTTACAAATATCTTTTTTTTTTAAGTGAATGCTTGTCTTGCGATCTTACAAGTATAACAGACTCAGTGTTACAAAAAATGTGGGAGGTATATTATTAAGTATATTGTCAATTAGTATTTGATTTTATTATTTATTAATGTTTTTATTTTTACCAGTTCATATTTGCCGTGTTTACCTATTTCTTACGAACATGCTAACTAATTAACTAACTCCAAGACACAATAAATCCATGTAGGACCATGGCCGTCCACCGACTGGCAGATTTTGAGACATGCGGTTTTTTTCCTTTATTTACTGGGTAGTGTTGTCAGCCCTATGCCCAAAGCTCTACAGTCATATTAGATCGGGACCAACCTGTAAATTGAATTTTGTTCTAGTCTTGCTAATGTAAGGGGGGGGGGAAGAAAATTACATCTGTCAACAATTTTTTTTAATTGCGTCGAGGACTGGTCGTATTGATCATGTCCCTGTGAGCAGCCCAGAGTGGGCTGAACCGATGAACGCTGTTACTACGAAAGGGGCACGTGCAGCTTAAACCCATGCTGCGGAACACTACCCCCCCAACACTCTACGGTCATATTAAACTGGGACTTAAGGTTTAAGATGGATTCCGAACCACTCCAAAAATCCATGGCTCCGCCGGGACTAGAGCATGAAGTCTGCGTTACCGAACGTCAGAGTGTTAGTTACACGGGCACCCTTTAAACTATGGAACAAATTTTTGATTTCTTCGAAATTAATATTAATTTTGTAAATCAATGACAAGTTTTATTATTGATAGTGTTTCTTCTTGTAGTTTAAATTGTTCATCATACTTGATTTGCTTTATTACTTATGTATATACCAGCGAAACAACTAAAAAAAAAACTACTGAAATTTTTTAATGATGGTTTAATTTTATTAACTAACTGTGTTTTCATTGTGCATAGTTTATCTTATTTATTTGCTTTGTTATTAATATACCAAACTAATATTTATATGAATTTCTGCAAAATTATTCTATAGATGTATAAAATGGATTTAATTTCAAAAACAAATAGTATTTTTATTATTTACAAATCAGCTAATATTTAACTTATTTTGTTTATTTTTAGCATACTAAATGTACACTGAATGTACCAATATATTACCATATATTATTCCCTTATATACACTGAATGTAAACAATTCCCCCAATTATTTTATTTTATGTTGACAGTTATACTAACATAATGCAAAAAAATGCTATCAAAATTGATGATGTTTCATGAATAATGTTTTAGATGCAAGAATTCAAAAACGATGATTTAAAATGTTTTTAGATCATTTAAAACAAATAAATTATGCTGGCTTAAAAAACTGTTTCAAAAATAAACTTAAGCGTATTAGCTGTTTGGCTACTAATAATAGCAATACTAATAATAGTAATAATAGCGTAATAGCAATGTTTGGCGATGAAATTTTGCGAAATAACGTTTTACCAAATTTTACGAAATAACGTTTTACCAAATTTTACGAAATAACGTTACACAAAAATTTGGCAGGCATTTTGTTCATTTACTTGGCGATTTGGCATCCCAGTGACGAATTTTACAGCGATAATAAATTTTTCCCAAATCTAGAATCATGTACCTTTTGTGCTAAATACATCGCCGGGATGCCAAGTCTTAAGTAAGTATAATAATGAATGCACCAAGATAGTTTTCGCGGCAAAATGATATTACGCCAAATTTGCCAAACGGATGAATGCTTGCACTGAAAATGCTTTTATGCCAAAATGTATAACTTTAACGCCAAATATTATCACTATCCTGCGGAAATGTTAATCCATTAATGCCTTATCGCCAACATTTAACACCAAACATTTTTACTAACACACATAAATATATCATTTAGACAAAGATAATAACCGCTTTCACGACAAAATTATCCGCTAATACGCCATTTTTTTCTATTATGTCAGAAAATATTGTTTACGATGCCGAATTCGAATGATGAAACAAAATTACTTAAAAAGGACAAGAAAAAAAAGACAGAAACTAAAGAATAACTTACATTTTATTCTGATATATCCTTTGTTGGAGGCTAAAAGGATCTTTTTATTGCCTTACTAAAACTTGTCTATGCATAGACTTATCAAATGAATGAAGAAAACAAGAAGAACAATATCAAAAAACAGCATAAAAATTTAATACGTTCCAGAGGACTTTTTCTTCTGTTAATTAACGTTCTAAAATTAAAAAGTTACATTTTCCGCTCGAATTCAAATAACGGTTTCCAGAAAACCTTCATTATGTCAACAGCATTAAAAAGAAACATCACAAAATCACACAAATAACTTAATGCGTTCGTTCGACGTTTTCGCCGTGAACTAAAGTTTTAAAAATAAAATAACATTTTTTTTCTGATAATTCAAACAACGGTTGTTATAAAACCTTAATTATTTCAACAGCATTAAAAAGACAATAATTATTTGATAATCAAATATAAGTTATTAATAAATAAAAATTTCATTTTTCTGGTTTTTTAAATATTTTCATGAGTGGCAACATCATAAAAATTGTTTATTTTCTGTATCATATACTGCAAACATACGTTATAAGAGCAATCTCAGAATAATCAATAATTTAAAGGAATAAATATTCAAAAGAATATTTATGCTCTTTACTATAATTAGAAAAATTCTGGAAATAACTATCAAAGCAGAAATAAATAGTCATTATATTGTTCGGAAAAAGAAATTACGAATTCCTTTAGAGTATTGTAACCTTAAGTAATTGACGAAATATTCCGGGTTGCAAGATTGGTGACTTCCTCAGGGGTACAGTATTCTAAATTTCAACCATGGGTTCTTCCTACTTAGTTGGGAAAATTATTTCCTTAATTTTTATTTACTCATATGAATGTATGTAATAAATTATGATAGTATTAGTTAAATCTGTGATTTTAAAAAGAAATTAATAGCTTGTATTCGAACACATAAAATTTTTAATTCAAAATAAACAACTACAATATTCGCATTGGCATTTTTTTTTTTAAATTTTGATATATAATGTAATTTATACAGTATTTCTTTTATAATATAGCTAGAAAAAAACAAAAATATTTCGGTATTTTTATTCTAATTGTTTGTATCTAAACTGATTTACTTTGATTTTATATAAATATTATTATTAAATAATATTTTTAAAAATATTATTTAAATAACTAGTCGATGGCTTTCATCTTACTTGCCGAAGTGGTGCATTAAAAAATGATTTAAAAAGCCCTACAATATAGTAGTAAAACATTCTTTAAATTGATTAATTAATTTTTGATATACGTATTTTTTGAACAAAATAAAATAAATATTTTTTTTTAATTTAAGATTCTAAATTTGAATATAAAAAAAACTAAAATGGCACAACGAAAGATACGCGTTTCAGTGACATATTATTGCAGTAGCGATAATTGCCGATTTCATTACATTAAGACACACATTAAAGTGTTATAATTGAGGAGTTACAAATTTCGTCAAACAATAAAAAAGCCTTGAAAATGATTTAATGATAAAAAGAAAATATTCTTAAATCTTAGTATTAACAGTGACCAAAATATCAACGAATCTGTTACCAAAATCTTTAATATATCAAGTTTCACAGTGATATTTTGGCATTTTACAGTTAACAATTAACAGATTATTAAGTGAGAAGAAAGCGTACACAACATACAAAATTCAATAGACAGCTTTAAAATAATAAATTTAACAGAATATTAAATATGAATTTGAAACGAATTAAATTTAAAATACTTAAGCTGAATTCCTCTTGTAAATTTCAGATCTTCATGTCTAAGCATGTCTCACGTCTAAAACAAACAATGGAAGACAGTGGCTATAATTTATTTTCTAATACCAAAACTCATGAAATCAATAGAAAATGTAGCAATAGAAGTTGAACTTGTTATAGTGTAATAGTACATGTTGTTCTGAAGTCTTGAAGCAGCAGTTAGTCATTATATTACAGAAACATCAAATAGCTTTAATAGACACAAGGATATTCCAAAGTTCAATATCCATATAACATATGTTAACATATGTACATAGTTTTAACATATGTGCAAACAAACTTCGTAATAACACTATCCACAATATAATCTAACACAGGAGTTTAAAAATTAAATAAAAACAAAAAGACGAAAATGATTGATTGATCTTAGAAAAATGAAGCAGTAATTAATCAACCTTCCTTTTTTTTCCTACAGCGAGTTTTGTTTTTCCTACTTACATGGATTACTAAGTCATTACGTTGGAAAAGTGGCAATGTTAATTAACTAGAAAAAAAAAGATAAAACTCTTCGCTATGATCTTCTCTGAAATTTTCTTTGTAAGCCGCAATGTTTCAAGTGGTCTAGTACAATAAAAAAAGTGTTTTTCTGCCACGTTGGCTGTATTAAGCACTTTTAATTTAGAAAAACACTTTTCACAAATGGGCTAAATTCAAAAAGCAATTTAGGATTTGAAAATATCGATAATGAATGAAAATATTATTTTAGAAAAGATTTTTGAAGTCATGGTCGATATTTTATTTTTTCATTTGAGTTAATTTTCTATTTAATAGATGTATTATGAGTCTTTTCACTATTTTAGATATTTTTTAATAGTTCAGATGTTAATAGTAAGGGTTTGGCTCAATATCATCATTCTGGTTCACGGAGTACCATGGCCATGTAGGGCCTGAAAAACTCCTAATCTGTTACAGTAAAAGACATTGGAAAAACAGTACATTACTATAAAAAAGAAGGCAGTGAGCATTGGTCATGTCCACACGGCAAAAAAATAAAAAGAAACATTAGACACTTGTGAAAAAAGAAACGGAAGAACCGAAGAAAGCATGGTACAATTAAAATTTGGAAAAGCAATTAAATATTTAATTTAAAACATTTAGCGATGATTTGAAATTTTTCAAAAGGTGAATTAGCATTTTTTAATTGTGCATAGAAGTTGTCTATACCACCAAGCATGTTGAAAATGCTGGAAACTTCCTGTAGGATATACACTGTTTTGGCAGCCGTATCATGATCAAAATCTTGCCAGATGTTTTGGCGATCGGGAATCACTGATGGAGCAGCTGGCTGCGGCCCACGCAAGAAACTTGCGTAGGAGACACCAGGCGTGACTGGTCGACTGTTGAAAGTTGTCTTCGGCGGCTCGACGTTGCGATTGGGTGGAAGGCGTGGCTTCGGGAATTTCGGGCAACCGCGCCATGCGGCAAGGTGCCCCATCTGGTGGCAGTTAATGCAGGTAGGATTTTCAATCCTGTCCTGAATTGTACAATCCTTCAGGTAGTGCTCTTGTAGTAGTGTTGTAGTAGTGTTCAGTAGTGTTCTTGTAATGGCAGTTCTTTGCCGAATGATGGAAAAGATTGCACGCAAAACATTGGGAAGCACCCGGCTTCCTGTTGTTTGGCTCAATACAAATTATTCAAAGGTAAACGTATAATTTATCATTGATCAAATAAAATTGGTATTATTTCAAATTATTGCAAAATATAGTTGTGCTTATCATCATCATCATTAGTGCCAAAGTGCTTGTTGATGGGCTTATGATTATCATCACAGCCCTCCAGCCCGACAGAATTGTGCTTATACTTATTTAAAAACATGTTCCCATTTTTAAAGCAAACAACGTAATGCTGTTCAAGAAATAATCAACAAATAATGTTATAATTAATAACAAATCATATTTTGGTGAAGCATCTTTTAAATAAAAGGATAGTTGGTGGCAGATAGGTATAAAAGAGCCGAAGCATAATAATTTTTTAGAACTAAAAGAATTCTTTAGAATTAAAAGAATTCTTCAGAACTGAAAGAATTCTTTAGAATTAAAAGAATTCTTTTGAACTAAAAGGGAATTCATACCTAGAAAATAAAACTCGAGCATATACAGAAAGAATTCTTTCTGGCAAATGGTTTCTGGTATCTGTCGTAACTACAGGTTCTCGATTGGTCGAATGTGTATTATTTACACATTCGGAAGAAAATAAAGTAAACAAAGAAATTTATGTTGAAAGTAGCATTCAAAAAGAAACACTTACGTTGCCAGTTAAACAATTTGCCAAATTTATACATACATTTTCATAACAAAACAAGTAATATATAAAAAAAAATTAAAGTCAATTCCTACTTTTTTTTCACTCTGTTGGAGAAAGTCCTTTATAAATAATTTTCATTCATTTTTTTTAGTTTATCTGGCGCCATCTATTGGTAGATGTATGCAATTTAAATCTAAAAAAAAGTAAAATTAATTCATTAAATTTAATTACTGAATTAAGATTTGAAAAAACTGTATGAACATCCAGTGTCATTAACTACAAGTTAAAAAAAATGTATTGGAACTTGAGTGGATAAATAAAAAGTATTTTATGAACGATTGAAAATTTGAACAAGATTTACATAGGGAGAGTGCGAGCTAATAGAAGGAATTGAAAAAACAAAAACAGTATAAGCATTTCATTCACAATAACCACTATTTAGTCGCACCAATTCAGAAATCAATATATAACTAGGTTCCAAGCTTTGACACAATTTTTTAAATTTAATCCTTAGCATACAAAAATTCAAAACCGCACATATAAGCTTCAATTGAAGGATGAACGAAACTCTTGGCTGCGGAGCAGCCACACGCTTATTGTTCGTGTTCATTGAAAACAATGCCTTTGGTCTATGCCCATTGAACTTTTATGCCTTATTCAATTCCTTCTATTAGCTAACACTCTCTCTATATATATCTTGCTCAAATTTTCAATCGTTCATAAAATACTTTTTATTCATCCACTCAACTTCAAATACATTTTTTTTTGAGCTTGTAGTGGATGACACTTGATATTAATACAGTTTTTTCAAATATTAATTTTAATTAATTAATTATAGTTTTTTTTAATTTTAAGTTGCATATATCTACCAATAGATGGCGCCAGATAAACTTAAAAAAAATGAATGAAAATTATTTATAATGGACTTTCTGCAATATAATGAAAAAAAAGTAGGAATTGACTTTAATTTTTTTTATATTACTTTATATTTCTGTTTTTTTTCTTCTAATATTAGTATAAATATTTAAGAAATGAAGGAGAATAGGAACAAATACGAATAAATACAAAATAAAAAATAGGAAATTATAATTAAATCATTGAAAAGGATGATTGAACTGCCAACAAACAGAGCTTGCTCTGCGATACTGAAATTAGGGAGAGAACACTAACTGAAGATATTGAGAACAATTCCAGGACGCTTTCATTTTCAGATAGAGTAATGTCATACATTGGGAGGGATCTAAGAACAGAATTAACAGTAAAAATGATAGTCATAAAACTTTTTAGAGATATTAAAGATGAATTGTCTAATACAGGGAAGGTCAAGAGAGTTTCTAATATCCAATAGTACCAAGTCAATTCCTACTTTTTTTCACTATATTGCAGAAAAGTCCTTTACAAATAAAGTTTAAATTTTCCTCTTACATCTGGCGCCATCTATTATTAGACACATGCAACTTAAACCTAAAAAAACTAAAATTAATTAATTTAATTTAATGAATGAATTAATATTTGAAAAAACTGTATTAATATCCAGTGTCATCCACTACAAGTTAAAAAAAAATGTATTTGAACTAAAAAGATGACTAAAAAGTATTTTATGAACGATTGAGGGAGAGTGTGAGCTAATAGAAGGAGTTGAAAAAGGATAGGTCATAAAACTTTTTAGAGGTATTAAGATGAATTGTCTAGTACTGGAAAGGTCAAGAGAATTTCTGAAATACCAAGGCCAATTTGTAAACATTCGAATATTTTTATATTTTCAAGCCTTTGAACAATTTCCAAATTTGATTTGGGTGCAGAGCCCCAAACCGGACTTGCGTACGTGATCATGGGACACATGTAATATATATGCAAATGAGTATTTTATCTGTGATGTAGACCTTTGATTTTCGACAAATGAGCAGGTAAAAAATAGGAACAGAAGAGTTAAAAATTTTTCTTAGATTATTAAAATGCATACGATAAGTGAGAGATTTATCAAGGATAAAACACTCAAAAATGTTTTTTTAATTATTTTATTTGTAATTTTATTTGAAATAGTGACATTAAAAAAACTAAGTATGTTTTTTAAGTACATTGGATTATTATGAAACATCTCATATTAATCTTATATTAACAATGAGTATATGACTTTATTTTAACCATAAGATAAATATGAATTTTTTTCATTTTTTGAAACAATGAAGTGTTCTTATTTTATTAGACTGTGCTTTTTAATCTGGCTCATGTGTTTTAAAAGCATATGTTTCATATCTTTAAGCACTGAATTTTATGAATAGATAGCCTTTTATAACTGTTTGACTAAATGCTAATGAAATATAAATTTCAAATTATTATTTTTATATCCAAACTCAAACATATTATGTCAAATGATCAATATGTTTATATGAATCAATCAACCATTATATTTATCGAATGATCAATAAATATATTTATCAACTGAATGATCAATTTATACTCAAAAATATTAGGTCAAATGATAGATTCAATTAATATGAATACAAAATGGCTACTGCTTTCAAAATCCGGATACTTTGACATACGTTATTCGTCACTATAAAGGTAGATTGAAGAAGATTCAGAGTTATTCAGTGCCTACAAGGATCATTCTGCACTTCACCCACATTTTCCAATTTTAATTTTGAACGAATTCATCCAAAGATGACACCTGAAAAAATCGTAACTTTAATTCTCTCCTCCAAATTTAATTTTGAACGAATTCATCCAAAGATAACACCTGAAAAATCGTGTTTAATTTCTCTCCTTCAAATTTAATTTAGAATGAATTCATCCAAAGATGGTATCTGGAGGAATCGTACCTTTTTTCTCTCCTCGAAGTTTACTTTTCAACGAATTCAGCCAAACATGGCATCTGGAGCAATCGTACCTTTTTTCTCTCCTCGAAGTTTACTTTTGAACGAATTCAGCCAAACATGGCATCTAGAGGAATCTTACTTTTTTTCTCCTCGAAATTTTTGAACAAATTCATCCAAAGATAACACCTGAAAAAATCGTGTTTAATTTAATTCTCTCCTCCAAATTTAATTTAGAATGAATTCATCTAAAGATGGTATCTGGAGGAATCGTACCTTTTTTCTCTCCTCGAAGTTTACTTTTGAACGAATTCCGCCAAAGATGGCATCAGGAGGAGTTACACTTTTTTTCTCTCCTCGAAATTAACAGTCTGATTTATGCATCTGCCCTATACGAATATATCCAAAAGAGTTTTCAGTTAAGCTCCTTTTGTTGCATTTTAAACCAGATTCCTCTAGTTCAGAAATCCGTCACACTATTTACTAGACCACTCCAGCCCATAAAAACGAAACGACTGAAGCATAAAAACAGCCCATGAACTCTAAAATGGATCAATCAAATTTTTACTTGGCCACTTAGTATCTGAAGTTCACAAGGCCAAATGACTTCCAATGAACTGAATTTACTTCCTAGAAAATTTCAGAGACTCCAAAAAAGGGTTTTACTAGTATAAATTTGTTTAAATATAAATCATACCTTGTATGTAACGAAAATTTCTTTTGACTTTGCTACTATTACTTTGAAGAAGCACAGAGTTTGTTAATCAGTTTTTTTACAATTCCGCTCAGCCAGAGAGAAACTCTCAGAAACCTTTTAAAAATAAAATAAATGTAATTACAATTTCCTCTGAAAGATAAGTGAATTTGCCTTCATCCAGACACTTGTGCAAAAGGGTTACATTTAAAGGTACTATGTGTTGTAGACATTGTTTTCTAAACTGTGCTTTTCAGATTTAACTGTATGCATCAGAATTACACAATTTGCACATCAGCGCGGTTTTTTTTGTCTTATCACATAAAACATACAAATTTAGGCAGTTACACCTGAAAGTGTTTTTTGAAAATGTTTCTTCGCAGCTACATACAACCATTTATACACTAAATATAACACCTATTATTGTTGCAATTTTTTGTACAAAAAAATTGTGCCTACTTGTACAACTGCGTTACATTTAAAGGTACCATGTGTTACAGACATTGCTTTCAAATCAGTGTTTATCAGGTATGACTGTATGCATCAGTATTACATAATTGTACATCAGTAGGTTTTTTTTTGTCTTGGGCAGTTGCACCTGAAAGTATTTTTTGGAAATGTTTCTTGACAGTCACAGTTAACCAGTTGTATACTAAATATCACACCTATTAAGGTTGCAATCTTTTCATCATCGGTGAGGATAAAGCAATTCATACGTAAATTTAATTGAATAGGTATACATGTGCTATATCTAACAAAACTTAATCTGATAATCTCTCAATGATAATCCACACTTTGAAATATTGAAAATAATAAAAATTTCTGAATATTTCCAGTAATCAATATATTAAAGAAAACTTTATAAATTAACTCCTTCATTAGGCTAAATTAGACTTAGAAAGACGTGAAGTTTTGAACTAAAATATTTGTGTCGATTAGTTAGGAAAATTAGCTAACAGCAGTTCAACCCCCCGGCACCTACACGAGTAACTGACGTGAGCATTAGGGCTACTACTAATACACCATACCACACCACTGTGTCTTGAGCTGAGTTGCCACTGTACAGTTTTTAAATGATGTGGGTGAGATGTCTGGCTGGGCTCCATGATACTCTTGCAGTCATATGAGACCGGGACCTATGGCTTTAAGTGGATTCCGAACCATTACAAACATCCATGACACCGCGAACCGGAAACCTGGGGACAGAACTGCAGCGCGATAGATATTCGGCCATTCAGGTCACAAGCATTAGCATTAGATTCAATCTACTTGTGACTTTGTAGTGGGCACTGTTTCAAAAAACGAGTAACCTTAATGGCATTTGTGATGTTTAGCATCTTACCTCATTAGTCGAACTACCTGGTGGGAATTTTCCCGCTTTTCTTCCATACGATACATGCGGTGTATTTCCCCCTAAAAGTCGTCCAGAATGGCACTGTCCTCCTTCTTTAACGACGTTGAGACCTCTTCTATGAGTGCTTGTAACTTCTATCTAGGGGTGCTCTATCAAAATCAGAAGTTCCTCCCTTCCCTCCATCCATAAGACCTCACAGGTTTATGGACTTGTTGACAAAATTGTTGCTGTCGAACAGATTAAATGGAATTAAAAATATGAATTCTCAGCTTAGAATTCTCAAGCTTAATTTTTCCACTGGAAACAGCTTGATTGTTAATAATTAGACTTTCTAAGGGTGGTCTGGCTAAGAAAGTAAGCATTAAACGAAGAGTTTGTTTTCGCGTTTACTTCTTTCTTTTCTAGTTATCAAAGTATAAATTTTAAGAAACGTTTTCATAACGTATGGTTTTCACTTCCTAACATTATTATATTATACTCTTCAGTATCACAGAGAGAAGTAGCAAAAATAGGTTTTCCAATATGATACCTCAAAAGAAAAAATTGGAGATATGAATCTTGCAGTAAAGAATGGATAAAAAATGGCTCATAATATTTCTGAAGTTTTTCATTATTCAATTCCTTCTATTAGCTCACACTCTCCCTATATATATATCTTGCTCAAATTTTCAATCGTTCATAAAAAATATGAATAAAATACTTTTTATTCATCCACTCAAGTTCAAATACATTTTTTTGAACCTGTAGTGGATGACACTGGATGTTAATACAGTTTTTTCAAATATTAATTCAGTAATTAAATTTAATTAATTAATTATAGTTTTTTTTAGATTTAAGTTGTATATATATACCAATAGATGGCGTCAGATAAACTTACAAAAATTAATTAAATTATTTATAAAGAACTTTTTGCAATAGAGTGAAAAAAAAGTAGGAATTGACTTAAAATTTTTTTTTATATTACTTGTTTTTGAGCGCTTTTATTTTCGACATATTCAGATATGGAAAAAGTTATCACAACATTACTTATTTATAGCTTGAAAACAAATGGAAACTGTTGAATTATTTAAAAAAATATCCATCTTATTTTTCTTAAATGTGTCAATAATCTGACACATTTTTGTATCAATCTCAATCCATAAATGCTCTTTTAAGTTTGGCAGAAACTCTAATAAAGTAAACATTTCATAAGGAAATAGCATAAAAAGTTATTGAAGAAAATAGGCATAGTTCCCTAAAACATTTTACTATAATAAGTAGTGAGAAACTTTCATGCGATCAATCTCTTTATCTTCTTTTTTGTCATATTTCGAACAGTTCAGTGAATGTTTAACACTTCAGTAAACAGCAGTAAAACTTTATTTTATACGTGCTTTTTTATAAATTTCTTGCAATAGAATAAATAGCAATTTTACCACATAAAACTGTGATTATTATTTTTTCCAAGAATGGACTTCTCCAGCGAAATTGCTTTTTTTTGTTGTAAATCATTTTTGTGTTTTTCTTATGTAAAACTCTATGTTGCAGTCAATACATAACTGTTTTGTGCACGTGTTAACCAAATTTGGTGTTTTTACATTCATTTATTTGCAAATTATGCACAAAAATGAAATGAAAGGATGAAATGTTCTTTGGGAAAATAAAGGTTTACTATAGTGAAAATTTTTGCAGATGATGAGCTGTTTGTATTTAGTTTTATAAAGAGGTAGATGAAGAAGATTGAGCATTGTAAGAAATAACAGAATCCACAGCTACTAAAAGTCTGTAACAGTTTTTAATAAAGACAAGTCTCTACAATTGTATTGTATGATCGATCTACTGCATAAATTAATTTTCCATGTAAGTGAAACCCATCCTCAATATGGTGTTAGAGATTTTGCATTAAAAAATTTAATCACAGGAAAAATTTAAATGAAAATATTTTATGGCTTTGATATTAACGAATTTCAAAGTTCTAAATGTGGGATAAAACATGAGAAAGAGAGAATACAAGAAAAATGGAAAAAAAGTTAAAAAGCCTGAATGACTTTTTAGAGAACGTAGTTGTTTATTATGATGTTTGACGAGTAGAGAGAACATTGGATGGATTATAAAATTCCACCACTGTGCAGTCAAAATTCTGAGGGAACGACAATTTTTTGCTTCTAAGTTTTTTTTTTTAATTTTTAAAAGTGGTGATTGACGACATACTGATGGAAGGAGAGAATTTCTTCATTACTTGGCTGTGGGATGTTGGAGATACAGCTATATTCTCTGACAGCGCTTTGATCGATTCTTGAAATAAGACCTTCTTTTGCATGATAGGGTTTTTAGTCATTTTTTTTAGTTTTCCAGAAATTGTTGCTTCAACAATTGAGTAAAATCATCTTTTGTAACTTGGATATAGCCTATAAATGCAATATGAATGAAAGGTGGTTGATATTATTAAATTTAAAAACATGCCTTATGTTTAGTGCAGATATTGGTCATGGCCTCATATTCCTCCCAGCAATTAGCACATTTAGGGACTTAATCTGAACATGAGTCAATATGATGTAAGTAATGTACTGCAAGATAGTGAAAGATATGGAGCCGAAATGAATACTAGTTGAAGGTCTGTTTGAATGCCTTGAACTGCAGATCCTCAGCAAAGCTGTACTAAATAGCATTGGAGTGCAAAATAACGTCTGCATTATGTGACTCTAAAA
The DNA here is from genome assembly GCA_021605075.1 of Caerostris darwini. Taxonomy (NCBI): domain Eukaryota; kingdom Metazoa; phylum Arthropoda; class Arachnida; order Araneae; family Araneidae; genus Caerostris; species Caerostris darwini. Next base: position 348,808 of record BPLQ01002709.1, read on the forward strand.
TCATACTCAAAATATATGATCTTAAAAAATGTCACAGAATTGTCACAGAGTTGTCACCTAATAAAAGTTTTGTGGGATGAATTGGTTTAACGAGTTGGGCAATGTAGGAATTTGATCGGACCGTTTAGAGCATGTTAACAGCAGCTATAATATAAGTTGTCAAAGGACACCGTAAGAAACTCGAATATTTCAATACCTGAATGTATTGCATAGCACATTCAATCTAGAAGTCCTCCTACAAAGGACGAGAGCCTATATTTTATTGTAGGTTTTTATTGTGTTAAATTATCATTTTGAAATCACTTACTTAATGAACGTTACAAATTTGTTTTCCTCATTGGCGCAAAAGCTCCATGGTAGGCCAATACCGTCTGTGTTCTGGCAGATTTCGAGACAGAAGATGTTTTCTTTTTAGGGGGTAGGGTTGGCAGCCCTACTCCCAACGCTCTACACTCATATTAGACAGGCACCTATGGTTTAAATTGGATTTCGAACCGCTATGAACATCAATGACTGGGTCTCGAACTCGAAACCTGTGGCACCGAGAACCATAAATGTCATTGTCAGGATTGGATTGATGATATCGACCCACTTCCTTGGCTATACCGAGAAACCAAATCTGTCACCGAATAAAACTTTGTCAGTTGGTTAACGAATTGGGCAATGTAGGAATTTGATTGGTATGTTTAGAGCATGTTAACAGCAATTATAGAAAGTTCTCAGAAAGAAACCAAAACAAATTTGAATATTTTAATGATTTACTGTACTGCATAATGTATTCAGTCTAGAGGTAATCCTAAGAAGTATTCTAGAGCCTGTATTTTATTGTAGGTTTTATTGCAATAAAAAATCGTTTTTCAATCACTTCCTTAATCAACATTACAACCTTCTTCTTCATTGGCGAAACAGCCCATGGTGAGCCAAGACCGTCTGCCTATTGGCAGATTTCGAGGCATTAGATATTTTCTTTTTACGGTGTATGGTTCAGCCCTACGTTCAGTGGGGGCCTGACAGTCGAGTGGCTAGAGGTCTGACTCTCGGTACCACAGGTTTCGGGTTCGAATACCTGTTCTGCCATGGACATTTGTAGTGGCTCGGTATCGACTTTACACAGTAGGTTCCGGTCTCATAGAACGTCACAGAGCCCAATCAGACTTCTCACCCACATCATTCTGAAACTGCAATGGGGCAACTCAGCTCTAGGCACAGTGATGTGGTGTGGTATTTTAATAGACTACTATTAATATACCATCTGTAGAGCCCTACGTACAGTCACATTATACTACGACTTACAGTTTAAAATGGATTATGTACCACTACAAACATCCATGGCATCGCCTGGACTCGAACCTGAAAATTGAGGTAGACACTCGGCTATCAGGTCCCCAGGTTACAAGCAAACATGTAAAATTTTAAATGTTTCTGACAATCTTTGGGTGACTAATGCTTACGTCGAAGAGAACACAATTTTATTTTAGCAGATAATACAAAACGTTTTTCAGGCAGAATATCCGCTTAGCTCACAAATTTTTTGACAGTTTAAAATATAAATTGTTCGTTGCTTAAACACGACATAATGTATTTCTTTGACACCTATCAAACCTTAATTTAACAACAGAGCGCCTTACGGCTGTAAAATCTTTAAAAATCTAATAACTTCTTTTTGAGTTGAAAATAAAGTTTCCGGTAGAAGGATTCTGCAACGTTTTATTTCTCACCCGAAGAGAGAAAATTAAATTTTCCGAAATGAAGGAACATCGCATGTCATTCATTTTATGTTTTCCTTCCCTTCAGGTTCTCAGTTCGCTTCAAAGAGATGTTTCCTCTTTCAATTGCGATTGATTTATGTACATTTTGGATCCTTTGTTCAGGTTTATCGTAAGAATATAGTCAAGGAAAAAGAAAAATCAAAATCAAATATTATTTGAACCCTTTTTGTGAAGTTTAATGATAAAAAAAAATTAATTTGTTTAAAAATAATAGCGTAGCTTTTATCTATGAAATTATAGAATAAAATTAAAAAATTATCAAAGAAAAAGTGTTTTTTTATTATTATTGCTTAAAATACTGGATAATACACGATTTGAAATATTCGCATAAGAAGTTTTTCTTGTTGTTGTTGTCGTATACCTCATGGAAGGTGGGAAGAGGGGTGCAGCTTCTGTTCTGATGGAGCAACCGTAGGTAGAAGTCTGACTTCTGCTCCATGGCGCTCTTACAGTCACAGGAGAGCGTTGCATACGGCTTGTGGATAAAGTGAATTCCGAACCACTACAAACATCCTTGGCACCGCCGGGACTCGAACCCGAAACCTGTGGCACTGAGCACCAGAGCGCTAAACATTCGGCCATTCCGGATAAAATAGGATTCTCTTTCTAGAATGCCAGCCTCTTGACTCTGTGGCAACCTGCGCAGCTGGTGAGTATTAGGGCTCAGGTTCAATCCGCTGACGGCTTTGATTTAGACGCTATTTCAAAAAACGAGGAGTCTTCGATGGCGTTCGTGATGTACAGCATCTTGTCTTGTTAGTCGGACTACCTGGTTTTTCGGGTTTTATCCCATATGATAAGAAATGCTAGGTAGTTCCCCCTAAAAGTCCTCCTGGAAGGCACTACCCTCCTTCTTCAACGACACAGGGCCCAGTCAGACTTCTACCTACGGGTGCTCCATCACAACAGAAGTTGCCCCTTCCCCTTCATGAATAGATTATTCATGGGATGTCCGTCCCGCAATGCAGGACACTGAGGATTAGACATAACAGCAACAACCATTTTTGAGAATTTAATGGATTGAAAAATAATCATTTGTGTTGGAAAAATAATAGCATAGCTTTTATCAATAAATGAAATATATATATTGTATATAATTATATTTATCGAAGAAAAAGTGTTTTATTATTTTTCTGGATATTTGGTTGCTTTTAAAATTTTGTTTAAATCATGATTTGATATTTTCGCATAAGAGTTTTTTTTTTTAATTTCAAAATAATTATGCCTGATTCTTGGCTGACCGGCAACGTATTATGCTGGTTATATTAGGGCTGAGTTTCATATTCCTCAAGTTTCTTGGAAAAGAATGAAAATGAGGTTCGAAAAATTCACATTCAGAATGAGAGAATGTCCTGAAAATCTGTTTACGGAATACGAGTTTTAAAGTATTTATAATATTGATAAATATGTAAATATAATAATAACTTTACCACTCGTTCTATTAACAGAATATTTTATTTATTATTAAATTTATTTAATTTATTACAAGCTATAACGAAGCAGCAGATCCTGATGGATGCTGGTCTTGTGACCGCAAAGACAATAAAGGCCTCAGCTGCTACTATAAAGAAAGCTGCAGAAGCTGTATCAGAAGCGGAAAACCAGGTAAGTGGGCTTGGTCAATGTCCTATTGTTAATTGTGCACGGCATAGTGGCGCCAAGGTTACTCTAAAAACTAAAAAACCCAAAAGGCCAGCTACCGCTGCAAGTAATGACGATGGTTTTCTACAACCTGCTAAGAAGCATACTGCTAAAGCTGCTACTGCTACTTCTACTACCACCTCAATTGACACTTCAAATAAATACGCCAACCTCGATGTTGACGAAAACCCTGATGATGAACCTCAAGTGCCTAGGGAGCCGAAACTACCACCAATTATGTAAGTACTCGGACAGTTTAAAAGATCTGATTGCTGAAATCAGCAAGAAATTCCAGGACGACGTCAGGATAAAGCTAGCAGGTGAACACCTAAATATTTTTCCCAGTAATCCTGATGACCACCGGCTTATCACCACTTTCTTGAAAAACTCCCAGACGGAGTTTTTTGTAATCATACCAAAGAATCTAAGACAGCTAAAAGCCGTCCTGAAAGGACTCCCCGTCAGTTACACTGCCGAGGAGATATCTGCTGGACTATCCGAACTTGGACTTATTATTGAACAAGTGCGCCAACTTACCAACCTCAAGACCAAGGCACTAATTCCCGTGTGGCAGTTGGTGTATAAAAGTGTCCTGAAAATTCAAAAATTTTTCAAGTTGATAGATTGCTCCACCTCTCGGTGCGCGTGGAAAAATTCAACAGGAAGCCGGGTGCTTCCCAATGTTTTGCGTGCAATCTTTTCCATCATTCGGCAAAGAACTGCCATTACAAGAAACGTTGTCTGAAATGTGGTGGCGAGCACTACCTGAAGGATTGCACAATTCAGGACAGGATTGAAAATCCTACCTGCATTAACTGCCACCTGATGGGGCACCTTGCCGCATGGCGCGGTTGCCCGAAATTCCCGAAGCCACGCCTTCCACCCAATCGCAACGTCGAGCCGCCGAAGACAACTTTCAACAGTCGACCAGTCACGCCTGGTGTCTCCTACGCAAGTTTCTTGCGTGGGCCGCCGCCAGCTGATCCATCAGTGATTCCCGATCGCCAAAACAACTGGCAAGATTTTGATCATGATACGGCTGCCAAAACAGTGTATATCCTACAGGAAGTTTCCAGCATTTTCAACATGCTTGGTGGTATAGACAACTTCTATGCACAATTAAAAATGCTAATTCACCTTTTGAAAAATTTCAAATCATAGCTAAATGTTTTAAATTAAATATTTAATTGCTTTTCCAAATTTTAATTGTACCATGCTTTCTTCGGTTTTTCCGTTTCTTTTTTCACAAATGTCTAATGTTTCTTTTTATTTTTTTGCCGTGTGGACATGACCAATGCTCACTGCCTTCTTTTTTATAGTAATGTACTGTTTTTCCAATGTCTTTTACTGTAACAGATTAGGAGTTTTTCAGGCCCTACATGGCCATGGTACTCCGTGAACCAGAATGATGATGATGATATTACTATCTGCGCGTTATAGCACTTTTTAACTGCTGATGTTTACTGCAAATGGGAACCATTTGGGGTGGAGGCCGCTTTAAACTGTAGGTCCCCGTGTAATTAGCTCTCATGTGTAAAAAACAAGTAATATAAAAAAAAAATTAAAGTCAATTCCTACTTTATTTTCACTATATTGCAGAAAGTTCTTTATGAATAATTTTCATTCATTTTTTTTAAGTTCTGTCTATTGGTAGATACATGCAACTTAAATCTAAAAAAAAAACTAAAGTTAATTAATTAAATTTAATTACTGAATTAATATTTAATATTTGAAAAAACTGCATTAACATCAAGTGTCATCCACTACAAGTTCAAAAAAAAAATGTATTTGAACTTGAGTGGAGGAATAAAAAGTATTTTATTAACGATTGGAAATTTGAACAAGATATATATAGGGAGAGTGCGAACTAATAAAAGGAATTGAAAAATGACTGTACAGAGACAAAACGGTCAGTCTTAATCAATTAGCATCAGGGCATCGATGCAAAAACTCGGTTCCAAATTGTCAAAGCAACAATTGTTTTTGTTAATTTTGATTGATTATTATAATTAAAAAACAATGTTATTTTAATATAAATAAATTTAAAAAAATAATAGCCTTTATGAAATAGTGCCTGAACATTGAAGCTGAAATTCGATTTTTTTTAAGTCAAATCAATAATTTAATTAATTTTGGTTGAAAATAAACTTTAGTTAAAATATATTGTAGTGATAAGTAATAAATAATTTGAAATTTTTAGATAAAATATACACTTTATGTTTATGAAAGTGTTAAATAGTAAAACATTTTGAAAGTAAATTTAACAATAATAAAATAAAAACAAATTTATAATGAAAACAATTGTTTAATAAAAACAAATTTTTAGTGTAAACAATTACTTAATAAAAACAATATAATAGTATAATGAAAAAACAATAGAAATTTAAAGTGTTAAATTTAAAAAATGTATTTATTTATAATATTACAAGGGCACATTGCCTTAAAAAAGTTATATTAATACATTTACATATTTTAGAAGATTTTAAATAATTTTAATTTCCCAGATTTTTTTCCATCTTTATAAAATATTCTGTGCTCCTGAACTACAAGTGATAACTTACTTTCCTTATAGCTAGCAGTATAAGGAAAAAGACAAAAATTGCTCAGTACTTATCAGAAGCTAAATAACAAAGGTTTCCCTAAAAGTCAAACCGTTCATTCATGTAAATCACCAACTTTCTTCTTGGCAGCTCTATACACTGAATGCCACTTAAAACCTTAAAGCAGAATCCACTTTAAAGTCACTATCTAAACAACTGTCTTTGTAGGGCCACAGGGCGTTTTAAGTTCAAATACTGTCTGCTTGTTGCATACGAAAAGAGATATAGGAGCAGTTAGCTCTAAGTGGGTTTTCTTTAGGAGCTCTTTCCAACGTAGTCGGCTTAAATTTTGGAAAGCGATACGTTAAGAGCATGAAAGTACTGCAAAATACTTTATGCCAGAACACAACGATAAATACAACACACGATACAAAGATATACGTTGTTATCAATATACCGACACACGAGTATCTGGAAACAACATTAATTCCTTCAAAAATAATTATTATTTGTTTACATGTTTTTAAAAAACACACGATAAATGCAAATACTTGCATTTTAAATGTCAAATTTAAACCATGTCTTCAAAATTAAATACATGACCCTAGAATAAGTGAAATTAAAAGATATATGCAAATACAAGTACTCTAAAGAAAAAAATCCAAAACACCTGACGAACATAAAAATAAACTTTAATTCTCTAGAAATAATAATGGTTGACTCTAAACATACTTGATATCTATACACACAAGCAAAATGTTTTTTAAAAATATTTAGAAATTCAAAGGATCCCATGCAAATTGGTCAAGTATTATGTTTACATCATGTGCATTATTTTTATGTCCACAAATAAAGCTTTATTATATAATATACTTTTGCTTTGTTTTTTCAAATAGTATTCTTTTAAAATAATTTACATAAATCTCTTGTTCAATTCATTCTACTAGCTCACATTCTCCCTATATATATGTCTTGTTCAAATTTTCAATCGTTCATAAAATACTTTTTATTCATCCACTCAAGTTCAAATACATTTTTTTACCTTGTAGTGGATGACACTTGAAGTTAATATAGTTTTTACAAATATTGATTCAGGAATTAAATTTATTTAATTAACTTTAGTATTTAAGTTGCACATATGTACCGATAGATGGCTCCAGATAAACTTTAAAAAAATGAATGAAAATTATTTATATTGGACTTTCTGCAATATAGTGAAAAAAAGTAGAAATTGACTTTAAGAAAATTTTTTTATATTACTTGTTTTTTAAAATGTTTTCACAATTCTTCCATGTGTAGTTAACTATCTTATACAAATAGAAATTTATGTTGTTTATCAACATAATCGATACACGAGACTAGGAAACAACATTAAATTCTTTCAAATAATAATTGTTTGTTTACATATTTTTAAAATATATAATAAATACAAATACTTGCATGGTAAATGTAAAATTTAAACAGGGTGTTGAAAATTTAATACATGACCCTAGAATAAGTGAAGTTAAAAGGTACATGCAAATACATGTAATCAAGCAAATATATGTACATCAAAAACACCATACGAGCATAAACATAAACTTCAGAAATAATAAAGGCTGACTTTAAATATACTTAAAACATATAAACACAAAATACGTGGGACGTATGACAATGTAACTTCTCACATAATTTCTATTGTTTCTATAATCATATAAACAAATAAACCTTTACTTTGTAAAATGGTCTTGACCATTCTTTCAACAAAGGAACAAAGGACACAGAACAGCTTTGCAAATACAGACAATGCTCAAGGACATGTTATTTGTTCACTGCTGACGTATCGAATACAGAAGAAACAGTCCTTGTTTCTTTTTTAAAAAAAGGGGGAACGTGTATAAAGCCCCATGTGGTATGATCAAAGCAGGGATGTCCGATATCATTACGATAAGAAAAGTTTTTGGAGCAGATGGTATCCCTATGAATGGTGTTTGAATAGCAGAATTTCTCTGTTGGAAGAAAAAAAAAAGAAAATATCTTGAGGTAAAATCGATATAGAATCTTGACACTAAAAAAATGTTTCTGCTGTTCTTCCAGCAGAACTGGATTTAATACGATTGAGAAAATTCTTTCAAAGGAAATAAATGACATCATGAAATATTTGAAAAATGTGCTGTATCTTGTCCCATGCATTATTTTAATGATTTTTGTATAATAACAGATTTCAATTATAAATTATAGGAGCCATTTTAATGCTATGTCCAAAATAACTGTGAAATATGTTGTTAGCAAAACAACTACGCTGTTGGTAATGCGATTGAACTTTTGAAGGCGATATTCATTGTTATTAAAAATGTACCACAGGTGTGTTTCCTTTTTAAAAACTACGCCAATAACATAAAACTAACCAAATTTCAGTAACAATTTAATACTGAAACCTCCAAGTGTTTGACTACATATGGGCGTTCGTTTTCCCATTCTTTTCAACCAGAGTCTAAAAGTAGGACAATACAGGTTACAAATTTTTTGTGTTTTTCAATTCCTTCTATTAGCTCACACTCTCCCTATATATATCTTGTTCAAATTTCCAATCGTGAATAAAATACTTTTTATTCTTCCACTCAAGCTCAAATACATTTTTTTCTGAACTTGCAGTGGATGACACTGAACGTTAATCCAGTTCTTTCTGATATTAATTCATTAATTAAACTTAATTAATTAATTTAATTTTTTTAGATTTAAAGTGCATGTATCTACCAATAGATGGCGCCAGGTAAATTTAAAAAAAGTAATTAAAATTTTATAAAGGACTTTCTGCAATAGAGTGAAAAAAAAGTAGGAATTGACTTACATTTTTTTTTATATATATTACTAGTTTTTTCTGTAATAAACACAAACGACTTTGATTCGGCATCATATGTAGTGTTTCAGACCAAACACTTTTAATCTCTAAATGCTATCTATCAATCCAATCTGATATATACTAAAATATATTCAGCATTCATTTTACAGTAATATGTACAAAACGTGCATGTATATGTATAGAATTGCCTATTTCTCATTAAAAGTGGTAGCAAGATGGTCGTAATATGTATCGTTTCATACTACTAGGTTTAGTTAACTGAATCCAAAAAATTTTGTAAACCAAGAAATGGAAAAAATTATTTTGATTATCAGTGCAATAATTCAAAGAAACAAAAATCATGTTATATCACAAAAGATAAAAATTTAGGCTTGCATAAAGATATATAAGTATATTTTTTTGCATAAGCATACACTTTTATTCGCTTTATAACACATGAAAATACTGGAATACACTTGGAATGAAATGAAGTATTGATTGATTGTTTGTGATATTAAAGAAATTTATTACCTCAGATAGCTTCCGTTAAGGAATTAAAATGCTTTTATCTTATATTTAATGGTTTTTCACCTTATTTTTTAATAGAATTTGTACCATAGAAATAACGTGAAACTAAAATATATCAAAATATTTAGTTATGAAAAACACCCTGTGGATATAAAAATAATGTTATTTCAAAGCTGTTGATAAACGCATGCATTTTGAATTAACAATTTAATATTTAAACAAGTATTATAAAATTTTTTTTTAATCAATTCCTACTTTTTTATTATATTGCAGAAAGTCCTTTATAAATCATTTTTATTAATTTTTTTAAGTTTATCTGGCATCATCTATTGGTAGATATATGCAACTTAAATCTAAAAAAAACTAAAATTAATTAATTAAATTTAATTACTGAATTAATAATTGAGAAAACTGTATTAAAATCAAGTGTCATCCACTACAAGTTCAAACAAAATGCATTTGAACTTGAGTGGATGAATAAAAAGAAGATATATATAGGGAGAGTGTGAGCTAATAGAAGGAAATGAAAAAAATAAGATTTTGTTTGGAAGTATTCATTATATTAAGATAATTTCTTTAAAACAAAATTATCTTTGTAATTGTTGAAAATAATACATGAAATGCTTTTTTTTCAACAATTATTCATGACTTCAAAAATTTTTCATGAAATATATTATTTACAAGAATAATACATTATTGTTGCAATTAAAAATTAATTAGCTTATACAAAAAAATTAATTAAACGATTAATGTATAAAAATTTTGATTAAGTTTTGAAATTTTAAATCTACTTTATTGAAACTTAAATTAGTTTATTAAAAATAATATTTTGGCTGAAGAGCCATTTTGTACGATTTCTTTAGAATGTTTTAACGTCACTTAAAAAGCATATATTTTTTTTATTTTAAATTTCTTAGAAGTAATTCAGTAAAGAAAAATTTTATGTAAGTAATTTCTAAGTAAATATGCAAAAATAATGTCTTCATTACAAAAGATAATTAAAAATGTATACAAATTTTACTTTAAAAATTATGATTGTTGTTCAGAAGCTATACTTTTAAAAAAACCTTTTTATGCATTTATAAAAATTTCCAAATGCTCAAATGAAATAATTTATGTGGAGAATATTTTATAGTTTACAAAAATCTATTTCTGAATAAATTGCAATTGCTCATAAATTTATATTAGTAATAAACTAGAGAAGCATTAAACATTATTTTTTTTATTGAATAATATATATATATACACTGAAGTGACAAAAGTCATGGGATAGCAATATACAAATTTTCAGATGGCAGTAGCATCGCGTAGAACAGGTATAAATGCGCAGTGCTTTCGCAGAGCTTTCATTTCTGTTCAAGTTATTCATGTGAAGAGGTTTTGACGTGATGATGACCGCACGACGGGAATTAACAGACTTTGAACGCGGAATGTTAGTTGAGCTAGACGCATGGGTCATGCCATTTCGAAATCGTTAGGAATTCAACATTCCCAGATCCACTGTGTCAAGTGTGCCGAGAGTATGAAATTTCAGGCATAACATCCCACCATGGACAGCGCAGTGGTCGACCGCCTGCACTTAACGACCGAGACCGGCGACGTCTGCAAAGAGTCGTAAATTCTAACAGACAAGCAACACTGCGTCAAATAACCGCAGAAATCAATGTGGGACGTACAAGGGACTTGTCTGTTAGAATTGTGCGGAGAAATTTGGCTTTCTTGGGCTATTCCAGCAGAAGACCGACTCGAGTGCCTTTACTGACAGAACGACATCGCTTGCAGCGACTCTCGTGGGCACGTGAGCATATCGGTTGGTCCCTAGATGAGTGGAAAACCGTGGCCTGGTCCGATGAGTCACGATTTCAGTTGGTAAGAGCTGACGGTAGGGTTCGAGTGTGGCGCAGACCCCACGAAGCCATGGACCCAAACTGTCAGCAAGGCACTGTTCAAGCTGGTGGTGGCTCCGTAATGGTGTGGGCTGTTTTTAATGGCATGGATTTGGTCCTCTGGTGCGACTGGACCGAACATTGACTGAAAATGCTTATGTTCAGCTACTTGGAGATCACTTGCAGCCATTCATGGACTTCATGTACCCAAACAACGATGGGATTTTTATGGATGACAATGCGCCATGTCACCGGGCCACAACTGTTCGCGATTGGTTTGAAGAACATTCTGGACAATTCCAACGAATGATCTGGCCACCTAGATCGCCCGACATGAATCCCATCGAGCATTTATGGGACATCATCGAGAGGTCTGTTCGTGCCCAAAATCCTGCACCATCAACGCTTTCACAATTATGGACGTCTATCGAGACAGCATGGCTCAATATTCCTGCAGAAGACTTCCAACGACTTGTTGAGTCCATGCCACATCGAGTTGCTGCACTTCGCCGGGCGAAAGGAGGGCCGACACGATATTAAGAGGTATGCCATGACTTTTGTCACTTCAGTGTATATTTAATTACTACTTCGCTATTTCTTTTGCAGCATTCATATATAAATATATAATAGTCTTGCATTCTTTTTCATTTTCGAAACAAAACCATGGCGGGCCAATGTATTCTAAATATTGACATATTTAGAGACAGCAGACGTTTCATTTTTACAGGGTAGGGTTAATTAACAATTAAAAAAATATTGATGTCTTATTTCCATCTAATTTAAGCATTAAATTGTTAATTTAATCTAATTTTACAGGGATACTTGTATAATTTGTAGAAGCCTTTTATATTATACATAAAAATAGTTGGAGAACAAGCTATAGGATTTCTGAGTAGAATATTATTATATGATCTATAAATAATAGGACTATATGGACTCTCACAGTAATGGTCAATGCAGGCCAGCCAGCCGGTTAATGCTGTCTACTAGTTCGATATTAGAAAATTCAAAAGTGATATATTTATAATCAATGGCTTTATAATATCTGATGTTAAAGCCATCTAACTTGTTATTGAATGAAATTAGATTTTGGATTAGTGCATGACATCAGTAATGATAGCAATTTAATATCAGCAGTGATTAGAGTAGCATATATGGACTGGAGCAAGAGAATAGACGAATGAGTACATACTTATTTTAGATTTAAGTATTCTTTTAATACTAAAGTTAATTTTCATACATATATTTTGCAATATTCGTCATACGATTTATTCCCTTTTCTTTAATATTAAACTCCAGGTATCACGGTTAAATTTAATAACAAGCTTCAGATATTTTTATATATATTCTTTAAAAAATTTAGTTACTTTAAGAAACGCATTTTAAACATATTTGTCAATCATTAATTAAAATGTTTTCTGAGAAAAATTAACTAGTTGGTCTTCTTGTACAATTTTGCTTGCATATTTATATCTCCAGGAAGGAAGTTAATGAAAGGAAACAAGTAATATAAAAAAAAATTTAAAGTCAATTCCTACTTTTTTTTCACTCTATTGCAGGAAGTCCTATATAAATAATATTCATTAATTTTTTAAGTTTTTCTGGCGCCATCTATTGGTAGATATATGCAACTTCAATATAAAAAACACTAAAATTAATTAATTAAATTTAATTACTGAATTCATATTTGAAAAAACTGTATTAACATCAAGTGTCATCCACTACAAGTTGCAAAAAAATGTATTTGAACTGGAGTGGATGAATAAAAAGTATTTTATGAACGATTGAAAATTTGAACAAGATATATATACGGAGAGTGTCAGCTAATAGAAGGAATTGAATGAAGAATTTAAGAAGATGAAAATATTACGGTTTATGTTACATAAATATAACAGTTCTAGAAGAAATATAATTTTTATAGTTTTAAGAAAGTTATTCCAATTTATTAAGTTTCGAATTAAGGAAAAAAATTCAGATACTTGTACTGAAAAATCTAAATGATTTCTACAGCGATGAGAAAACTTTAAACTTCCGTAACTAAAATATATTTAAGGGGTTTCAGAGTTGATAGTGCTTAAAAGTTACAACCGTTCGGTCTGTGGCAGGGATCTTTTCAGAAAAGAACCAAACCATTTACCATTTCGAAATATTACTGGATAATCATAAAGGTTCAAAGAATATTAACAACTTTTTAAGCAAATTATTATTTTTATTTAAGCACAAAATTGTAAAACTAATAAAGTAGACCTCACCACTTTACTATATCTATTAAAAATTTAAGAAATTGTGATCGAAAAACTCGAACAGTTTTGTATCACCCTCTTTAGAACTTCGCAAAAGAAAACAAGCTTAACTTCATATCCAACCAAATAGAAATTAAATTTTAATAAGAAAATTTGAAACCAAACCAATAGAAATCAAAGTTTAAATAGAAAACTTTGAGTTATATTGGTTTGGTTAGGAAGTAAAGCTTGCTTTCTTTTATTGAGTTCTAAAGCGTGGGGTAGAAAATTTAATGAACAGAGAACAGAAACACAATTGGGTTTATGTTACATAAACATAATAGTTCTAGACGAAATATAGTCCTTTTTATAATTTTAAAAATGTTTTTCCAGTTTATCGAGTTTCGAATTAATGAAAAAATTAAAGGTGCTTTTACTGAAAACTGTCTCAAGGTTAAAATGGGAAAAGTATACTATATCTAAAATTTATTTAAGGGATTTCAGAGTTGCAAGTGCTTACAATTTACATCTGTTCGGTGTGTGGTGGTATTCTATTCAGGAAAGAACCAAACCCTTTATTATTTTGAAATGTTACTGGATAATCATAATGGTTCAAAAAATATTTAATAAATTATTAATTTTTTAAACAAATTATTATTTTTATTTAAGCACAAAAATGTAAAACTGATAAAGTGTACCACACTATTTTACTGTATCTATCAAATTTTATGAAGCTGTGATAAAAAAAACACGAACTGTTTTATATCACTCGCTTTAGAACTCCACAAAAGAAAGCACGGAACAAACCAATAGAAATAAAAGTTTTTTACTCAATATTTAAGGAACAGAAAACAGGAACACAATTAGGGTTTATGTTACAAAAACATAGCAGTTCTAGATGAAAATTCTTTTTACAGTTTTAAGAAAGTTACTCCAGTTTATTATGTTTGGAATTAACAAAAAAAAATTAGGAACTTCTAAGGAAAACTGTTTGAAAGTTAAAATTGAAACGAAACTGTGAACTCTCTTATCTAAAATATATTTAAGGGGTTTCAGAGTTGAAGGGGCTTAAATGTTGCAACCGTTCGTGTTCGTGGCATTGGCCGTCTCAGGGAAGAACCAAACCTTTTACTATTTCGAAATATTACTTGATAATCATAATTGAAATTAAGATTCAGAAAACATCCACAATTTCACAATTTTTTTAAGCAAATCCATAAATTTTATTTAAGCACAAAATTGTAAAACTGATAAACTGGGCCACCCCACTCTACTATATCTATAAAATTTTAAGAAATTGCGATAAAAAAGCATGAATAGTTTATGTCATCAACTTTAGAACTCCACAAAAGAAAACACGATTTACTTCAAAAGCAAACCAATACAATTCAAAGATTTCAACTTAAAATTTAGGAAACAGAGAGACACAATTAGGTTACATAAGCATAATAATTATAGACAAAATATAGTTCTTTATACGTTTTTAAGAAAATTATTCCAGTTTATAGAATTTCGAATTTAGGAAGTAAATTTAAATACTTGTACTGAAAACTGTCTCACAATTTAAATCCAAAGGATTTCTACAACAACGAGAAACGGTAAACTTTCTGATATAAAATATATTTAAGGGATTTCAGAGTTGAAAGTGGTTAAAAGTTACAACCGTTTTTCAGGAAAGAACCAAACCTTTCACTATTTCGAAATATTACTGGATAATCATAAAGATTCAAAGAATATAAACAACTTTTTAAAGCAAATTATTATTTTTATTTAAGCACAAAAATATAAAACTGATTAAATGGCTACACCATTCTATTGTATCTATAACACGTTACGAAATTGGGATCCAAAAACACGAATAGTTTTATATCATCCGCCTTAGAACTACACAAAATAAAGCACGCCTTCCTTCAGAACCAAACCAATAGAAATCAAAGTTTTCTACTTAAAATTTAAGGAAAAAAAGAACAGAAATACAATAGGGTTTATTCTATTAACACATAGAAATTTTAGACGTACAATAATTCTTTTTACAGTTTTAAGAAAGGCACTCCAGTTTATCGAGTTTCGAATTAACGAAAAGAATATAGATATTTGTACTGAAAACTATCTCAAGGTTAAGATCCAAATAATTTTTACGACCATGAGATACTATAAACATTTTTAAGGGACTTCAGAGTTGAAAGTGCTTAGAAGTTACAACCGTTCGGTCTGTGGCAGGGATCTTTTCAGAAAAGAACCAAACCATTTACCATTTCGAAATATTACTGGATAATCAAAAGGCTTCAAAGAATATTCAAACTTATTTAAAGCAAATTATTATTTTTATTTAACAACGAAAATGTAAAACTCTTAAAGTAGACCACACCACTCTAAACAAACACGAATTCAAAACCACAAACAATAGTTCGGACAACGAACGGATCCAAAAACACGATCAATTTTATATCAACCGTTTTAGAATTCCACAAAAGCGCGCTTTACTTCAGAGCCGAAGTAACAGAAATCAAAGTTTTCTACTTAAAATTTAGGGATCAGAAACCCACTTAGGGCTTATGTTACATAAACATAGTAATTCTAAAAGAATAATAGTTCTTTTTATAGTTTTAAGAAGGTTATGCTAGTTCATCGAGTTTCGAATTAATGAAAAAATTTTTTGTACTTATACTGAAAACCATCTCACGGATAAAATCCAAACCATTTCTACAGCAATAAGAAATTGTAAACTTTCCCATATTAAATATATTTAAGGAAGTTCAGATTTGAAATTGCTTGAAAGTTAAAACCGTTCGTGTGTGTTCGTGATCTTTTCAGGGAAGAACCAAACATTTTGCTACTTCGAAATATTACTGGATAATCATAAAGATTCAAAGAATATTCACAACTTTTTTAAAAAAATTATTATTTTTATTTCAGCACAAAAATGTAAAACCGATAAAGTGGACCATAACACTTTAATGTATATATCTATTTAAAAAAAATTATGATGAAAAACAAGAACATTTTTATATCACCCGTTTTAGAACTCCACAAAAGAAAACACGCTTTTTGAAATATTACTGAATAATCATTAAGGTTCAAAGAATATTCACAACATTTTTAAGAAAATTATTATTTTTATTTAAGCACGCAAATATAAAATTGTTAAAGTGGAACGAACGGATCCAACATCACGAACAGTTTTATATCAACCACTTTAGAACTCCACAAAACAAAGCACGCTTTACTTCAGAACTAAACTAATAGAAATCAAAGTTTTCTACTTAAAATTTAGGGTTTATGTCACATAAACAAAGCAATTCTAGAAGAACGATAGTTCTTTTTATAGTTTTAAGAGAATTATTCCAGTTCATCGAGTTTCGAATTAATGAAAAAAATTTAGATACTTGTAATAAAAACTGCCTTAAGGTTAAAATTCGAATCATTTCTAGAGCAATGTAAGGGAGTTAAGAGTTGAAAGTGCTTAAAAGTTACAATCTCGTCAGTGTTCTTTTCAGAAAAGAACCAAACTTTTTTCTATTTCTAAATACTACTGGATAATCATAGGTACGATGAATATTTACAACTTTTGTAAACAAATTATTATTTTTATTTAAACACAAAAATGTAAATGTGATAAAGTGAACTACATCATTCTACTATATCTATACAATTTTAAGAAACTGTTATTGAAAAACACGAACAGCTTTATACACCAGCTTTAGAACTCCACAAAAGGAAGCACGCTTTACTTCAGAACCATATCAATAGAAATCAAAGTTTTCTACTTAAATTTAAGGAACAGAGAACAGAAACACAATAGAGTTTATTTTATTAACACATAAAAGTTTTAGACATACAATAATACTTTGTACAGTTTTAAGAAAGTTACTCCAGTTTATCGAGTTTCGAATTAACGAAAACATTTGATATTTGTACTGAAAACTGTCTCAAGGTTAAAATCCAAATAATTTTTACAACCATGAGATACTATAAACATATTTAAGAGATTTCAGAGTTAAAAGTGCTTAAAAGTAACAACCGTTCGATCTGTGGCAGTGGTGTTTTCAGGAAAGAACCAAATCTTTTACTATTTCAAATATTTCTGTAACAATCAAACTTACGAATATGAAAAAAAATTAGGTTATATAAATTTTTTATTTGGAAAAATGTCGGTGCAATTAACCCATTTCATTACAATTTCATATCATATCTGAATGAGTGTTAGATTGACAAATAAAAAAAAATTACATTTTGAAAGTTAAGAAATAATTGTGTTGTTTACAAAGTTTTAGCATGTTTCAAAAAATGTTTTTATTAAAATTTAATGAAGTTGTTTTTTCTAGTAAATTAGTGATAATTTAGGCTTAGAGAAAAAGTTGAAGTTTCCAAAAATTGATTATTTTTTTTATTTCCATAAACACATTAATGGTACTTTCTAAATAAATAAGATATTTCACTCAAATAGTGTTGTGATGCAGCACCCATAGGTAGAAGTCTGACTTGGTTTCGTGACGGTGAAGAACGAGGACAATGTCTTCAGGGAGGACTTTTAGGGAGAAATACCCCACATTTGTGTATCGTAGGGGAGAAAACCCGAAAACTCCCCACCAGGTAGTCCCAATAACAACTAATAAAACAAGATGCTGAACATCTCAAACGCTATCGAGTCTTCTCATTTTTGAAACAGTGTCTACTACAAAACAGCCAACGGATTGAACCCCCACCCTAATGCTCACCAGAGGCGCACGTTACCATTGAATCACGAGTCGGGCTTGTAATATATAAAAAAATCAAATTGTTCAGTGTTTGAGCGAAAATTAATTTTCATATATATATATATATATAGATAATTTTGGTTTTGTACTATAAATTAATCATTAAATTCTATTTTAATTATAGTAAAATTGATTTTCTTGGAAATTTAATATTAGCGTTTCATATACTTTATTAATTAGCGGCACATACTAATGAAACAGATAGGGTGACAATAATAGTTTGTGTTTTGAATAATTTCAATATTAAATTTACACTGGAAACAAAATAATATGATTCAAAAAGACATACTGAGCGAATAATCTATTTCATGAATTCAATGATTCTTAGCTAATATCTTTCAGCTGTTCTTTCAAGACTTTTAATAAAGAAAGATTGAGATATATTAAAAGGAAATTTAAAGCTATTCAACCAAAGAAAAAAAATTCTAGATGGAATTGCGCAAGAATCATTAAGCAATTCAATCAATTAAAGAAAATTCTAATTTTTGAATTTTCTCTAATTTATTTTGTATTTTTTAAATGTTTTTCTAATTTCTTGAATCAACTTATTGCGACTGTTATACCAGTGGAAGTTGAATCTTCGTATGGTGTCTTTCTGCTTGGTCATCACCTGAGTCATCCCGTCTAATGGTTTTGTCTCTGGTTAAATAAGTTTAAACTTCCTTCTAATATATCTTACTCTTTCTCTATTAAAAGTCTTGAAAGAACAGCTGAAAGATATCAGCTAAGAATCATTGGGTTTTTGCCATTATTGTCTAAGGAATTTATTTGAACATTAACAAAGATTAGATTAAAAAAGAGGATTTTCACATAAAATCGAAGAATTTTGTTCTTTTAATATAAACATAATGTTTCTTCTAAATTTATGTTCGGTATTTATTGCAAGGCAATGTATAATCAAATAATATATTGTAGTTAAATTGTTCTATAAAGTAATAAAAAATTTTATTGAGTTTAAGTAATACTGGTAATTATTTTATTACAATTATTTATTAGTTTTACAAAAAATTTCATTCTCTCTTTTTTTAGACTAAAAAAGTGACTATGTTTCACATAAAACTGAAGATTTTGTTCTAATACAAATATAAATTTTTGTTCTAAATTTTAATTCAGTATTGCTTCCAAAGCACGGTATAATATATTTTAGTAAAATTGTCCTATAAATATGCAATAAAATTTTTTATTGGGTTTAAGTAATGCTGATAATTATTTTATTACATTATTTATAAGTTTTGAATTGTTAAAAAAATTTCTTTCTTTTTTTTAATAATTAAGTTATATTACAATGTGATGTTATTTCAGCAAACACATGGTAATTTTAGCAACGAACAATACACTTAATATTGCAAATTTTTCAAGCATTATACTATTCTTGTATTTATTGTGAAGCTAATATAATCTTTTAAATTTTATTTATAAACTATCTAAATTATTATGAGGGAATGCATTTTGTTACAAAGAATGGTACTGATTTTCATGCAATATTTGTTGTTGTTGTTGTCGCATCCCTCATGGATGGCGGGAAGAGGAGAGCAGCTTCGGTTTTTGATGGAGCACTCGTAGGTAGAAGTCTGACTTCTACTCCACATCGCTGAAGAAGGAAGGAATCGCCTTCCGAGAGGACTTTTAGGGGGAACTACGCATTTGCGCATGGTATGGGAGAAAATCTGGAAAACTCCCAGCAAGATGCTGAACATCACAAGCACCGTCGAGTCTCCTCTTTTTTTTTTTTTTTTTTTTTTTTTGGAACAGTGCCTATAACAAAGTCGCCAGTGGATTGAACCTCCACCCTAATGCTCGCCAGCGGCGCACGATGCTACTGAGCCACTAGTCAGGCTCATTCATAATTCAAAAGAAAAGTATGGGAAAAGCTCATTTGCTTAAACATAGGCTCCTAATCCTTATGAAAGTATGCAATCTATGATAGCATTCTTCTAAATGTATACTAATTATGAGATTAAACGTGTTGAGGATTGTTTGAAAATAATTTAAAAAAATGTACGTACAATTTATATACATTTACATATTTTTTTAAATTTTAATTTGTCAAAATATCTCACTTGATATAGATACTTTTTATTCTAGAAAAATGCCCGAATTATATTCAGAAATGTGGGAGGTAATATTACTCAAATTATATTACAACCTTAAGTCAGTTAACTTTAATGGCATTAACCTTAAGATCGGCCTCCTGGCTGGTGCTAAATGAGTAACGGCTAGAAGCTATGGCTACTTGCCCTGGAAATAGGAGAACTATACGGGTCAAAATTAAGTAACTTTATATTAACGAATGATTATCTAACACCAAAGAAAAAGTCTGGGAGACAATCAGGGGTGACTGGAAAAACTTGCAATGAGGCTGTTGTTAATTTTAGATTAAGAACGGGACAAGACTGCCTGGCAGAAATAAGGATTTTGAACGGTGATATATGAAAACAGAGAAAATGAATAAGGCCCATCTACTTGTTGGCTCGGAACTGGACTCTAACTTACAACAGAAGGGTTATTTGTGTGCTCTTAACTGGAGGGCCAGATAAAACAAGTCCTGATCTCACGGACTTTTATTATATTGTTTCTAGCTTTTAAATTTTTATACCTACTTTCACTCGGCCATAAGGCCAAAACCTGAGAAAATAACAAATGAAAACTTATTTGTAGACTACATCAGAATTAAATAAAAAAATATGGGATAAGAGTTTTCCTCATTTAAAATTTTCTATTTTTAAATTTAATGCCCAAAATATCGCGATATGTTTTATGCATATTAATTTGTGCAAATTTTGTCAATTTTCAATGGATACCAGGGAAGTAATATCAATTAATCGGAATGATAAATATGATACCATTGTAATTATTACAGACAGAAAATTTCCTGTTGTTATTCTGTTTACTCTTAATTTCCAAAATTTAAATTGCAAAAATTTGTAACGTTTTGTAAGAAATAACTTTAAATGTCATAAATTTATTGTTACGTTTAAAATATTTTTTATTAAATTCAAATCAAAGGTATAAAGGATGTCGATAATTTACTTTATACAACAGAATTAGTCCTTTAAATTGAGGATTAACTGCATGGGATTTTAAAAACATTATTTCTATTTTGCCAGGATATTGCAAAAATACCATTTATATATCTAAAACATAACTCTGAATATGCAGCTAAGAGGTCTATTAACATTCTCTTAGTGCTAGAAGGTAAGATATTTGTGGATATATGGCTTGGTAACATGTATGGCCTCGTTAGCGCCGACGAAAGATCGCTCGACCTCAACTAACTCCTCTTGCCTGGGCAATCTAAGCCACTATTATGTGTTTACATAGCGTTATTAGGAGTTATGCCAAAGTACTAAGCTTCCCTTCGTCTCCCTTTTCTCCTTTTCTAATGTTCCATTATTTTTCTAAGTGAACGTATTTGTTTTTGTAGTTACAAAGTATAGGAGTATTTAGTACAGTGTTAGTTTCGAAATCTGGGAACAATTATCTGCAATCATTCGTCACTAGACTGGTGTATATCGTTAAAGTGTATACATTATTAAGTTCATACATCATTAAGTATTCATGATTAAAGATGTATTAATGCATCCACGTTGGACCAATAATTTGAATCGAACACCCAGGAATGACATTTGGAATTTTTTTTTTTTTTATCATAAAGCCGTCTCCAACCTCTAGGTTATTAATCGATGAGCAGCCCAATACAGTAAAAAACGGCAAAAATAATCACTAAAGCCATTGATAGTAACACAAAAGGGGAAACAGCAGAATATATGATGAGGTGCTCTCCAGTCACCGGCACTCCATAGTCACCAAGGGGAGATATATCAGTATCAGCCAGTCCTATTGTATTGATTGGTTTAGTTTGGTTTGTCTTTCTACTGTCATTTTGTGCACGCTACAACAACTAACAAACGTCCTAATAAACTAGCCAATTGATCATCGGGCTGCCTATTCTGTAGAGATGATTCTGTAAGTAGTCATGGCCCATATCAAGTCTAAAGCAGACCACGTCGACTGTTCTAAGCAAGGAACTGGAAAATCTTGTTCACTTATTCAATAGGGAATTCCACTATACAGGCTGAAATGGTTGGATTTAATGAAGAAAGATATACAGCACTTTCTATACCTCAATGGCAAAGGAGGATCAGGTTGCATAGTTTGTGATTTATTTTTAGCAAGCATATCAGCCTGCTCATTTCCCTAAACCTCGCAATGGCTTGAAATCCACTGCCGAGCAATGAATTTCTTGGTGTTTTATCTTTACTATACAGTTCCTAGAAATCTCACATTCATAGTGATGGGGGATTTTCAAAATCCTAATTGCCGCCCTGGAATCAACAAAAAAGATATTTTCACATTGCTCTAATTTGTCTAAGGCTAAAGAAATGTCGGCTATTTCACCATGAAAGTTGTCGAAATTTTTCAACGGCATAAGATAATGTACATTCTGTAGAATAAATTCCAGCTGCTGCATTTTTTATGGTACCTTCCGCCATGGTCATCAATATAAACATGAAGCAAGAATCATCAGGTTAACTTTCATGTAAAGTTCACACATTCTTCCTTCTATCTGAAATCCAATAAAAGAATCTTCAAGGTTATGGATTTATTGTTATTATCACAGTACAGACACATAAGCCGCATAAGCTGCATGTAATTATCATAGTACGGCCGCAGACATATAAGACGCATATTATTACAGATGCATAGGCCTTCGTAATAGAAAGCCAACCCAAAGCCCTTTCTGCCAGTCAGCCCTGGATCAACATATGGTTAATAAATAGATAAAAATTTTATAGAAAGCAAGTTGCTGTTTTCTTAATGAAAGAATGAATAAGGAATAAACAATGAATAAACAATGGCATTACAATTTTTTTAACTTTTCAGCACAATCTTCCCCTTTTTTTATGTTAGCACATATACTCTGAAACAATTTAATTTAAACATTGAAAACGGGTATTCAAAATCACGAAGTTCACGAAGACAAAATTGTAAGCCGTATCTGAAAATTTAACATTATTACATTAACATTTGAAAATCATATAAATTATTTATTTCTTATGGTAAATATTTCAATTTGCACAAATATTCCAAAATAACTGTGGAACTGTGTAACTTTTAGGAATCTAAATTATATTTTCTCTCAAGCGCACGGTGATACAAGTTTCGTGTTCGAGTCCCGGCGGTGGCATGGATGTTCGTAGTGCTTCGGAAACCACTTTAAACCATTGGTCCCTATGAAATATGACTGTAGAGCATTCGACGTAGGTCTAACAGCCCTACCCTCTACAGAGAAAAATATCTCTTGTTTCGGAATCTGCCAATAGGAAGATGGCCTTGGTAATAAATTACAATTATTTAAGGATATAACGCCATGGGGCTATTACGCCTGTGAAACAGTTAACGCTATGGGGCTGTTACGTCTGGGGCTGTTATTTCATTACTTTTGCAAACAAATCTTTAGAAATTTTCTGCGGTTTTTACTAACAATATTCTTTCTTTTTATGCTTTAATGTTAAATGTTTCTAATACATAAGAATATTTTGCATCATTATTGTTTTTAAAAGAAAAAAATCACTTTCCAAATTATAATTTTAAGTTCCTATAATATAAACACATCAGTAAAGCTTAGCATATTAAGATGGATGCTGTATTTTTATTTCATAATATCCATCTTAATATTTTACACTATAAGATGTGGAAGAAAAGCAGATAGTGACTTTAATTATCAGTAATTTTTTTAAAATATTAAACAGGGATTGGGAGGATGGACAAGCAATAGAGTGATAATAAAATAAAGAGTATTTCTCTGGAAAAAAGGAACATTGAAACTTTTCTTACTAGAGTTGGAATTCGTCGCCACTTGGCCACTTTTCTACAAGTATTTCCTCAATTGTATATTTTTTGTATTGTATATAATTGTATTTGTATTATATAATTTAATAATTAATATTATTATTTATTATTATTATTTAATAATTTTTATTGTATATAATTGCATATTTTTTGCATTTATATGCTTATACATATAAATAAACAATTATTATAACAGTTATATATTTAAATAAACAATATATAATAATAAACAATTAGACAATTAGAATAATTCTACTTAACAAAAATTAAGAAACCGTTTGAAACACGTTATACAAATTGTATACTATGTTAATTATTAATAACAATATTTACCGTAGTATACAAAATTCCTTTACAACTTTAATTTATTTATTGATAGTAAAAAAATGACAATCATTAAGAATCATTAATTTAGAATTTTAGCAATTGAAACATTAATTTTGAAAATAATGGTAGTTTTATGAAAAGTCTTTCTTTTCCTTCCCCGTTAATAGTAAAAATAGTCTCCAAAAATCTCTAAATTACCATCCCATATGTTAAGATACAAAACCCTCAAATACATTTTTAAATTTATATCTGAATAATTAAAAAAATTCTGATTAGTGGATTAATATTATAAATATATCATCAAAATAAAAATTACCAATATAACGTACTATATTATGAAGAATGAAGGAAGCTCTTTGCTGATACGTAGCCACACGCTTACTCTCCTTGATTATTGAAAGCATTGCTTTGGTCTATGCCCATTGTATTGTTATGCCTTATTTTTTATATTTCTATTTTTTTTATT
This sequence comes from Caerostris darwini, assembly GCA_021605075.1. Classification (NCBI taxonomy): domain Eukaryota; kingdom Metazoa; phylum Arthropoda; class Arachnida; order Araneae; family Araneidae; genus Caerostris; species Caerostris darwini. The sequence goes on from BPLQ01002709.1 coordinate 373,618, forward strand.
ATAATGAATAAAAAAATGTAAAACAAGAAGGAGAATAGGAACAAATAAGAATGCATGCAAAAGGAAAATAGGAAATTATAATTAATACATTAAAAAGGATGTTTCAGCTGCCAACCTACAGAGCTTGCTCTGTGATACTTCAGAAAGAGAAGGTTAGGGAGAGAACACTCACTGAGGATATTGAGAACAGTTCTAGAACGATTTCTATTTTCAAATAGAGTTATATAATCAATTAGAAGGGATCTAATAACATAATGACCAGTTAAAGTGATAGTCATAAAACCTTTTATAAATATTAAAGATGAATTGTCTAATACAGGGAAGGCCAAGATAGTTTCTAATATCCAATAGAATCAAAGCGAATTTGTAATCATCCGAAGAACTTTATTATCCAGTCTTTGAAAAATTTCTAAATTTGATTTGGCTGATGAACCCCAAAACGGACTTGATTATACTATGAAAAGGCATGGATAAAATCTTATATGAATTGGCTATTCTCAATAACATTTCTTCTGAAACATTTTATATTCATTTAATATAACAAATAATTCTTATAAGTTCAATTCCTTCAAATAAGTTCCTATACATATATGAAAGAATGACATATAGCACACATTGAACAACACTAAACCATTTTTCTTTTCTGCAAATCAAGTAAACAAACGATCCGCACCATACAAA